>OX244040.2:51711910-52101910 GCA_945859785.2 Tridacna gigas | reverse complement strand
ATACTTTTTTCTCTCTCTCTCTGCGAAAGTAAAAAAACTGAATGATTAGTTTCAATTTACGAAATCAAAGGACTCAAAGTCCTGGAAAGCGGATTTGTGGAGTAGCATAAAGCTGTAATCTGTTAAAAAAAAATCACATGCAACATATGTACATATGTGCAATCATTTTAAAATGGAGTTAGCAAAGAAAAGGGAAAGTCCCAATTGTTCTGCCGTGCGGATCGCGCAGTAACTGTTGTTCTGTTACTGTTTAGGTGTGGCAATTTGATCCGTCAATCTTACGCAGTTTTTTTTTTACTGATATCAGATTTCGGACTATATGTACACACGTGTAGGACAGTATATACGGTTGTGACAAAAGCGAGATAGAGGGGTATTAGCTAAAACTGAAAATAAAATGGGCGCAAGCGTGAATGACAGTACAATTTGGTTCAGGTCAAACCGACATCATAGTAGTTTGAGCGCGCATGCGTCATTACGCATGATGTATTTGGTTCCGGTCAGACCGATTCAAGTAAGCGAATTTGCTATACAAATCCGCTAAAAAGGTACAAATTTAGATGTTAAAGTAGGACGGAATGGTCGTTTTGCGATCGGAAACTCAGTTTACTTTTTATGAGACGAAGGTCCGTATTCACCAACCATTCTTAAGAACATTCTTTGTCTTATTCTCAAGAATTTTCTAAATTTGGGAGAAACACACCTTCTGATTGGCTAATCCAAATGGTTTAACCAATCAGAAGTTGTTTCACTTTCAAAATCGATGACTAGGCTAAGAATATTCTTAACCCTTAAAGCGCCTTGAAGGACTACAGTTGCCTTTGCGGTCAGTGTAGATCAAGATCTGGCTGCACAAAACGTGCAGCCTTATCTTTGATCTACACTGTCCGCTTTATGGAAACACTGTGGACAAAAGCAACCATGAAATTGCAATTAATTGGGTCATATATTTAGAATAAAAAATGTCTGGTAGGTTTATTCGGCGCTTTAAGGGTTTAGAATGGTTGGTGAATACGGGCCGAGATGTGACGTCATGGTACCTGTTTGATACGGAATACCGAAAGGGCCATTGCCTTTGAATGTGTTAATTTGAAACGCGATACTCAATAGTACGATGATGATAACGTCCTAACGGTATTCCGTAGTTTGAATATGAGCCCAAATAATGCGTTACTGATCTTGTGAGATCCACAAATGCCTTGCAAAACTAGGGTGAAATATTTCAATACCCTAAAATGTTACGTATCATTTTAAGGAAATTCCAGGGGAAATTTTTTATCGTAGCATTCATTTTCTTTTTTATTGATCTGAACTAGTACCTTATCGAATTCAGCAGTAAAACATTTTTTTTTTTTTTAATTTTTTTGTTCATTTTATTTATTTTATTTATCTATTAAAATTCGATATGATTACAAAAATTTGGATAAGCGCTTTTAAGTAAGAGGAAAAAAGGCGGATTCAACACAATTTTGAAATCGTCAATTTTTTTTTTTTTTTAAAAAGGGGGTGGTTTAATAGATTAGAAATACAGTAATTCTTAAGAAAAAAAAAGACATAAATTGGTAACAGAAACCCTATAACTGGGAATGCGCGGGAAAAGCAGCGTCTAATCAGACGAAGATCGCGTAAGGATACATTATCTCCGGCTTGTTCATCAATAGAAGCCGGAGAACCGCTCTCTCCAAGAGATGAGAGAAGCCCATATAAAGTAACTGTCAGACATCGACATTCGGGGGTTTTATCCAGTACCTTCATAATTCTACTTCCTCTTGAATTTGAAGAGGATCCGAGCGCAATAATTCTTATTTTTACACTTTAACTAAATAGTCCCGTGTTTCGACGACCCGGAAGAAGGCTTTTAAAACATTGTGGAAAAATGAAAAATGCTGGTGACCAGCATTTTCCCTTTTCCACAAGGTTTTCTTTGTTTCCGAAGACAAATGTCGTCATTTGAGCTAGATTCATTTGTTGTCGTCTGCAAATACTTTTTAATTTGGAAAAGTCTAAATATTTTGTGGGTTGTGAAGGATTAATAGGTAGAAAATGCTTTTAAAATACTGAAGAAAACATTATGCCACACGTAGAAATGGATGATAAAGAGCTAGCTATTTCTCCTTTGCCGCCACCTTTTCAGATTCTTTCTGTGGATGATTTGAAACGGTGGAAGAGGGGAAGAGTTGAAGCGGATATCTTTCTTCTTATGTTGTAAAACAAGATGGAATCGTCTATTTTATAGTTAGTTTCTTTTTCACTTGCGCACTTGCTTCCGACAATCTCTTTCGTCCTCCACTCAAGCCTATAAAAGGGAGTAACAACGAACTATTTCCTTGTCAGAACAAAGGTGGGATCCCGAGAATAACGTTCAACCCTGGAATATAATATTTAGCCATGCTGCTGGAAAGGGGGTTTAACTCTTTCCCAAACGACAAATTTTTGGACTGGTCCAAATTGAAAGAGTTTGCAGACGACAATTTTAAATTTGATGAAAATGGCAGAAAGGTCTCAAAAAGGGTAGAAAACACTGTGGGAAAAGGAGAAATTGCTCGTTACGAGAAATTTCTCCTTTTCCCACAGTGTTTTCAAAAGACTTGTACTGCAGACACGTGAAAACCAGGGCTTGTTTGGGAAAGGGTTAATGCATTTCCGTGATGCATTATGCCGGCAAATCGTCGCATACTAGTAAATATGGATCCATAAAGTCCATTTTGTCTAACAACCGACTGAATCATGAGGTAGACTGGTCCTTTGACACGCAGGAAACTGACCAATAGCAAAATGTATCGACTCCGGTCAGCCTGTGCGGACTGCGCAGGCTGACCGGAGTCGATACATTTTGCAAAATGCATAAAATCCTCTCTTCACAGATCTTGACTTATATATGATGGTGTGCCTAGGAGGGGGGTGGGAATGGGGACTGGAACATGTTCGAAGCTGTTACGCACAATTACTACTTTTCAAGTCTCTTCCCAGCATGCACTAGTTTTGGAACCATGATAGACAGAAAGAGAATTACAAGCTATGTAGCTTTTCGCACATGTAATGGCTGCTTTCCAAACATAACTGTTGCCGAAACCATGATCAGAGGTGAGAAAGGAATGAATCCTGCCGCAATGACTATCATGAACCCTCGGTAAGAAATTCGCACAGCTGGGGATGAGAAGCCGCAACCCCCCCCCCCCCCCCCCTGGTTTCAAGTCTTGTACGTTACTGACTGAGCTACTGCCTCGGCGAGAGAGAGAGAGAGTTTTTGAATGACACAATATTAATTTCTCAAAATTTCCCAGCATTCGCGATTTAAGTAGCGCACAAATCAAAACAAACTGTAACCTAAGACAGACGAGTTGTCTAACAACTGCAATTCATTAGACTTTGCATCACCGCAAGTTCATGGAGACATGCGCAGTGAAAATAATGACGAATATTTTACGACCAGCATGCACCACTCTTTCCATTTCCTGTCACATATTGGTCATGCCAACATTGTATATTTCGATATTTTAACATGTTGATAACAAATACCGAATAATCCAACGGTTAGCGTCTGCCTTACGCCGGGTATTTTCTTGCAATTTATAAGAATTTGATCTGATTTTATAAGTCAGGTAGTTGATTCGGAAGTGGCCAACATCGAAGATATGACCCTGTGAGAGAAGGGCAAGAGCGGCTGTATGTGTTGTACAGCCCTTCATTTAACTTTTTGCAAGCCTGAAGAAGGCCTTTAAAATCATCGTGGGAAAAGGAGAATATGATGGTAGCCAGCATTTTCTCCTGTACCCACGACGTTTTCTACCCGTTCAAAAACAAATTCTATCATTTACGTCAAATTCAGTTGTCGTTTGCAGATAATTTGAACATTGACAAGTCCAAAATTTCGTCATCTCCTAAGAGGTTAACATAAAACAGTTTTATAACACTGACATTAATCCGTCTTGCCAGTTTTGATCAAGGCAGCGGGAGACCACCGGCTTCCCGCGTTTTTTGTCGACTGCGAATGGTGACAAATGTCATACGTTCGTGCAGTTAACCTATCATTTCCCCTCAAACTCTTTACCAAACGAAAAAATTCTAGACTTGTCCAAAATGAAAGCATTTGCAGACGACAAATTAAATATTGCGCTAATTTTGTCTTTGAAAGGGTAAAAAACACAGACTTGCCCGAACTGAAAGCATTTGCAGACAACAAATTAAACGTTGTGCAAGTGTCAAGGTCTTTCTTTAAGTTTAGAAAACATTGTGGGAAAAGGAGGAAATGCTGGTTACCAGCATTTTCTCCGTTTCCCATAATGTTTTCAAAAGCTTTCCGGTCAACTCAAATGTGTCTTGATTGCCTTTACAGAGAAAAGCTGTTTTCAAGTTCGTTCAGGATTAATTCTAAAAGCCAAACTAGAGGCCCTTTAGGGCCTGAATCGCTCTACTGGTAGTGATTTGCTTTTTTTTCTAGCATATAATGATGCAAAAAGAAAAAAAATCACAAAACCACAAAAAATGGGTGTGGTGTGTTGTTGCAACTTGGCTTTAAGCGACTAAGGCAGGATAAGTAGGCATGGGGAATTGAACAAATAATGAAAAAAAAAATGAAGCATAATTTCACAAAACTAATTGTTTGGAATCTAGCCAAATTTGATATGGTTTCAGTGCTCATTGTATTAGACAATCCCTGGAAGTTTCAAAGAAATGTGACTAGTAACGTGGACTATCTTGAGTAAAAAATACTAAGTCATCACGTGGCTGCTTTTTCTAAACTGATTGCTGGATTTTCATCTTTAATAGGCTTCAATTCCTTGTTGATGCAAATGATCTGTGCAAGTTTTAAAGGAATTGGGTCAAATTTGCAGACTTAAGAAATGTAACTGTTCCCATATTAACTGTCCATTTTTTTTTTTTTTTTTTTTTTTTTTCTTTTTCAAAATTAAACGGAGGTTCAAGCTATTGATGGTATAAAGCAACTTTGAAAGTTTCATGGAAATCTGACTGCAAATGCCGACATTATCGCGTGAACAGGAAATGTAAATTTTCAACTTTAAATGGTTATTTTTCCCTTACTGATTGTCCGATTTTTTTTTTAAGTCAATAGGTTCAAACTATTGATTACAGAACAATCTCTGCATATTTCATGAAAATCCGACCATAAATGCAGGCTTTATCGCGTAAACAAGAAATAGACTAACAGACGGACGGACAAAAACCACGCCATGACATAAGCTTTGCTGGCTTTCAGCCAGTAGAGCTAATAAAAACCCACTGCAGGTGTAAAAATGCATCCTATTTTAATTCATACCTTTTACACGCATGGAAAATATTGTGAAGATGACCTTCTGTTATTGTGTGGTCGGTCCAAGTGTTAGTCGCTGGCAGAAAAAGCGAATTCTAAAATCAGGCAAAAAGTAAACAAAAGATAGAGTGACCTGGCAACTTTTAACCTAGTTTTGAAATTAATTTCTCTGCGACAAACTAGCACTTATACAATAACAGATTGTCATCTGTACAGTAATTTTCATACTTTGAAATGATAATTTTATTATTCAAATTTAAATGCATTTTGACACCCGTTTTGTTTACTTTTGGTAGTTATCGTCACTTTAACTCAATCTCTTTTGAAACTGAATGCAGTTTTACGCCGCTTTCAACATTATTTCAGTCATATCACGGGCGACAGCTCACATCTTCATTTACGTATTTCCTGGGTTCCACCAATGCTAGGCTAGGGCTCTGAAGTGTCAAGCCCAAGGACACTCGTACAAAAAAAAAGTGTATCCAGTCTTTTGAAAATAAAATCTGCTGAAACTCAAGAGTATTTCTTTACTAAGTAAGCAGACGGTATAGATCCAGTCTGATCTTGACCTCTACCGTTCGCAAAAGCCCGTTTTCGCCAATGAAACTGAAAGGGCAAAGAGCAGTATCTTTTGAAGTTGCAAGTCTGCTGGAGTAACCTCCCTTTCAAGATGCGCGCGACTACACGCACATGTTAGACTGTATGAAAAGAAGGCATTCGGCATACCTCGGGTGATCCGGTGATCAAATCCCTCGGCTGTATCACGTAGCTTGATATGCACCTACACGGTACATTTCGCACGTTTCCGGAAGCACACCGTTTTACCGTTATTGAAATTGTAAGGCTCCTCTTAAAAAGAAAACATGAGTCAATTTTCATATCGTTATCTTTCTAACAATATTTCAGTCGGCAAACAGTTTGTACATTCAATTCTTAGCTTGGTTTATCAATTTCCGTTGGGAGCTTTCATCGACAGATCGATAGATGTGAATAACTCCATCGTGGTTGTTCATGTCGTTGCTAAGCGATTTACAGGGGCGCCGCCATGTTTAAGATCACGTGATGGGTAGTTCAAAATGGAAGCCGCCTTAATACGGACGAGGTTAGATGTAGGTACGGAATCGGCCGAGTTGTGACGAGTGAAAAGGAGGTTCTGCAAAAAGTATCGACCCATGTCAACCTGCGCAGGCTGACCCAGACCGAAACATTTTGCTCTTGATAAATTTCTGTATGTAAGAAGTGTGATAGGACCAGTCTTCCTCCTGGTTCAGTCGACTGTTAGACAAAATGGACTTTATGGATCCATGTGATTCAGTTGGTTGTTAAACAAAATAGACTTTATGGATCCATGTGATTTAGTTGTTAGACAAAATAGACTTTATGGATCCATGTGATTCAGTTGTTAGACAAAATAGACTTTATGGATCCATGAGATTCAGTTAGTTGTTGGGCAAAATGGACTTTATGGATCCATGTGATTCAGTTGTGAGGCAAAATGGACTTTATGAATCCATGTGATTCAGTTGTTAGGCAAAGTGGACTTTATGGATCCATGAGACTCAGTTGTTAGACAAAATAGACTTTATGGATCCATGTGATTCAGTTGTGAGGCAAAATGGACTTATTGATCCATGAGATTCAGTTGTTAGGCAAAATGGACTTTATGGATCCATTAGATTCAGTTGTTAGACGAAATGGACTTTATGGATTCATGTGATTCAGTGTTGTTAGGCAAAATGGACTTTATGGATCCATGTGATTCAGTTGTTAGAAAAAATGGACTTTATGAATCCATGTGATTCAGTTGTTAGGCAAAGTGGACTTTATGGATCCATGAGACTCAGTTGTTAGACAAAATAGACTTTATGGATTCATGTGATTCAGTTGTTGGGCAAAATGGACTTCATGGATCCATGTGATTCAGTTGTTAGGCAAAATACACTTTATGGATTCATGTGATTAAGTCATTAGACAAAATAGACTTTATGGGTCCATGTGATTCAGTTGTTAGGCAAAATAGACTTTATGGATCCATGATTCATAAGTTGTTAGACAAAATAGACTTTATGGATCCATGTGATTCAGTTGTTGGGCAAAATGGACTTTATGGATCCATGTGTTAGGCAAAATAGACTTTATAGATCCATGTGATTCAGTCATTAGACAAAATGGACTTTATGGATCCATGTGATTCAGTTGTTAGGCAAAATGGACTTTATGGATCCATGATTCATAAGTTGTTAGGCAAAAAGGACTTTATGGATCCATGAGACTCAGTTGTTAGGCAAAATGGACTTTATGGATTCATGTGATTCAGTCGTTAGACAAAATAGACTTTATGGATCCATGTGATTCAGTTGTTGGGCAAAATGGACTTTATGGATCCATGATTCATAGGTTGTTTAGCAAAATGGACTTTATGGATCCATGTGATTCAGTTGTTAGGCAAAATAGAATTTATGGATCCATGTGATTCATGGACAAAATTGACTTTATGGATACACGAGATTCAGTTGTTAGACAAAATGGACTTTATGGATCCATGTGATTCAGTTGTTAGACAAAATAGACTTTATGGATCCATGTGATTCAGTTGTTAGGCAAAATGGACTTTATGGATCCATGAGACTGAGTTGTTAGACAAAATAGACTTTATGGATCCATGTGATTAAGTTGTTGGGCAAAATAGACTTTATGGATCCATGATTCATAGGTTGTTAGCCAAAATAGACTTTATGGATCCACAATTATGTGGAGTTGCTTGACATCTGGGATCTTGGAGATGCATGAAGCCCCCTTTTGCCAGAGTATGGCTCATGTATATTACAGCGGGAGTTTCTCCTGGAGTGGGGGGAGAACTTTTTAAAAATAGAATTCTGACAGTAGAGATTACTCCAACTGAACTATTTTTCCTTATACCACAGAGTTTTCACTTAGTCTTGTGCTTATGTATCAAATCTAATTGAGCAGTGCTCTGGCAAAATGGGGCTTTAATGCATGCCTGTCATGTATTACACCCAGCAAGTCATCACATAATTATGGATTCATATCTATTCTTTCTGACAACCAACTGAATCATGTAGAACGGTCCTTGGACATACAGAAAACTGACTGATAGAAAGTTTCAACCCGAGTGAGCCTGTCCAGGGATCGATACTTTTTGTAGGTGCTTCAAACCGCCTTTTCACAGCATGGCTCGAATTGAAAATTAAAGAACGCACTGCATTAGAATACTGGTACATGTATGTTTTCTAATTCTTTTTCTAAACATTGTGGGGATAGGAGATGATGTTAACCAGCATTTCCTCATTTTCCATCAATGTTTTCTAAAGCCTTCTTCTTGGCTATTTACGAGATGGCTAAGTTTTAGACTGGTCCATAATGAAAGATGTTTTCACATGTCAAACTAACTGAGGTTCAAATGATAGAAACTGTCTCTGAAAAGCTAGAAAATATTGTTGGAAAAGGAGAAAATGCTGGTTACCAGCATTTTCTTCTTTTCCAACAATGTTTTCAAAAGCTTTTTTCTTCAAGTCGTTAATACTCGGAACTGTGTGGTAAAGGGTTACGGACCAGTCTACGGTCAAGGGCTAAGCATTCAGTCTATAGAAGTAAAATCAATGCTTTCTTCTGCTCTCTTTAATATAGACCTAAATACATGTATCTACTTTTCAAATCAGGATAAAAGATAAAAAAGGAAAAGCAGTCATTTTCAAATACAATCATATTTTAGTTTACTCCCAACATTTCTAGTACAAGACAGGGACAAATAAAAAATCACACACAATTAATGATCTATTTAGATTTTCCAGTACTGGTAGATTATTTCTCTAAGATAAATATTAATTTACTTTGTTTATACATGTATCAAGTCCCAAAATTCCCACTCGTATATTTTTCCAGTTCTAGAGATACAATTCTACTCCAAATTAAGATACTACCATATATATTTATTTCAAGATTAGATCAATAACAATAGCAGGAAGTTTCGTCCCAGGCCTGTATACACTGACCTTGGTCAATACTTTTTGCAGATGCATTAAAGATGCATTTTTACAGCCAGAGAGATTACAGCCAGAGAAAAAAAAACCACTGCTAAAACCTGAAAGTATGTAGAATGGCTCAAATTTGGTCAGCTGTGTAAACAAAGATAAATTACAAACATATACGGTGTAAGGGAGAGAAACTCAAGGGATTTGTCCTCATTTAAAAACGGAAATAACAACAGTGATTTCTTTGAAGGCTGCCAAAAAAAAAAAAGGGATTGCATTTCTCTATCCATCGTAATCTATGCAACCTTGCAGCCATCAGGGGCAACATTTGGCATGAAGATACAAGAATGGTTATAGTTTCATAAAATAAAGATGATATGGGTTACAAACTGGCTGAAGGTAAAGATGATATGGGTTAAAAACTGGTTGAACTGAAAACAAGTACAGATGTATCTTTAAAGGTACACTAGTGGCAAAAAGTAAACAATTTGTAAGTTGAAATGCAGACTTTAATTTATACTACTTAATCCTTTACTGCACAGTGCCACCTTTTAACGACCCTGTGGAAAAAGCCTCTTGAAAACATTGTGGGAAAAGGAGAAAATGCTGGTTACCAGCATTTTCTCCTTTTCCCACAATGTTTTCTACCCTATCAAAGACAGAAATGATCATTTGAGCCACATTTGTCGTCTGCAAATACTTTCAATTTGTTCCAGTCCAAAATTTGGTCATCTGGTAAAGGGTTAGAAGAGTTGATAACATTATGAGTCTAATAACTTGTTACAGTGGAATCTGTCGAAGTTCTAGTCGCTGGCCT
This sequence comes from Tridacna gigas, assembly GCA_945859785.2. Taxonomy (NCBI): domain Eukaryota; kingdom Metazoa; phylum Mollusca; class Bivalvia; order Cardiida; family Cardiidae; genus Tridacna; species Tridacna gigas. The sequence goes on along the minus strand of OX244040.2, from coordinate 52,091,829 downwards.
AAAAAAGTGATGTTAAACTAGGCCAAAAGCTGGCAACTGGAGAGCAACAAAAATTGTGGTCATTTCTAAACAAATATTTTTGCTTTTTGTTCTTTAAAGTCTAGTCTCCAGTCACACTGAAAAACAATGCTCTGTGAAATGGGGGTGTAATGCATCTGCAAACAATATAAACCCAATTCGGGCAGGCTGATCTGGGCCGAAACTTTTCCCTTCTAGTTAATTTTCTGCATGTCAAAAGACTTCTGCATCGTGATTCAGCAGGTTGTTGGAGAAAATAGATTTATGGATCCACAATTATGTGATGACTTGCTTGGTGTAATGTATCACAGAGATGGATTTAGCCCCCTTTTGCTGAAGCCTGGCTCATTTATTTGGGACAAGACATTTCAGAACATCACTACATACCAGGAAATACAAACAACAACAAATAAATACATAGAAAACATAAATATATAGTCTCTTCTTTTGGTGCAAGATGAATTTGGATTCAGTGGGAAGCAAAATAAATTTCATATACCAAATTCTGCTTTTGTTCATTCTGAAAGCATTTTCAGATGACAAAGGTGGCTAAAGTGATGGGATTTTGTAACTGAAACAAGAGCTGTCATAAGAAGGCACAGCTTGCTTTAGAAAGTTTAATGTTGGGGGTCACAAACATTAACCCTTTACTGCACAATGATGCCTTTTGACGCCCCTGGGAAGGAAGCCTTTTGAAAACATTGTGGGAAAAGGAGAAAATGCTGGTAACCAGCATTTTCTCCTTTTCCCACAATGTTTTCTACTTGATCAAAGAAAAACTGCACCATCTGAGCCACACTGAAATTGTCGTCTGCAAATGCTTTCAATTTGGACAAGGCTATAATTTTGTCGTCTGGTAAAGGGTTAAAAGGAAATTTCAACAAGAGGGCCATGATGGCCCTGTATCGCTCCACTGGCTTATAAATATAAACCATAAATACTAAACATTTCAATTGTCAGCCACATGGTTTCAAAATGAAGACTTACAAACTTTTCTCTGTAAAAGCCCATGTGAAAGTTGAGACCCGCAGGGCAAAGCCATTTTTGACCCCGAGCTATAATTACTTGAACCCTGGTACAGGTCCACAAGATAAAGCCACATGCCAAAATAATACAAGTCTATGCTGTATGGTTATAAATAAGGTGATTTTCAAGTTTTGTCCATATGAAGCCTCTATAAAACATAAGACCCCTGATGCAAGGCTAATTTCAAAAAAAAAAATCAAAACAGGAAGATTTCTTAAGTTGTCACTATGTAAGCCCATGTAAAACTTGTGACCCCTGCGGTGGGGCCAATTTTGACCCCAGGGCTAAAATTTTGGCCTGCTTGGTAGAGGCCCACTAGATACAGCTACATGCAAAATTTGGTAGCTCTAGGCCTTATGGCTAGGTACAGGAAGATTTTTAAAGTTTCCTCTATATAAGCCTATGTAAAAGTTGTGACCCCTGGGGCAGAGCCAATTTTGACCCCAGGGCTATAATTTGAAGAAACTTGATAGAGGTCTACTACATAAAGCTACATGCCAAATTTGGTAGCCCTATGCCTTATGGTTTCAGACAAGAAGATTTTTAAAGATTTCCAATATTTTTCAGTTTTGTTGCCATGGCAATCAGAGTTTTTGAAGGAATCAAATTCTTTCAAGAAATTCTGAAGAGGACCATGGCAGGATCATTTCTGTGAAGTTTCATGAAAATTGGATGGGTAGTTTCAGAGAAGAAGATGTTTGAAATAAAAGTTAACACACGGACGGACGGACGCACGACGGACACCGGGCCATGACATAAGCCCGCTGGCCTTCGGCCAGTGGAGCTAAAAACCTGTGACCTTGATCCTTGGCATGGCCAGGGCATTGCTCAATGAAACTTTGGACCTGCATCTGTCTTCAAGCCAAATATAACCAAATCCATTATTTAGTTTGGAAAAAACATGTATGGGGGTCCTAACCCCCCACCACAATCCCGACTTTTAACAACCCTGAGGAAGGAGCCTTATGAACACATTGTGGGAAGAGGAGAAAATGCTGGTAAACTGCATTTTCTACTCTTCCCACAATGTTTTCTACCCTATCAATAGTGATTTCTTTGATGGTCTCCAGAGAATGAAATGCACTACTGGTTGTCGTCTATGCAACCTTGCAACCGTCAGAGGCAACATTTGGCCTAAAGATACAAGAATGATTATAGTTTGATAAAATAAAGATGAAATGGGTTAAAAACTGGCTGAAAATGAGTATAGATGTATCTTTAACCCTTTACCACACAATCCCAAGTTTTAATGATCCTTCTGAAAATGGCTTTTGAAAACATTAGAAAAAGGAGAAAACACTGGTAACCAACATTTCTTCCTTTTCCCCACAATGTTTTCTGCCTTTCCCAAACCAAATTTCAGGTTTTAGGTCACATTTGTTTTTTTTTGGAAATTTTTTCAATCTGGTCTTGTCTAAAATTTTTTTGTTTGGTTAACAGTTAATGTCATTAACTTTTTCCATCTGGTTCAGAAAAACATGAGAATTACTGACAACTTACTCTGGGTGCTGTTTAGCAGATTATATGCTTGGACATCTGGTCTTATATGGCCCGCAACATGCGAAATGAGACCTTCAGACATTTGCATAAAGTCTCGTCTTGGATTAGCCTGCGCAGGCTAATCCGAGATGGCACTTTGCGACTACATACCATTTTTTTTCATACCGTAGATTTTCGTGAAACAGAAAATCGCATAAAAACGGGAAGTGTTGCCTTGGATTAGTCAAAGACTGCACAGGCTGATCTGGGACGACACACTTTTACGCATATGTCCAAGGGCCTCTTTTCACGTGTTGCATGCCATATACTAAGTTATACACGGCAAAGTGTGTGAAAATTTAAGTGCCTATGCTCCACCTCTGAACCCTGAATGATCACACCAAAGGTCTGCAAAAAATATCTTTGAACTCTTTACCAAACACTAACTTGACCGCAATTAAACTATTTGTAGACAACAAATTAAATTCAGCTCAAATTTTGATTTCTTTCCCCAATAGGGTAGAAAACAAAGTGGGAATATATGCTGGTTATCAGCATAACAATGACAAAACTATGATGCTTTATTTTGCTAAAAAACTGTGAACCCTTTATTTACCCCTTTACTACACAACAAAATTTTAGACAGGTCGAAATTTAAAGCATTTGCAGATGACAAATTTAATATGGCTTAAAAACCGAAACTGTGCTTTCCAAATGCTGGTTACCAGCATTTTTTCCTTTTCCCACAATGTTTTCAAAAGGCTTCGTCCTCAGGGTCGTTAAAACTTGGGACTGAGTGTTTAAGGATTAAACAACTGTAAAAAAGAAGGCTTTATGTACCATTGTTGAAAAATGAGAAAATGCTGATAATCACCCTTTTCTGCTTCTCCCAGAATGTTTTGTACCCATTCAAAGACACATCCATCACAAAGACACACACAACATATGATGACAAATGAATGCAGAGATTGCTGAGTAGCCCTTTCCCAAACAAGCCCTGGTTTTCACGTGTCTGCAGTACAAGTCTTTTGAAAACACTGTGGGAAAAGGAGAAATTGCTCGTAATGAGCAATTTCTCCTTTTCCCAGAGTGTTTTCTACCCTTTTTGAGAACTTTCTGCCATTTTCATCAAATTTGCAATTGTCGTCTGCAAACTCTTTCAATTTGGACCAGTCCAAAATTTGTCGTTTGGGAAAGGGTTAACAGAATAAAACAAATTAGCCTTGCTCTGTGGAAAATGGGCTTAACGCATCTACTAAACAAATCGATCCAGGTCAGCCTGCACCGTATTGGTCAATTTTCTGCAAGTCAAAGGACCAGTCTACTCCCGGATTCAACTGGTTCTTAACCCTTTCCCAAACGACAAATTTTGGACTGGTCCAAATTGGAAGAGTTTGCAGACGACAATTTTAAATTTGATAAAAATGGCAGAAAGGTCTCAAAAAGAGTAGAAAACACTATGGGAAAAGGAGAAATTGCTCGTTATGAGCAATATCTCCTTTTCCCACCGTGTTTTCAAAAGACTTGTACTGCAGACACGTGAAAACCAGGGCTTGTTTGGGAAAAGGGTTAAACAAAATAGATTTTATGGATCCACAATAATCATGGGATGACTTGCTTGGTATAATGCATCAGAGATGCATTAAGCCCCCTTCTACCAGAGCATGACTGAAATTTTAAAATGCAATATGAGGTATACATCTACTTGACTAAAAAAGTAAAAGACAACTAAGTAATTGTGATATTTCTGAGAAACTATCAGGTTACCTGTATCGTTTACTCCTCATTATTGATTATTTCTCATAAGGCAACTAAATCAATAAAATGGACATATAGGATCTGACTAAGTTGGTATTCATGATAAACTTTCAGAAAAAATATCAAAGAAGCCTCTGATGAGCTTAACCCTTTCCCAAACAAGCCCTGGTTTTCACGTGTCTGCAGTACAAGTCTTTTGAAAACACTGTGGGAAAAGGAGAAATTGCTTGTAACGAGCAATTTCTCCTTTTCCCACAGTGTTTTCTACCCTTTTTGAGAACCTTCTGCCATTTTCATCAAATATAAAATTGTCGTCTGCAAACTCTTTCAATTTGGACCAGTCCAAAATTTGTCGTTTGGGAAAGGGTTAATAGCATTCTTGTAGACAATCTTAATAAAATTTTATCTAAAACGCCAACTAGTCAATTCTTTTTACCACATAACAATGCATGTATATTGTGAATTGTAGGCCAGAATATGGAAAACTGTACATGCATATATGGCAGTTTTCATCAATAAAACTCATCCACTTCCCTGACAGAAGTATAAAATGACATCATATAATTATGATATCGAAAAGCCTATCTCAAACATATGTATGATAAGAAAACTGGTAACGGGCGTTTTACACTCAAAACAAGGCAGGTCATGTCATAAATTCATCTTCGCAAGCCAAGGATACTAAGGTAGTACCCTTGGCCGCTCGCCTCTTTAAAAATCGAAACTCCCGCTGCGCCATTTCATTGGATGCGATCAAAACCCGTCGCGTCCAATCAAACCATCCGTAACAAGAAATCTTCCAAGAGACAGAAAATAATAATGGCGGCGCCTATCAAAAAACGAAAGCTGTCGTGTTTGTGACGAAAATTTACCAAAAAAGAGTAGACGATTGATATTTAATGAGGTTTTTTTTATAGTTCATGTTCAATTATGTGAAATATTAGGACAGGTTCCACAGCAAAATGATTGCGAATCATCGTATGTCTGATTAATTTCAGAAAATTGCAATGAATCCGAAAGCGCAGCCATATTTGATGCATAGCCTAACAAATTTTATTACGAGCATTTTGATTGGTCAGAAATAACATCAGCGAAGGTTAGGCAACTCGTGATATTCGATAGGTGGCACAGTGGGTCCGATTTTTAAAGAGGCGAGCGGCCAAGGGTACGTAACGAACAAAGTGGAGTTAGTATCCTTGGCTTGCGAAGATGGTCATAAATTATATCAAGTCTTTTTTTAGACAGATTGTCTTGCAAAATAGCACTAAGCATGACTCAGACTGTACTGTCTACACAGTTCGAGGTTGATCAATGCTACCCGAACAGGCATTTCAAGTTGTTATTACTATGCTGTAACTCTACAAAAAGACCAAGATTTCAGACTTGTCCATTTTGAAAAGATTTACTGACAACAAATTACGCGTCTTTTCAGGTAACAGAATTTGTCTCTAAAATGGTACAAGATCTGAGAAAAGCAGAAAATGCTGGCTCAGGCTGCCATCATTTTCTCCTTTTCAGACAATGTTTTCATATATCATATTCCTCATATTTATAAAAACACTGAATTGTATCATAAATAGTTGAACCTGAAACTGCAATTCCTTCTTTAACCCTTTACCAGACGACAAAATTTTAGTCTTGTCCAAATTGAAAGCATTTGCAGACAACAATTTCAATGTGGCTCAAATAGTACAATTTTCCTTTGATAGGAGAGAAAACATTGTGGGAACAGGAGAAAATGCTGGTTACCAGCATTTTCTCCTTTTCCCACGTTTTCAAAAGGCTTCTTTCCCAGGGGCGTTAAAAGGCGTCATTGTGCGGTAAAGGGTTAAATATGAGCCATGCTCTGGTAAAAGGGAGCTGGATGCATCTCTGTGATGCATTTTACCAAGCAAGACATCACATAATTATGGATCCATAAATTCTAGTTAGTCTAACAACCAAATACTCGAGCGATCAACTGGTCCTTTGACATGCAGGAAATTTAATAGCAAAATGTTGGAACACGGGTCAGCCTGCATGGACTGCGCAGGCCGACGTGGTTGGATACTTTTGCAGATATATTAAAGCCCCTATTCACAGAGCATAGGACAATCAATTAACTCTTTACCAAACGACAAAATTTTGGACTGGTCCAAACTGAAAGCATCTGCAGACGACAAATTTAATGTGGCTCAAAAATTGAAATTTGTTTTGGGAAGGGTAGAAAACATTGTGGGAAAAGGAGAAAATGCTGGTTACCAGCATTTTCTCCTTTTCTCACATTGTTTTCAAAAGGCTTTTTCTTCAGGTTCGTTAAAAGTCAGGATTGTGTGGTAAAGGGTTACGAGACATTTGAGGTAAATAAAGGAACCATTTTCTGAAAGACAAAAAAAAAAAAAAAAAAAAAAAAAAAAACAATCTTTTGTTACAAGAAGTTTCTCCTTTTAAAACATTATTAGAAAAAAAAAAAGGCAACAGAAAGGGATCAGGAAAGTCATATTTGTACATGGTAAAAGTTTTGAAGTTTGCTGATGCTCAATTCATCCTTGCATTCACTAAAACCTGCTCTGCACGTAACTCTTTACCAAACAATCAAATTTCTGAGTGGTCCAAATTGAAAGGATTTGCAGATGACAAATGTGGCTAAAATTATTGTTGCTGTCACTGAAAGTGTATAAAACATTGAAATGCTTTGAAATTGGACTAGTCTATAATGTTGTCATGTGGTAAAGAGTTAAGCTTTAACATGTTTTTGTTTCTGTTTATGAAATATCCATGTCTTCAACATCTATACCCGAAAAGAAGCCATCATCCTCTTTTTCATTGTTCATTTGACTTGTTACTCCTTGGCTTGAAGCCAATTTGGCCCTGGACTGAGGATTTTTGGAAGGACTGGATGAATTCTTGGCCCTGGACTGAGGATACTTGAAAGGGTTGGATGAGCTTTTACAGTCTGGTGTTAGAGTGATTCCTGGGGACTCAGAATTTTGGCTGCTTTTATCTTCAGCGTCGGAAGAATTTGCAGAAGCATTGTCTGTCCCTTCCTCTTCAATGCTACTTAGTTGTGAGGCACCATCAAGTGGATCCTCGATGTCTTCCAAATCCAAATAATCAACACTGAAATGAAACAAAAACTGGATAATATATTCACTGACAAACGTTATTCCTTTACTGCACAATTCCAAGTTTTAAAGACCTGAAGGAAAAGGACTTTTGAAAACATTAAAAAATCTGTTCCTCCGATCATCATCATCAAATCATCATTATCATCCACTTGCCACCACCCAGCCAGACATCAAAATAAGAGGAAGTGACAGTATTCTGAATCCATTATTTTCTTCCAAATCCTATGTTGTCTCAATGAGACGATTCTAACGATTACCCATAACACACGGTTTAGCGGAGGGTGATTAATATTTTCGATTTTTAAATCAAAATCACTCCCTATATCTGGAGCTTTAATCTCCGTCTTAATCCTATCCGAGGTTTGTTTCTGTTGTTTTAAACCCTCTAACTTTCTGTCACTTGACTCATTATTCTATTCTTACTTTCTCCATTCTACCTAATTAACTATTTACCAAACTATAAATTTTTAGACTAGTCCAATTTCAAACCATTTGCAGACAACAAAATAAATATGCCTCAAAAACTGTAATTTGTTTTGAAAAGAATAGAAAACATTGTGAGAAATGGAGAAGATACTGGTTACCAGTATTTTCTCCTTTTCCAACAATGTTTTCAAAAGGCCTTTTCTTCAGGGTCGTTGAAACTCATGATTGTGTGATAAAGGGTTAAGTGTTTATATAATGCGATTGATAGTATGGTGTTTAACGCCGTTTTCAACATTATTTCAGTTATATCGCGGCGGCCAGTGCACCTATCCATGCTTTCCCGGAGTTTCTTTTACCAGTACCCTGCACAATATTCTTTCCAAGCCACTGGCTGCTTTCCCACATAACCATCGTCATCGGTGAGATAGAAATGAATCCTGTTGCAATGACTATCATCAATCCTCGGAAAGAAATTGGCCAAGCCGGGGATCGAACCAGCTACCTCCTGTTCTCAAGTCCTGTATGCTACCGTAAGTGTTTATAAGTGGCCACAGATTGTCCAGCCACTTAAAGCCATGATAGCAACCAAAAGTTAAAAATACAGGTGTTAACATGCATCTACATATGAATTAAGCCCCCAAAGCCTCCTTTTTAAAGAATATAACTCAAATTTTTACCACTACATACCTCTGTGGGCACTAAACAACCATTGCTGTCAATAAAACAACTATCATTTGTTCACATCTATAACTTATTCCATTTATTTATCATGCATTCATTGTCTTCCTTAACTTAACTCTTTACCAAACAACAAAATTTTGGACTAGTTCAAATTGTAAGCATTTGCACACAACAAATGTCTGGAATGATCAGGTATCTTTGATGGGGTATATAAAATTGTGGAAAAAGAGAAGATGACTGTTACCAGTATTTTCTCCTTTTGCCACAGCTGAGCCTTGTAGCTCAGTCGGTAGCGTACAAGACTTGAGAACAGGAGGTCACTGGTTTGATCCCCGGCTCGGCCAATTTCTTTCCGAGGATTGATGATAGTCATTGCGACAGGATTCATTCCTCTCTCACCACTGACCATTGTTTCGACGATGGTTATGTGGGAAAGCAGCCAGTGGCTTGGAAAGAATATTGTGTGGAGTACTGGTAACAGAGACTCCTGGAAATCTTCGATAGGTGCACTGGCTGCCGCAATATAACTGAAATAATGTTGAAAACGGTGTTAAACACCATACAATCAATCCTTTTGCCACCATGTTTTAAGCAGGCTTTTTTCATTCTTGGGGCTGTTAAAACCTGGGGTTGCTTGGTAGTGAGTTAATCCCTTTCTTTCATATCTCTCCTTCATTCCTCTCTCACTGCTGGCAATTGTTTCGACGGTGGCTATGTGGGAAAGCAGCTGGTGGCTTGGAATGTAGTACTAGTAAAAGAAACTCCAGGAAAGCATGGAAAGGCACACGGACTGCTGAGATATAACTGAAATAATGTTAAAAACCATACAACCAATCAATCAATCTTCTTATTTGTCGAATATTCAACACTCCCTTACCAATTTCTATCCTCAGAGGGAGGGTCCCACTGATGCAGGGCTTTTCTCCACAACCTGATCTGGGCGTCCCAGGATCTTCTACTGACCTTCTGAAGTTTGTTTGGGGTTTTAGGATGTACACCTCTGACCCTTTTTTGTCTGAAAAATGTGAAAATGGAATCTGTAAAATACTGAGGTACAGGAAAGAGGAGTCAATGCAAGGTCTTTCATGAAAAACAACAGCAGCTATGTCAAAAACAAAAACAACATGGGTTGTGGGTACTCATAAGAAAGGCAGAGCTCCAGATAAAAGGGCGTGATGGCATTCTAAACCCATATTTCTCTTCAAAACCCTATGTTGTGGGTGCTCATAAGAATCATCTCGATAAGATGATTCTAATGAGTACTCATTAGAATCGTCTTGATGAGACGATTCTAATGAGTACCCATAACATAGGGTTTAGTGGAGAATAATTCATATTTTCCATTTTAAAATCAAAATCATCCCCTCTGTCTGGAGCTCTGGAAAGGTCAAGAGACAATTCTAAGCGGTGCCCTAAACAGATTTTTGAGAAAAAAAAAAAAAAAAAAAAAAAAAAAAAAAAAAAATTAAAGTCAATCTCCACACACTATGTCATAGTGATTAAATCTTTACTACACAACAAAATTTTTAGACTTGTCCACATTGAAAGCATTTGCAGATGACAAAATGAATGAGACTTAAAAATTGTAATTTGTTTTGGGAAGGGTAGAAAACATCGTGGGAGAAGGAGAAAATGCTGGTTACCAGCATTTTCTCCTTTTCCCACAATGTTTTCAAAAGGCTTCTTTCTCAGCGTCGGGATTGTGTGGTACAGTGTTAACTCATTACACACAAAAATTCAACACATAACTTTGTTGTTAAATGCAGCAGCCAACGCAACCAGCTATCAATGCTTGCCTGAAATTTATTAACTCTTTACCACACAATCCCAACTTTTACGACCATGAGAAAGAAGCCTTTTAAAAATATTGTGGGAAAAAGGAGAAAATGCTGGTAACCAGCATTTTCTCCTTTTCCCACAATGTCTTCTACCCTATCCAATACATAAATCACGATTTAAGCTACACTTAATTTGTCATCTGCAAATGCTTTCAATTTGGTCAAGTCTCAAATTTTGTTGTTTGGTAGAGGGGTTAAATCAGTATTTTGCAGGACATTCTTTTTGACTGCTAGCCTCTTTCCAGCAAAAACTGTCAAAAAGTTTCTATTGCACAGGCTGACCTTGGTAAATACTTTTTGCAGATGCATTAAGCCCCCTTTTCACAGAGAATGACTCAATTCTCTATGACAAAGGCGAGAAAGATTTCAAGCTTTATTAATTTCAATGACATGGAAAAAATTGTAGGAAAGGGTGATTATTTGTAATAAGCCATTTTTCCTTATCTCATTGGCTCAGTTTCTTTTCATAAGGCCAAAACAAAATACATATGTGGTTCCTGTACCTGACATGTCTAAATTTTGCGTCCAATCATACACATTTTTTTTTTTCACCAGTTAACTGTTTAATATTTTAACACACCATAATGTTCTATATTGACCACTCCCCCAACTTTTTTTCTTTCTAAAAACGGACTAACCAGATGGCAAATCCATCGACAAAGTTGAAATAAATCAGCTAGAACAAACTTACGGCATTGACGTAGTCCTAATTACTTCAGAAACTGATGTCATTAACACCTGACTGTCCAAATAAACATATGCTCCTGATAACATAAACTTCTGGTTACATAGAAATTTGTCAAGTAACTTGGAAAAGCTTTAACCCTTTACCAGACGACAAAATTTTAGCCTTGTCCAAATTGAAAGCATTTGCAGACGACAGTTACAATGTGGCTCAAATGGTGCTACTTTTCTTAGATAGGGTAGAAAACATTGTGGGAAAAGGAGAAAATGCTGGTTACCAGCATTTTCTTCTTTTCCCATAATGTTTTCAAAAGGCTTCTTTCCAAGAGGCGTCAAAAGGCGGCATTGTACGGTAAAGGGTTAAGGAAGTGAAAGAATGGGACACAAGTGTCCAGTGTTAACCTTTAAAGCACCTTTCACGACTATCATTGCATTTGCGGTCAGTGTAGATCAAGATCAGGCTGCACAAAATGTGCAGCCTGATCTTTGATCTACACTGCCCGCTTTGCTGAATCAGTGTAGACGAAAGCAAACATGAAATTGTTATTGTATGGGTCGTATTTCTACGATGAAAATGTCCGATAGGTTTATTCGGCACTCTAAGGGTTAATTAATCACGAATGCTACTTAATCACTAAATGAATCATGATTGGCAGTAAAATTGATATGCTGCATTAAATAGAACAGGTTTCTATTAATAGCCCCTGGGGGCCTATTTGGTAAAAAAAATGGAGAGAGAAAAAAAAAAAAAAAAAAAAAAAAAAAAATCCCTATCTAACAATCATAATTCTCAAAAGTATGTAATCGGAACCGTATATATTTTTTGTTTTGGCCTAAAGTAAACTTTATCTTGAGTTTGAAAGCTGTATTTGCACACTACTGCTGAAAAATGTGAGATAATCCATACAAAAAAGCTTGACCCACCTTTCAACCATTAAGCTGTATCTATCGTACGCCACTGTATTTTTGCCGTAATCTATATCTTTTTGTCTTCGTGTGAGTAATCGCTCATCTGTTTCAACTTCCATGAACCTTATAAATAACGAGAAAATCATTTCAATTTCATTATAATTCTAACATTCTCTCTATTTTTAATCTCTGAGGCTATTTCTAGTCAGAACATATACAGGTTAACTCTTTACCAAACAAAAAATTGTACCCAACCCAACCAAACTGAAAACATTTGCAGACAACAAATAAGATATGGCTCAAATAATGATAACTGTCTATGAAAGAGTAGAAAACATTGTGGGGAAAGGAGAAAATGCTGGTTATCTGCATTTTCTCCTTTCTGAAATTCAATGTCTGAATTACAGGTTTTTTTTTTCTTTTGAAAAATCTGTTAGATGACAAATCTACAACCCCCCCCAACAACTTTTGATTGAATGAGCCAATAAAATTTATGATCAGTGCTCTGGCAAAAGGGGGGTTTAATGCATCTTGGTGATGCACTATAACAAGCAAGGCATCACATGACTATGGATCTATACAATTCCTTTTTTCTAATGACTGACTGAATCCTGAGATAGAATGGTCAGTTCAGTAGACATGCAGAAAATTGACCAAAACCAGTTTCCACACAGGTCAGTCTGGGCAGATTGCACAGGCTGACCTAGGTTGATACTTTGTAACCGATATATTAAACCCCTTTTTCACAGAGCATGGTTCAAATCTTTAGGGAAAAAAAAAAAAAAAAAAAAAAAAAAAAAAAAAATTTACCGTCTATGTTTGACCTCTGTTAACTTTCCCCGTAGATCTTTACCTTCTGTCAGTTTATCACGAAGATCTAATTTTCTACGAGACCTGCAAAAAAATCATCGTTTGAAAGACTTTAAATATCAACTTGATAAAAAGTTTAGATTTAACTCTGTTTTCTAACATGATTTATCAGTCAATCTAATGGGCATTATTTTCTTTATGATCTCTTCTTTGAAAACAGGGTTGAATTTGCCTTATAGACAATCCGTCTTTACCACACAATCTTGAGTTTTAACGACCCACAGGAAAACAACTTTTGAAAATAAAGAAGGAAAAGGAAAAATTGATGGTAATGAGCATTTTCTCCTTTTTCCATAAGGTTTTCCATCTTACAAGCACAAATTTCCTGATTTGTGAAACATTTAGTTTGTTGTCTGCAAATGCTTTCAATTTGGATGAGTCTAAAATTCTGTTGTTTGGTAAAGACTAAGGCAACCATCTAAATTGTAAGCAGCAAAAAGTTTTGACTCTTCATTCCCACTTCAACTTACTTCACTCTTGAGTGATGAATAAATGAAATGGACACTTTCAATTAGGGTTTGTTTGTTTGTATTGGAGTATAATGCTGTTTTAATAGCTTAGGTCACATCACAGCAGTCAGTGCACCTACCCATGTGTTTCTGGCTTTCTCACACCAGGACTGACACAACTTTCTTTCAAAGCCACTGACTACTTTCTCACATGCATGAGGTGAAAGGCAAAAAATGGACACAAAGACAGTTTGCTGCAACTGGGTATCCAACCCGAAACCACAAGGTCATGAGACAGAAGGCTAACATCTGAGCTACCTGGCTGGGCCCTTTTGCATTAACTCTTGGCCACAAAACAAACTTTTAGATTTCCATAAATCAAAAGCATTTGAATTAATTGTTTTTTTTTTGTCCCATCAACAACTTGGGTATTTAGTGTACATGGTTGTACAAAAGCATTTAAGACGACAAATGTGGTTCAAATGATCAGATTTGTCTTTTACAAAACAGTAAACATTATGAGAAAAAGAGGAAAATGCTAGTTACCAGCATCTTCTCCTTTTCTCATAATGTTTTCCATAGATTCTTTCCTTAGGGTCGTTAAAACTTGGGACTAGTGTTTGTGAAAATATCCATCTACCCATATGCCCTAAATTTTCCAGCAGCAGAAATTTATTTGGTCACAACATTCTCCCATACAATGACTGGGTTTGTCTTTTACCTATACCAAAATCTCGAGTTTTAATGACCTTGAAGAAGAAAGACAGTAAAGCAGGTCCAAGTTTGAAGTGGATATCTGCAGTAATGACAGAAATATTACAAACTGTCAAATTATTTACGCAGTGACAAGACAAGGCTATGACAATACCTTGGTGCTTTCTTTTTTTTTTTTTTGAAAACAGCCAAGGGAAAAAATGCTAGTTACAAGCATTGGCGAAGGGTTAAAATACAGGAATCTTTTGTAAAAGGTTGAACATTTCACAAGTCACCTTTCCTCCCTCTCTTCCTGCTTTTCCACCTCCTCTGACCAGCTCAGTTTTCTGCCTTCAACACTGCTACCACATTTTTTGTTTTCTGGGGTCCACCTAAAATTCATAATTAACAAAAAGAGAGATAGAATAAGATTCACATAAATCAAGATCAGACTACCCCAGTCATGGATTCTGATCACTGATATACACTGTCTGTTTGTCTGTCACTTGGTTCTAAAATAATCTTTACCTAAACAATCTGGACCGTAAGAAAGAAGCATTCTGAAAACATTATGGTTCAGTTGCTTTTAGAAATATTCAGTGAAAATTCAAAGTTGGAAAAGGGGCATAACTGTGAAAAATATTTCGATGGTTACCTGCCTTACTGGTTTCAGGTTCCTTTTTGATAGTTAACAACAAGTTTGAAGTGAATACCTTCAGCACCAACAGAGATACATGTATTAGAAAATGTGAGTTTTTGCATGACAATGACGCAGATGACGACAGAGCTATGATAATGAATACCTTGGCATTTTCTTCAAAAACAGCTGAACTATCAAGAGAGTTGAAGACACAAAAAGTAAATTGAGCCATACTCTGTGAAAAAGGGGTTTAACTCTTTACCACACAATCCCGACATTTAACAACCCTGAGGAAGAAACCTTTTGAAAACATTGTGGGAAATGGAGAAAATGCTGGTAACCAGCATTTTCTCCTTTCCCCAATGTTTTCTACCATATCAAAGGCAAAATTTCTCATTTGAATCACATGTAAAATGTTGTCTGCAAATGCTCTCAATTTGGACTGGTCTACATTTTTCTCGAGTGATAAAGAGGTAATGCATCTGCTTAAGTATACACTAAACTGGGTCAAAACACACTTTGCTATTTATCCATTTTCTGTCATATCAAACGACCATTCTATCTCATGATTCAAGTGGTTGTTAGACAAAATGGATTTTAGGGATCGATAATTCTGTTATGTCTCGTTTGGTATAATTCTCATGAGGCTGAAGGTACTTAACAAATGCATAGCTCAAATACAGACCGCCCCGGCCAGGATTCGAACCAGTGCGGCAAATATCCTCGTTTATTGAGGTTTAAAAGACCAATACACTAACCACTGAGGTACAGAGAATTCTCTCTAGTCCAGTTGTCAGGTATTGATTTTATACGGGAAGAAGCTATGCTTTAAGGAAGGAGTGATCTCCCGTAACACACCCCCTTTTAAGAGAAGTCATCATTTTGATGACGGAAAGCCTTATTAGGCAGTAAGTCTATTATTTAGACAACAATTGGCTCATTTTACCAATCATGGGCAATTTTATAGACAACAAATGGCTCAATGGCCAATCCCTGACGAGGCCCCATCTTAATAACATGAAAGCTCACAACAGATGCATAGCTCAAATATAAACCACCCCTGCTGGGATTCAAACCTCAAACCCGTGTGGCAAAGTTCCTTGTTTATCGAGGTTTGAAAGACCAATACACTAACCAGAGCTAAAGAGAATTATCTCTCGCGCAGTTGTCAGGTATTGATTTTTATACGGGAGGAAGCTATGCTGCAAAGAAGGAGTGATCTCCTGTAACATAATTCATCATGAAGTTGCAATAAATCTCTTTTTGCCAGAGTGCCACTCATCCGAAAGAGAAAGGGCCATTTGTGTCAATTATGATCAGATGGAATAGTTTTCCCTTGAAACAAAGTCTCAGAATCCCTACCTTGGCAAACATAGTTATTGATGGACCCAGGAAATATTTGGCAATAAAATGTTTCTGACTGGTATGGGGTTAAAATGAAAGACTTACCACTCATTGTCTGACAATGGAGGGAACTCTTCATCTTTGATTATAGTTCTTTCCTCTTCTTGCTCTGAAAATTTCCTGAAAGGATTTTTCATGAATCAATATATTTCTCTTCACTCTGTCAACCTGTTACCTACTGCCAATATCCTTGGCCCTTTACCAAAAAGTTCTATGTTTAACAATCCTAAAAAAAGACTATAGAAAACATTGTTGGAAAAGGACCAAGGGCACTGCATGCAGATGCCAATGCCTGGCCCAGTTCAAAAAGGGCCATAACTGTCTCAAAAATATTTCAGGATTACCTGCACTTTAGGTATAGGTTTCCCCTTTGATAGTTAGTAACTAGCACTGCCAGTGCTTGACTGCTGGTGCTCTATCAGCAAAAATTCTTTCAAAACCGGGGCATAAGTGAGTCTAAAAATTATGAAGAGTTACCTGCTCTTGTAGTATGGGTCCCAATTTTTATTAACAAGTAGCCCGGGACAGAAATAAAAATTTTAGAAATAATAGAGATATATAAGACAAATTAAAACTTTAACTTTGTTAAAGTTTTTTTGTATAATGGCAATGCATACAACAACCAGTCTGGCTACCACAATACCTCAAGGTTTTCTTCCAAGCTTAAATTGCTGGTAACAAGTTTTTCTCCTTTTCCGTAATGTTGTTTACCCTTTCAAAGACAAATTCCATAGATTGAGCTCTATTCACCCTGTTGTCTGCTTATACTTTCTCTGTGTTCCCACTCATTTCTCTTTCTGGGAGGGCATGCGCTCCCTCAAATACAAGTTTGGGAGTGCAAGAGAAATTCTAGGAGTGCACTTAACCCTTTCCCAAACAAGCCCTAGTTTTCACGTGTCTGCAGTACAAGTCTTTTGAAAACACTGTGGGAAAAGGAGAAATTGCTCGTAACGAGCAATTTCTCCTTTTCCCACAGTGTTTTCTCCCCTTTTTGAGACCTTTCTGCCATTTTCATCAAAGTTAAAATTGTTGTCTGCAAAACTCTTTCAATTTGGACCAGTCCAAAATTTGTCGTTTGGGAAAGGGTTAATATTGACAATTATAGAGCATCTATGGAGAAGTAAGGGTCTGTTGCATTGAAAATTTGTTTTGACGAGTCTAACTCTGCAGTTGGCTGCTCTTGAAAACAATATGGGTAATTTAAAAAAAGAAGATGCTTGTTATAATTTCCTTACTCACGGGACCAGTTTCAGAGGGGCAACTTACAGCCTGACAGCCAGTAGAATTTTCCATTTTGCTGTAAATTTCAGAAACTAATTAGCTACCACTTATTGTTTTATAGAGATATTTATGTAAATTTCCTGTTCAAAAGCATTGATAAAGCTAAATAGACAGTTTGAAAAGCCTATGATCGGACGATGTCAAATCAATTTTGGTTGTGTCATGGGTTTTCGCGTTTCTTGCAGCGATCTTTTTTTCATGCCTGTTAAGTTTTGGAGTAGTATTTCCACATGATTTGACATAGATTTGTCAATAAGAATAGCATGTAACTTCAAAACCTTTAATTTTAACTAGAAAAGCGGATTGATACCAAGTTTGATTAGCGGTGATAAACAGTGACTTTCACATTTGGTAACTTGTCCCAACTGGCGCCACTGGAGATTGACAATGGGAGCCCTGAAACCTGTGCATGCATGCACGTTTCACTTCATATTTTTGTGCGTGATTATTCAATTCAGTGCGTGAATCACGCACATATGTGTGTGAATGGGAACCCTGCTTTCTATAAAGACAAGTCTAAAATTTTGTCTACTAGTATGGAGTTAATCCTCCATTAACTATTTTCCCCCTTAACTTTACCAAACGACAAATTCTGGACTAGTCCAGATTCGAAGAGTTTGCAGACGACAATTTTAATTTTGATGAAAATGCCAGAAAGTTCTCAAAAAGGGTAGAAAACACTGTGGGAAAAGGAGAAATTGCTCTTTACGAGCAATTTCTCCTTTTCCTACAGTGTTTTCAAAAGACTTGTACTGCAGACACATGAAAACCAGGGCTTGATTGGGAAAGGGTTAACTTTTTACCAAACGACAAAATTTTAGACTGGTACAAAATGAAAGCATTTGCAGATGACAATTTCAGTGTGGTTCAAATGGGAAAAGTTGTCTTTTGAAAGGTTAGAAAACATTGTGGGAAAAGGAGAAAATGCTGGTTACCAGCATTTTCTCCTTTTCCCACTATGTTTTCAAAAGTCTTCTTCCTCAGGGTCGTTAAATGTCGGGATTGTGTGGAAAAGGGTTAAAGATAGATATATCCATACTCATTTTCAGCCAGTTTTTAACCTGTTTCATCTTTATTTTATGAAACTATTATCATTCTTGTATCTTCATGCTACATGTTGCCCCTGACCATTGCAAGGTTGCACAGATTACAATGGATAGAAAATGTCTCTCATTTTCTGGAGGCCTTCTGAGAAAATCACTGTGGTCATTTCCAGTTTTAAATGAAGACAAATCCCTTGAGTTTCTTTTTTCCTTACATCATTAATATTGGTAATTTATCTATGTTTACACAGCTGACTAAATTCTGAGCCATTATACACACTATCAAGTTTTAACAGCATTTTTCCTCTCTGGCTGTAAGGATGTATCTTTAAAACAGACTTGCAGCTGATAAAATTGAAAACACCCTCATAAAACAGAAACAATCAGCATTCTTAATGCCACACCCTTTACTACACAATTCTGAGATTTAACAACCATGAGAAAATAAACTTTAGAAAACATTGTGGGAAAGGAGAAAATGCTAGTTACCAATGTTTTCTACCCTTTCAAAGGGAGAGATAGTATTCTAAATCCATTATTTCTCTTCAAACCCAATGTTGTGGTTACTCATTAGAATTGTCTCGGTGAGATGATTCTAATGAGTACCCATAACATAAGGTTTAGTGGAGTGATTAATATTTTCAATTTTGAAATCAAAATTGCTCCCTCTTTCTGGAGCAATTGGACTGCAAACACTAGGCTTTGGATTTAACAAGTCATGTTTGGTAAATACTTCACTAATCATCAGCTAATGTAATTCTAAATTTCAAGAGACACTGCAGAGAAAATCCTGGTTACAACAAGTCACTGTTTTCTGCTCTTTTCAAGACAAGTACTATCAATTTCAGTTCATCTACTCTTCCAGATTACAGATTAGAACTTGTATTTTACCTGTGATGTCGAAATCGCTTTTTTGCATAACTTCGGTCTTTAGTGTCTGCTTTTTCAGTTCTAAGAGGACTCCTGAGGGGACTCTTTGGCCTGTCTTGATCTGCTCTTTCGTATATTCTGTCAATGGGGGATAAAGATAAAATCACTGCAGGTAATCAAACAAACCACAGAAGTAACAACCTTTGGGAAGAAAAACTTTTGGGAACATTGTGGGAACATTTTGGGAAAAGGAGAAAATGTCAGTAAGCAGCATCCTCTCCAAGAGCTTTAAATAACATTGTTTTTCTTCCAAATCCTATGTTGTGGGTACTCATTAGAATTGTCTCAATGAGACAATTCTAATGAGTGCCCATTACACAGGGTTTAGTGGAGAATGATTAATATTTTCAAATATTTCAAATCAAAATCACTCCCTCTATCTGGAGCTCTGCTCCTTTGCCCACAGTATTTTCTGACCTTTTTACCCTTTACCAAACAATTCAAGTTTTAACCACCCTGAGGAATGTGACCTTAAAAAAATCTTGTGGAAAAAGGAGAAAGCATTTTCTTTTTTTCCCACAACAATTTCAACCCTTCCAAAATGACATTCTATCATTTGAGCACATTTAATTATCGTCTGCAAATGCTTTCAATTTCCCCTAGTCCAAAATTTGAGCATTTGGTAAAGAGTTAAAGAAAAATCCCATCATATGTGGCATGTTTAATTTGTTGTCTGTAAATGCTTCTGGGGTATAAAATTATCTTTTTATCCACTCGCCCTTCAGTTTCTCACACCCCCTTCTTTTCTGTAAAATATCTAAAATTACACCCTGCAGAGTTTCTCACTCACCCTTCTTTTTTGTGAAATATTTTACAAGAATGGACCAAAGTAAAACAATGTCAACTGCAAAATCAGTCAAAACAAACACAAGTATTTGACCTTTTACCTAACAATTCCAATTTTTAACAATCCCAAGAGAGAGGCCTTTCGAAAACATCATGGGAAAAGGAGAAAATGCTGTAAGCTGCATTTTCTCCTTTTCCCCACAATGTTTATCCTTTATTCTCATGCTTTCGATATACCCCATGCTTTCGATAGCCTAGCAAATATCGAAAATACTCACGCGCCGAGTATTGTTCCTTCCGGTTACTATTCGCGTTCCTTGGAGAAAAAAGAAAGACAGCGTAGCCATGCGAAAAAAACAGGTAATTGTTGCTAAATTCAAGAATAAAATTATCTTTTCATCTAAAGTAATGACAAAAAATACCCAAAAGTACTTTTATGTCCTAAGATTTACTTTATTAATTTATTTTCCACGGCTTTTCATCATGGACAAAGTCTAGCAGACGCTCACTACTCGACAGACAAAAGTTTAGTTCGGGTCCGAGCAACTGCGAATTTTCTCGACACTATTTTGAAGTAGTATAACGTCAGGTTCAAACACCTTGTTCCACCATTGAAAATTTGATATCGTGGTGTTGCCTCACATGAGTGACGCAGAGTCATCGATTTGTAATTAAGGCCTTCAGTGGTTTAAAGAATCGACCTGTCATACTTTAGATATAAATGTGAAATTCATTTATCTATACATGAAATAAAAGAAAAATATCTGGCTTAAAATTATCAGAGATTTAAATCTCATTTGTTTAAACATATCCATGAACAAAGCCTTTACTTTCATTATCTCCCCCTCCCTTTGTTCAAACAGGAGAAACCTTCAAAGAAATCATGCAACTACAAAAAGTACTCATCTGCATCCCTGCTTGAGGCTTATGAGACAGTTAAGGATAAAGGCGTATCGGTCCGAAAAGCCGCAATGATGTATAAGGTACCTCTCACTACCCTCAGAGACAGAATAGATGGGAGGATAAATCCATACAACTTCGGCATGGAAACACTATTTTCTGCAGAAGAGGAAAAGAAGTTGGTAGAGCATCTTCAGACAAGAGCTGAAATTGGATACGGCTGCTCAAGCAGTTACACAAAAACACTAGCTGGCGAGATGGCGTTTGAAATGGGGAAAAGAAACAGAAACTCGTCACTGAGCAACAACTGGCTAACTGGCTTTCTTCAGAGATGGAAAAATGATATATCTTCACTTAAACCAAGGCAGCTAGATACAAGTCGAGCTAAGAGTGCCACTCCAGAAGCAATAAAACATTATTTTGATAACCTGGAAGTTGTCTTGAAGGAAAATGATTTTTTCAATATGCCACAAAATGTTTATAACCTGGATGAAACAGGAGTTACACCAGAACACAAACCACCAAACGTAATTGGCAACCCCAAAACAAAAGTTCAAGCAATTACATCACCGAGAACAGGCACAACAACTATCATAGGTTGTGTAAATGCAATTGGACAAGCGTTACCACCCTTTTTCATTTTTAAGGGGAAACGCTGGACCCCGGATTTAATGAAAGGGATGTCGACCGGTGCAAGAGGAACTATATCGGAGACCGGATGGTCAAACAGTTACATCTTCAAGAATTATCTTCAGAATCATTTTTTGCCTTTGGTTAGACCTGGCAAGGATTCATCTGAACCCATCCTATTGATCTATGATGGACATTCGTCCCATAAGACCCCCGAAACTATAAGATGGGCCAGAGAAAAAGGAATTATTCTCTTCATTCTGCCAGCCCATACATCACACCTGTTGCAACCTCTAGATGTTTCTATTTTTGGAGCATTCAAGAAATACTACTATGCAGAAGTTTCACGGTTTCTATTCAATCATCCAGGCCAATCTATTACTAGATATGAAATTTGCAGTTTGGCTTGCCAATCTTATTTGAAATCTTTCACGCCCAAAAACATAATTGCAGGATTCAAGAAAACAGGGATTTTTCCTTTCAACAAGGACGTCCTAGACCCTATTCAGCTGTACCCATGTGAAAGTTTCAGGGAGAAAAAAGTATTTCAAAAGATAAAAGCAGTAAAGTCTGGACCAGAAGCTGTGGAGACTTTTCTTCAACAGAAAGAAGATACCATTAATCAACAGATTATTATTGATGAGAAAGGAGATTGCTGTCCCACGTGCCACAAGAAATTGACCAAAAAAAGACCTGACGCCTCTGGTAAAGAAATTACAAAAGATGACTTCTTTCAGCAGCTAATTGACTGTGATGGTGAACAAAATGATGAATCAAAAATGAGTGACAAACAAAACAAAACAGTAAATCCTAAACCATCTACAAGTGGCCGACAGAAAAACAACAACAAGAATAACTGCAACCAAAACAATATTGAAGATGATGATGATGATGAACTACTTGATGACAAAAGCGATGAACTTTGTTGTGTTTGTCAAAAGTTTTCGCCACCAGGCTTAAAGAATATGCCAATGATCAAAATTGTGAATTGGGGACAGTGTGAGGAATGCCACCACTGGGTTCATCTTAGTTTTTGCGTCAACACTCGAGTTATTAGAAGACATAGCACTTTCCTATGTCCACACTGCGAAATATGAATAAACATGTCCTTTACCATTGTTGTTTCTGTTAAAATTGTTCACATTTATAACAGTTTTTAGTTTGTATTATTCATATTGTTATTTATGACCTGTTTAAACGTTATTAATTTATATGTTTTATCCATTTTCACTCAGAATTTCAGTGGTGGGTGATATGTTAATCGCTAACCCTTTATTCTGAAATTTCAAAAATGTTCCCTGGTTTATAAATTTCAAATACATTCATGTTCTTTGATTCAAATTGAATAACAAGCACAGCTTTTAAATAGTAAAACCATACAAATACTGGTGACATATGGAATACAGATACTGAACATAACAGTAGATATATGTTTTGACAACTCACGTGCCAGAAAGAGAACAGCCAATCAGATGTATCGAAAAGATGAGAGCGTCACGCCAACGTAGATTACATATACATAGCCATATGAAAATGTAAATATTTCAAGTTACGATTTTCCTTGAGTTTTATTTTGAAATTTACTGTTCAGAAGAATGTTTATTGAACTAGTTTTGTAAATATCCCTTCTTCTCGCGACGTTGCCTATTGCGCATGCACTAAGAAAAGAATTAAGGGTATCGAAAACACGGGTATACAGGCTACTAGCCTTTCCAAAACAAATTTCTGTTTCAGAGTTAATTTCTTTTGTTGTCTGCAAATTCTTTCAATTTGGACTAGTCTAAAAATTTGTCATTTGGTAAAGAGTTAAAAACCTGGTGTGTATAGATCTAATCACCTTCACACTTTGTAAAAAGATGTTACAATCCGAAATTCCATAGACCTTTAGAAGGCCGAATCTTCTTGGGGCCGAGTCATCTTCCACCAATGCACAGACATCTTTCCTATTATTTGTTTTAAAACAAACTCAACTCATTACCCAAAAAGTTGACGAAGAAACAACACAGGCAGAAATGACCTGAATCGAGAACTGACCATATTTTTGGCACGCGTTGTCACAATCGGTTCAGCCACAATTGCTAATAATAGAAATACACAAAGTGATGAGGAGCTGATCTTATGAAGCGATTTTTACCTGCTTCTCTGGGACTTTCTTGGAGAAGTACGTCTTCCATACCCGCCAGATCTGTTTTCTATGTCTCTTGCTAACTGACGTGTACTCGCCATCAATTGGTTATTTAAGTTCACACTGGTATAACAAAATTTTACCCGATCTTTCAAGTTAGTGTGTGTTTATCCCCAGTTGTGTTGTTCGCGCCAAGCAAATGCGCATGCGCAGTAATTCTACTTTCATTTTTGACTCATGAATATTCAGAATATTTCTAAAATCAATATTTTTTTCCTAAAAATTTTTGATTGCTTAAAATTCTATAACATTCTTTTCTAAGAAATTCGTGAGGTAAATGTAGTATCAAGAATTAAAAAAAAAAGTTCGCAAAAATTATTAAACTAGCATTTCCTGTTTCCAAAAGCAAGAAAAAATTGCAGCTGATTGGCTGAGGCCTGCATGTTTTTCAAATAGTGTGGCGGTGTATGTTTTGATCCAAGAACGAAGATCAACCAAAGAATATCTGAAAACCATGTAAGACATGTGGTAAGGGTTAAGTTAGGACTGTTGACAGCCTTGATTTTTGCCCAACAGTCTTTCTCGAACAAGAATTTGAGATCGTCTTTCTCTTATCGAAAGTGTCGTTTGGAATGTTCTGCTGCACCTTTGTCATGCACGCTGTTTGTTGACATAAATGTCAAGCAACGAATATTGCTTGCGCGACGGGCTTAGTGATGTCCATGTCGGTGCCAGATGAAAATCAGCAGATAAGAGATTTTTATTGCTTGTGATCGTCAACCCGTTTGCATAACAGTGTCATTCAAGCCTATAGAAGATTTCAACAATGGAGAGGTCAAAGCCACCAAATTTGGTACTTAGAACGTTGGCAACCAGCAATACACATACCATGCCATCAATGTCGTATGCCTGTGGAGTTGTCAACTCACCGGTTACAAATTTAACGCTGAACCTTAGTGAATTAAATACAGGAAGGTAATAATACAGAAGTTTCTTTTTTTTTTTAAAATCTATTCATTTCAACCTTCACCAGATGACAAAAACTTTTGTGACCAGTCCAAATCGAAAGCATTTGCAGACGAAAAACATTGAAGTAGATCTATGTATTTTGAATGGTAGAAAATGTTACGAGAAAAGTTGAAAATGCTGGTGACCTGCATTTGACCTTTTCCCATAATTATTTCAAGTTTTCTTCAGGGTTGTTGGAACACAGGAATGTTCGGTAAAAGTTTAAAGGCCCATGAGGGACTAAAAGTAAATAATGAATGTGGTAAAATGCATCTAAATTATACCATACTTTTAAATGGATGGAAATAAATTTGGATGTATTGTAACACCCCATTGTTTACATTTGGCTGCTATTGTGACTTTAAAGAATATAAAATATGCTTTTGGGTAGCATGCACCTATGTGTACCCACTACTTGCAGTGGTTTTGATGTTATTTTAAGGTTGGCTGCTCTCAAAGAAAATACGGAGATATTCTGATAGCCTTGTTGTCATATTTGTCGTCATCATTGTTAACCCTTTACCACACAGTCACAGGTTTAAAGACCCTGAAGAAAAAGCCTTTTGAAAACATTGTGGGAAAAGGAGAAAATGTTGGTAACCGGCATTCTCTCCTTTTCCCACAATGTTTTCTATCCTTCCCAAAACAAATTTCAATTTTTAGGTCACATTTATATTGTCGTCTGCAAATGCTTTCAACTTGGACTGGTCTAAAATTTTGCCATTTGGTAAAGAGTTAAAGAAAACTTGACATCTTCTATTATCTGTGATACTAATGAACATATTTACTTCACGCTCAGGCAAGTCTGTTAGCTCTTAACCCTTTCCCAAATGACAAATTTTAGACTGGTCCAAATTGAAAGAGTTTGCAGACGACAATTTTAAATTTGATGAAAATGGTAGAAAGTTCCGAAAAAGGGTAGAAAACACTGTGGGAAAAGGAGAAATTGCTCGTTATGAGCAATTTCTCCTTTTCCCACAGTGTTTTCAAAAGACTTGTACTGCAGACACGTGAAAACCAAGGCTTGTTTGGGAAAGGGTTAAAAGGGGAAGAAGTAGATACCAGAAGGGCTGATAACACTCAAAATATTTTGACACATTTATATCCCTTATTTGCTTGACTGTATTTGAAGAAAATGTCGAGGTATTGTCGTCTGCATCATCTTGTGAAAACTGAAATTTTAAGATATCTCTGACTGCTTCATACTTGGACAGGTTGTTAGTTATCAAAAGGGGAACCTAGACAACAAGGGCAGGTAACCATCAAAGTATTTTTGACAGAGTTATACCCCCTTTTTTGACTTGGAATTTTGACTAAAAATCAAACATCTGCAGCCGAGCATTGGCACCTACATGCGGTGCTCTTGTTTTATTTTGAACTTGTACCTAAAGAAAAGACTGAAGTAGAGCCTTGGAGTCTGCATACAGCTCTCTTCTAAGTAACAATTTCTGTGCTAGCCTGTCCTCCAATGGTAATTCTATCACTTTGTGGAAAAATTTATTTTTCAGGCATTGCTTCAGAGGTGTTTACCTGTATGTTTGGCTGTTTGCTGTGTTTCATTTATTTCCCTTACATTTGTTCAGACACCTGCATCTAACACTTGAGAAACATTATGCCCAATTTGGACTGGTCTAAAATTTTGCTGTTTGGTAAAGAGTAAAAAAGCTTCAGGACAAGCAAGAAGTTGTTACTTAACCTTTCATGCAGAAAGCAACTCAACATACTTTTGCTTCCAGTCTTTGTTTCCTCATATTATAGTGCCATATACATATATCTCATCATTTGAGCCACATTTATTTTTTTTTTCAAAAACTATCTATTAAAGCTACATTCTTCCAGCCAGAGAGAAAAAATGCTCTTAAAATTTGATAGACTGTATGAATGGTTCAGTTGTGTAAACAGATAAATTACTATGTGTGGTGTAAGGGATAAGAAAACTGAATGTTGGTGAGTAGAAAACTAGTTTATGGTCAAAGATGTAAACAGTGGCGGGGTGTCATGGAAGTTTATCGCTGGATACAGCCAAGAGTCAGATGCTATGTCATTTGCATACAATTTTGTTCTTCCACATTTTTTAGTACTCATTTTCTTTATTTATCTCATTATACACATGGCAAATGTCAAGTATAGTCATGCCCTAGAATGTGATACCCGGAGAGCACTATGTACATATATTGGAAATGGTTTTAAAACTGGAAACCACAGTGATTTCTCTGATGGCCTGCAGAAATCGAAAAGCATTTTCTGTGTATGGTAATCTATGCAACGTTGCAACCGTCAGGGGCAACATTTGGCATGAAAATACAAGAAAGATTATAGTTTGATGAAATAAAGATGAAATGGATTAAACACTGGCTGAAAAGAAGTGTTGATGTATCTTTGATATTTATTTTCCAGGAAAGACCGTCTTGGTACACTAAGGGTTATTAATCTCATTATTTAAGTGTTGATAATCCTATTAATTGATAGTATTCCACACTTATCTCTAGGGATAGATCACCTTTTTTTTTTTTCACCCTTAGACCATAACTCTTTACCACACAATCCTGATTTGTAATGCCCCTGAGAAAGAAGCTTTTTGAAAACATTGTGGAAAAAGGAGAAAATGCTGGTAACCATTTTCTTCTTTTCCCACATTTTTTCAGTCACAATCATTTTGTCGTCTGCAAAATTTTAATGCTTTCAGTTTGGACTAGCTTAAATTTTTGTTGTTTGGTAAAGGCTTAATTTTAGCCTTGTCCAAATTGAAAGCATTTGTAGACAACAATTTCAGTGTGGCTCAAATGGTGCAATTTTTCTTTGATAGGGTAGAAAACATTGTGGGAAATGTTACCAGCATTTTCTCCTTTTCCCACAATGTTTTCAAAAGGCTTCTTTCCCAGGGGCGTCAAAAGGTGGCATTGTGGGGTAAAGGGTTAAATCGCAAGCTTCTGTCCTTTTTTGTGGACATAGGAGATGGAGATTAGATATCACAGCCTCATCTTGATCAATATACAGTCGGATATTTATGAGGAATTCTTATAAAGACAGCCTTAGATTAACCCTTAACCCTGTACCACACAATCCCATGTTTTAACGACCCTGTGAAAGAAGTCTTATGAAAACATTGGGAAAAAGAGAAAATGCTGGTATTCAGCATTTTCTCCTTTTCCCACAATGTTTTCTATCCTATCACAGGCAGTTCTGATCATTCAATCAGTGTCAAATTTGTCGTCTGCAAATACTTTCAATTTGGACCATTCTAAAATTTTGTTGTTTTGTAAAGAGTTAATCCTTTACTAAACAACCAAATTTTAGATTGGTCCGACGTGAAAGCATGTGCAGACAAAAAATTGAAACTACACAGTGTTAGAAATTAACATATTTTGCAGGTGGCAAGTACTTGCTACCTGGCTTAAAATAAGGTAGCAAAAGGAACATTCCTGGTAGCAAATAGGGCCAGACAAATAATGGCCCTCTCTCCCACCAATAAAATCATGCTTGAATGATTGTCTTTGCCACTTTGCCCATGAATTGCATGGCAGAAGTAAAAACAGCACATCTTCAAAGACATGGGCATAGAGACAGAGCTGTTTGGCAATTTCCATTCAGGTGTCTGATTTATATTGGTATGTTTTTGCCCATTTGTTATAACACTGACCTATTTCAAATTGACATTAGCAAAGATTCACAAGGGTAGCTATAAATATAGATGCTAAACATAAAGTCATCATCAAGCACATTGCGAAGATCATTTCAACAGATTTCTAAATGAACAAGTGGAAGATTATTTCAATGGAAATTGGAAAAACACTTTCAAGCAGGCAGGATTACCAGGTAGCAACCTTTTGCTACTGTTTTCGTTCCCAGGTAACAAAATTTGTTTTTCAGGTAGCAAATTTGCTACTTGCTACTGCTAATTTCGAACCCAAAGTACATGTAGCTCAGATGATGATTTCTGTCTTTGATGGGGGTAGAATATATTGACAGAAAGGAACAAAATGCTGGGAACCAGCATTTCCCCTTTTCCAAATCCAAAGCATTTGCAGAATACAAAGTAAATGTGGCTCAAATGATGGCAAGTTAACCCTTTACATTCTTTTTGTGTGTGTTTTATTGAGCAGAGGAGAAAGGCTTTAGAAAACACTGTTGGAAAGATGAAAATGCTAGTAACAAGCATTTTCTGCTTTTCAGACAATGTTTTTACCCTTTTGGAAACAAACCCCATCACTGAGCAACATGTAACTTATTACACAATAGGTTGCAAATATTTGGAATTTGAATTAATTTAGTTTGTCATTTGGAGGAGGTTCGTGGTAAAACAGTTATACCTGTATAAAACCTTTAATTTTACTAAGTGGCTGCAGTATGCTTAACCCTTTACCACACAATAGTGAGTTTTGACGACCCTGAAAAAGGAGGCTTTTGAAAACATTGTGGGAAAAGGAGAAAATTCTGGTAACCAGCATTTTCTCCTTTTCCCACAATGTTTTCTACCCTATCAAATACAAAAACATCATAATTTCAACTACATTTAATTTATCGTTTGCAAATGTTATCAATTCGATCTAGTCCAAAATTTTGTCGTTTGGTAAAGGGTTAAGGTAACAGGAATTCTATACAGTAGCATTGCATCGGCAATGTCTTACCATCGGCAATCTCCGTAAGACAGAAAGTGTGGATTTAGGTTATTGTTGTCTTTGTATGACATACATGAAATATTTTGATATCTGAATTTTTGAAACAATGAAATACCAATGCAACAGATAGCCCAGTCTTTTTATTCATATTATTACATCAATTTAAAAATAAAAAATAAAAAGAAAGCCACATGCTTTCTGCCATCTGTCCACAGGCAAGTTTCAAATTGGCCGGAAATTACTCTGTCTTGGAAAAACTCTTGGGGAAAAGTTTGGTAACACTTTTGATTGAAGAAGATAGCCTATGGTACAGTCGTTGATAACTGAATTGTACGCAGGACTCGCATGAGGAGGCTATGTTTATCCAATGTCAATGATTCGTCAAGAAATGAAAGTGAAAGTAGAGAAATATCTGACAGTCAGGAATATGATGAGAACAGTTCTGACATGTCTTCGTATGTACATGCACCATGGTACAGGTATTTGACCAAAAAAACCGTGGTGTCTGTGGTACTTCCTTTTTCATGCTTGGTACCCAGCTCAGTGACATCCGAGTCTCTACTCACTAACCTTCCTTACGAGCGTGGGCTAGACCAATTGTGTAAAATTTAGAAAATACTTGAGAATAAGACTAAGAATGTTCTTAGGAATGGTTGGTAAACAGTTCAAGTTGAAATTGTATTATACTATCATTGTGTACATGTTGAACCTTACGACTTTACACCTTTACAAACAATCCCAAATTTTAAAGACCTCAAGACAGCATTTGAAGACACAGTTGGAAAAGAAGAAAATGCTGGAAACAAGCATTTTCTCCCTTTTTTCAAAATGTTTAACAGCTTTCTACCTCTTCAAAGGTAAACTCAGTCACTTGAGTCACATTTGTCATTTGAAAGTGCTTTCAACTTGGACAAGTGTGCAATTCCTTTCTGGGATAAAGAGCTAATACTCATGTTTGTACAAGGGACTTGTTTTATTGAAGGCTTATGCCTTACTTTAAATCTATACCACAGAATGCCAGACTTTTTATTAAAGACCCTGAGGAAGAAGCCTTTTGAAAACCAGCATTTTCTCCTTTTCCCACAATGTTTTCCACCCTATCAAAGGAAAAAACACATCATTTGAGCCACAGTTTAGTTGTGGTCTGCAGATGCTTTGAATTTTGACAGCTCTGAAATTTTGTTGTGTGGTAAAGGGTTAAGTATTTATGTACACATGAAACACCAGATAAAGGCCCAGACCTACTTTCAGGTTTGGCCCCATATTCTGCCCTTTGTGATATAATGACTCAATCGGTTTGGTATTTGGTGTTGTCAGAAAAAAACATGTTTTAACTTCAATACAACAAATTTTAGACTTGTCCAAATTGGAAGCATTAATTTTGCAGACAACAAAATAAGTGTGACACTGACTCAAAAATTGAAATTCGTTGTTGTAATTAGGACAGAAATCATTATGAGAGAAGTAGAAAATGCTGGTCACCAGAATTTTCTCTTATTCCCACAATGTTTACAAAAGCCGTTTTCCACAGGGTCAATAGGAGTCAGGATTGTGTGGTAAAAGGTTAAAAATTGATGAGCAAGTATTAACCCTTTTCCGCATAATGCCGCCTTTTGACGCCCCTGGGAAAGAAGCCTTTGAAAACATTGTGTTTTCTACCCTATCAAAGAAAAGTTGCACCATTTGAGCCGTATTGAATTTGTCGTCTGCAAATGCTTTCAGTTTGGAAAATTTGTTGTCTGGTAAAGGTTTAACCTGTAGAGGTGAATAAGTCCAGCCAGGTAGCTCAGTAGTTAGCGTATTGTGACCTGCTGGTAACAAGTTCGGTTTTTCAAACCTCTTTGCTTGCATTATTCAACTTGACTGAATGAGGAAGGAAAAATGTTTTTTTCATTATTTATGGTCTTGGAAAATTAGATTTAGAGCTGGATAAGGTGAATCTTATTGTTTAAATTATTCCTACAGCCAAACTTGGGACATCATTAATTTTAAAACTGTCACTTTTGATCTAGATTTATATTAGATAATAAAATAATAATTATTTCATTTCATGCCTTGGGTTATTTAATTAGGTTTACTTTTGTTTATGTCACTGCACTTGTCAAAATGTGTCCATCTTCCACAATTGTTTAACCCTTTTACCCACACAGTCCTAAGTTTTAATGACTGAGAAGAAAAAAGCTTTTGAAAATATTGTGGTAAAAGGGAAAAATGCTGGTTACCCACATTTTCTTACAATGTTTTCCACCCTATGAAAGGCAAATTTCATGTATTGAGTAACATTTAAGTTGTCGTCTGCAAATGGAAACAAGTCCAAAATTTTGTTGTTTGGTGAAAAGTTAATCCTTTTCTACACAATCCATAGTGTTAACAATGCTAACAATGGTGGCTTTTTAAGTCATTGTGGTAAAAGGAGAGAATGGTGGCCACCAGCATTGGAAAAGTGTGTGTGTGGGGGAGGGGGGGTCAGGGCATTTCTCCCCCCCCTTTCACGTTTTTGTCATTCATATCCCTGAAATGGGCTAAGGTCCATCTTGGTCATTCTAAAAGCTTGAATCTTTAAAACTCTGAGCACCTCATGGATAATGTCTCTAAAATAATTGGTGTGAAATCTTTATAAACTGATTATGACATTAACCCTTTACCACATGGCAATATTTCAGACATTTCGAAATTGAAAGCATTTGCAGATGACAATTCAGATTTGGCTCAAATGATTGAACTTGTTTTTGACAGAGCAGAAGACATTGTGGGAAAAGGAGAAAATGCTGGTTACCGGCATTTTCTCCTTTTCCCACAATGTTTTCAAAAGACTTCTTTCTCATGGTCGTTAAAACTCAAGAATGTGTGGTAAAGGGTTAAAGGGGAGAGCTGAGAGCCAAGTAACACATTAATGACACTTTAGGTAACATATTGGCACTGTTGGACAAAAGAATGTGATTGATGAAAAAAAGGCCATAGTGTATCAATCATTGGATTCTGTACTATCTTAACCCTTTCCCAAACAAGCCCTGGTTTTCACGTGTCTGCAGTACAAGTCTTTTGAAAACACTGTGGGAAAAGGAGAAATTGCTCGTAACGAGCAATTTCTCCTTTTCCCACAATGTTTTCTATCCGTTTTGAGACCTTTCTGCCATTTTCATCAAATTTAAAATTGTCGTCTGCAAACTCTTTCAATTTGGACTAGTCCAAAATTTGTCGATTGGGAAAGGGTTAACTGACTTACGTGTTAATGTTATTATATCTAAGACTAGTCCAGTCTTTAATGTAAGCCATTATGCAACAAAAGGACATGGCTTACTAGCTGTGAAAGCATAGATTTTTCAATAAAGTGAGCATTATATAAGGGATCATGTGTGACTATCTTCTGTTCGAACATATTTACCATTTTTATCATACAAGTTGACAAAAATTATACAATGCCAGCCTTTGCAATCGTTATATAGATTTTACCCAATGAGTTTGTTAAAAATGATAATACATAAACACAAATGTGAGATTGTAATTATCACATAATAAAAATGACCAACAAACGTGTATCCTGCAACATCACCTTTAACCTGTGTTAACCCTTTCCCAAATGATGAATTTTAGACTGGTCCAAATTGAAAGAGTTTGCAGACGACAATTTTAAATTTGATGAAAATGACAAAAAGTTCTCCAAAAGGGTAGAAAACACTGTGGGAAAAGGAGAAATTGCTCCTTTTCCCACAGTGTTTTCAAAAGACTTGTACTGCAGACACGTGAAAACCAGGGCTTGTTTGGGAAAGGGTTAAGCTGTTCGTGAGTCCATGTTTAAAGATGTAGTTTGGTTTGAAATGTGTTGGAACAAAACATAGTTCTGTGACATTTACATCAAAAGTGGAATGAAACAGTTTGAAGAGAGATTAACTTGAAATATTTCCACAAAATTTTGTTACCAATTTAAAATGACTGTCACTGGATTATTTGTTGTAAGTAAACATGAAAATCATAAAAATTTCCACGCATATATGTCATAGCTACAATGAAAGCATTTTCCTGCCAAATGGTGAAGTATTACAAACTCTGGCCACTTCTGTGGTTGGTTTTGCCAGTCTCACATGCTCATAACTACAAATTAACCAGAAATGGGACCCCCAAAAAATTGAGTAAGATGAGACACAATAGAAAAATGCTGTCTGAGCTTGAGTGAAGATTAGACTGCACCCACTGTATGTGAGGTACTGTTGTAGCTCTGGTGTCCCCGCCTCGTTCTGCAAAAACTTTGACAGTTTATTATATCTCTGTTAACCCTTTCCGAAACAAGCCCTGGTTTTCATGTGTCTGCAGTACACATCGTTTGAAAACACTGTTGGAAAAGGAGAAATTTCTCCTTTTCCCACAGTGTTTTCTACCCTTTTTGAGACCTTTCTGCCATTTTCATCAAATTTAAAATTGTCGTCTGCAAACTCTTTCAATTTGGACCAGTCCAAAATTTGTCGTTTGGGAAAGAGTTAATACTGAAGACATTTGCTTCAAACCTGGACAAGTTGTAAATTATCAAAACTGGAACCAGTACAACGAGGGCACATAATCATGAAAGTATGTTTGACAGAAATATGCCCCTTTTTCGACTTAGAATTTTCTTTGAAAATCAAGCAACTGCATCTGACTGTGATATGTTGACTGCATGAGACACGTGTATTCAAGCTCAAAAATTTACAATTATATATTGACCCTTAAGCTGCTGATTGCAACTCACTGACCTTTTGCAGGCAGTGTAGATCAAGATCAGACTGCACAGACTGTGCAGTCTGATCTTTGATCTACACTGTCCGTTACGGTATTTTCTTTCCAATGAAATCAACTTTGAAACCGCAATGTTCAGACTTTTTGTGTTGAGTAGAAATTTGCATCTCAAGTATTCAGCAGCTTAACTCTTTACCAAACGACAAAATTCTAGACTTGTCCAAATTGAAAGCAATTGCAGATGACAAAATAATTGTTGTTGAAAAATTAAAATGTGTTTTGGGAAGGGTAGAAAACATGGTGGGAAAAGGAGAAAATGCTGGTTACCAGCATTTTCTCCTTTTCCCACAGTGTTTTCAAGAGGCTTCTTTCTCAGGGTCGTTAAAAGGTCGGGATTGTGTGGTAAAGGGTTAAGTGTTACGAGAGGGTGATTGACTTAATGTAATTTTTGCAGAGTAACACCAAGACGGAAGCTGTCATTGTCCAGTTTAGATACACCAACCTCAACAAGCAAGCCTACACCAGAGAGATCCACATCAACGGAATCAGGTATTTGAGTAGCTCCCTTTTCGAAAGGGACGTTTCCTGTTATTGTTGCGGAATTGTGTAAAACATACAAAATGAAAAGTATATGAACCATGCTCTGTGAAAAGGGGATTTTATGCATCAGCAAAAAAGTATCGACTCAGGTCAGCCTGCGCAATCTGCGCAGGCTGACCTGGGTGGAACGTTTTTGATATTGGTCAATTTTCTGCATGCCTTACCTGGGTCGAAAGTTTTTGCTTTGATAAAATTTCTGTATAACCAGGGACCATGCCACCTCAGGATTTAGCTGATTGTTGGACAAAATAGATTTTATGGATCCATAATTATGTGATGACTTACTTGGTATACTGCATCACAGAGATGAATTAACCCCCCCCCCCCCCTTCCTTTTTTTTTTTTGCCAGAGCATGGCTCAAATCTACCGGTATATATAAGGCTATGAAAAGAATCTTTCACCCATATAGTGCTGGAACCAACTTAACCCTTTACCAGACAACAAAATTTTAGCCTTGTCCAAATTGAAAGCATTTGCAGACAATTTCAATGTTGCTCAAATGGTGCAATTTTTCTTTTCTTTGATAGGGTAGAAAACATTGTGGGAAAAGGAGAAAATGCTGGTTACCAGCATTTTCTCCTTTTCCTACAATGTTTTCAGAAGGCTTCTTTCCCATTGGTGTCAAAAGGCGGCATTGTGCGGTAAAGGGTTTAATGGTTTATTTTTTTTTTTTGCGGACAGTGTAGATTAAGATCAGACTGCACAGAACATGCAGTCTGATCTTGAATCTACATTGTCTGCTTCTTTGTTATATATTCTGGCATAAAGTGACATATTCTGGCTAAAAAACCTTTGAAATGACAAAATTTCAGATGTTTTACATGCATATATGCACAGAATGTGCAGTCTGATCCTGGATCTACATTGTCTGCGTCTTTGTTACATATTCTGGCCAAAAGTGACATATTCTGGCTAAAACCCTTTGAAGTGACAATATTTCAGATGTTCTTCGTTTTTGTAAACGTCCATTTCATTAATTCAGTGCTCTAAGGGTTATCCCTTAACCATACAATCCCAAGTTTTAATGACCCTGAAGAAGAAAGCCTTTCAAAAACATTGTGGGAAAAGGAGAAAATGCTGGTAACCAGCATTTTCTCCTTTTCCTACAATGTTTTCTACCTTGTCATAGACAGAAATCATTATTCCTGCTGTTGTCTGCAAATGCTTTCAGTTTGGTTCAGTTCAAAATGTTGTCATTTGGTAAAGAGTTAAAGCTGTACTTGATGACAAATTAGCTGAAACAAATTTATGGCACTGAACTTTGAAAATATCCTTGAAAATATCTCAGTAATGAACTTAACATCAGATTTCATGAATACATGTGAAAAAAATTGTGTAATGCTCCTATATACAGTAGTTAACCCTTTACCAAACGACAAAATTTTAGCCTCGTCCAAATTGAATGCATTTGCAGACGACAATTTCATTGTTGCTCAAATGGCGCAACTTTTCTTTGATAGGGTAGAAAACATTGTGGAAAATGGAGAAAATGCTGGTTACCAGCATTTTCTACTTTTCCCACAATGTTTTCAAAAGGCTTCTTTTCCAGGGGCGTCAAATGGTTTAGCCAATTGGAACATGTGTTGCTTTCAAATTTAGAAAATTCTGGAGAATAAGACTAAGAACATTCTATAACTCTTTACCACACAATCCCGACTTTTAACGACCCTATGAAAGAAGCCTTTTGAAAACACTGTGGGAAAAGAAGAAAATGCTGGTAACCAGCATTTTCTCTTTTTCCCACAATGTTTTCTACCCTTCCCAAAACAAATTTCGATGTTTCAGTCACATTTATATTGTTGTCTGTAAATGCTTTCAGTTTGGACCAGT
This sequence comes from Tridacna gigas, assembly GCA_945859785.2. Taxonomy (NCBI): domain Eukaryota; kingdom Metazoa; phylum Mollusca; class Bivalvia; order Cardiida; family Cardiidae; genus Tridacna; species Tridacna gigas. The sequence continues at coordinate 52,055,384 of OX244040.2, read as the reverse complement.
CCAAAATTTGTCGTTTGGTAAAGAGTTAAGATCGGTTGGTGAATACGGACCCTGGTAAACTGTGTTGACTCTTTACCAAACAAAATTTTGGACTGGACCGAATTGAAAGCATTTGCAGACGACAAACTAAATGGTAGCTCAAATGATGATTTCTGTCTTTAATAGGGTAGAAAGCATTGTTGGAAAAAAGAGAAAGAGCTGGTTATCAACATTTTCTCCTTTTCCCAAAATGTTTTCAAAAGGCTTCTTTCTCAGGGTTCTCAAGCTTGGGATTGTGTGGTAAAGATTTATCTTCTGCAGATGCTCTCTATTGAAGGTCAAGTCGAAAACTATATATCTTCTGGTAAAGAGTTAAAAGAGCTTGAATTCTTGTGCTGGGGAATGACCTTTGAATGGGGATGACCTCCTCAGTCTCTGGACCCTTGAATGCCCTCGGGTATTGACCATTGTCCCCTTCATCACCAGATGTGTGTCCTGGCGCGTGGCATTGTCCGTTTTCTCCATATGGATACCCTTTTTGGTACCTACCTTTCTTTTAGCAGAGGATGTATGCAAACATTTTGACAAATTGCTAAATCATAAAAATTGCTCCATGTTCAAACGATCAATTTTCGACATACATCCAGATTGTCATTATTGTTTTTTTCTTGTCCTCTAAATTTCATTGCTTGTCCATCTGTTTCAATGTTAATAGGTATTTTCCCTCTGAAACAAGTTCTTCTACTGTCTAACAACAGTTTTTATGATAGCATTTAATATAGTATTGAAGAGTCTGCTTTTACTACTTCTGAAGTGTGGTCAAAGGAATTGTTGAAAAAAAATGGACTATCACCGTTTGCACCAAAGATCAAAATTTAGGTTCAACTGTTAATTAGAAAAGGGTTTTCCATAATTGATAATAGAATGAAAAATGACGGCAACAGGTTTCAATTATTTCCATAACAAAGCTGTCCAAATGCTTGCACAGAGACCACTGCTCAACCATTTACCGTACAAACTTGTGTTTTTACGGACCTGAGGGGAAGGCTTTTAAAAAACTTGTTGGGAAAGTGGAAAATGCTGGTTACCTTTCCCTGCTGTGTTTTCTACTTTTTTACAGAGAATAACCATCATTTTTATTAAACTTAATCTATTGTCTTGCAAATGTTTTGGGTAGACAAGTCTAAATTTTGTTATGTGGTAAAGAATTAACCCATTACCATACCATCTTTACGACCCTGAGGAAGAAGGCTTTAGAAAACAGTGACCGAAAAGCAGAAAATGCTAGAGCAAGTTTATTAAAATTTTCTTCTCTTCTCACCTGGTTTTATGGTTTAGGTGGGCTTGAAAACATGGAAAGCAATGATATTGCACACAACAAAATTAACCCTCTACTGCACAATGCCGCCTGTTAACGATCCTTGGAAAGAAGCCTTTTGAAAACATTGTGGAAAAAGAAGAAAATGCTGGTAACCAGCATTTTCTCCTTTTACCACAGTGTTTTCTACCCTATCAAAGAAGAATTGCAACATTTGAGCCACATTGAAATTGTCATCTGCAAAGTCTTTCAATTTTGACAAGGCTGAAATTTGTCGTCTGGTAAAGGGTTATAGTGTTGCTCTTTTAAGTGGGTTTGTCTTTGAATTGGACTAGAACATTTTTTTAGAAATAGCAAAATGTTTGTTACTGGCATCCTTTGCCTACAATGTTGACAAAAGGTTCCTTCTTGAGGGTCATTAAGTCTTTACCAAACGACAAAATTTTAGACTTGTCCATACTGAAAGCATTAGCAGACGACAAAACAGATTTGAACCAAAAATTGGAATTTATTTTTGGAAAGACAGAAAACATTGTGGGAAAAGGAGAAAATGCTGGTTACCAGCATTTTCTCCTTTTCCCATAGTGTTTTCAAAAGGCTTTTTCTTTAGGGTCGTTAAAACCCGTGATTGTGTGGTAAAGAGTTCAAACGGAATTAGTAGACCTGAAAGTAGGTTCTTCATTATCACTTCACCATAAAACAAAATTCTAGACTCATCCACGCATTGTAATTAGCACTTGCAGATGACAAATGAAATGTTGCTGAAATTTAAGGAAAGTATCCCTGAAAGGGTAGAAAACATTGTGGGAAAAGGAGAAAATGCTGGTTACCAGCATTTTACTGTTTTCATAAGGCTTTTTCTTTCAGGGTGGTTTAAACACAGTTCGACAAAAGTTAATGAGTTAAAAATTTTAAATGTTAATTTTGAGCTATGGGTGTGCAGAAATGCAGCACCATATTGGAAATACAGTTTATATTCTCCCATTTCAAACAAAGACTTGTGCTTGGCTCCCAGTAACAGCTGTTGCCCATATTCACCTTCTGCTATTATGTTTGGACCTGTCAGCATGGTCACCTTTCAACAATAAATCCAGTTTTTATGACCTGGAGGAGAGAAGCTCTTAAAAACATTGTGATACAAGGAGGAAATGCTGATAACCAGCATTTTCTCTTTTTCACACAATGTTTTTTACCGTTTCAAAGACAAATTTTTATCTTTTTCAGATTTTGAGATTATGCATAAATTTGATCATAGATTTAACTCTCTACCACACAGACTTTCAATGACCCTATTAAAGAAACCTTTGGAAACCTTGTGGAAAAAGGAGAAAATGCTAGTAACCAGCATTTTCTCCTTTTCCCACAATGTTTTCTACCCTTCCTAAAAAAAAAAATTCAATTTTTCAATCACATATATTTCGTCGTCTGCAAATGCTTTCAATTTGGACAAGTCTAAAAGTTTGTCGTTTGGTAAGGAGTTAAAATTTAGTCATCTTAAAAGCTGGCCAAAAGTCTTTTGACCCTTTACAACACAATTCTGAGTTTAAGCAACCCTACTGAAAATGGCTTTTGAAAAAATTGTGGGAAGAGGAGAAAATGCTGGTAACCAGTATTTTCTCCTTTTCCCACAATTTGAGTGTTCTACCCTTTCAACTGAAAATTGCATCAATGGATCACATTTTTCATCTGCAAATGCTCTGATTTTGGAAAAGTAAAGAATGTTATTGTTTCGTAAAGAGTTAACTCTTTACCACACAATCCCGACTTTTAACAACCCTGAGAAAGAAGCCTTTTGAAAACATTGTGGGAAAAGGAGAAAATGCTGGAAACCAGCATTTTCTCCATTTCCAACTATGTTTTCCACCTTTCCCAAAACAGATTTCAATTTTTCAGTCACATTTATTTTGTGGTCTGCAAATGATATCAATTGGGATTAGTCTAGAATTTTGTCATTTGTTAAAAAGTTAAAGATCTGTGATGGCGGTGATAGTGCTTTCATCAGCAGTAAATGATGAGTGATTATGTTACACTTTGTCTATGTGCAGCAATGTATTAACCTTAACTATTTGCCCTGAGGAAGAAGCCTTTTGAAAACATTGTGGGAAAAGGAGAAAGTGCTGTCAACCAGCATTCTTTCCTTTTCCTACCCCTTCAAAGACAACTTTCACCATCTGAGCCACATTATTTGTTATACGCAAATGCTTTCAATTTAGACAAGTCTAAAAGGTTTTTGTTTGGTATAGAGTTAAATACAGAGTTTTTTGGTAAAAAGCTGAAGCTTTTATCAACTGTTTTGATAGCCTATACAAAAAAAACAGCTTGAAGTTATTCAAGTTCTAAGGTTGGCTTTGACTTTGAAAGAACTTAAATTCAACCACAAGAGCTCATCAGTCAATGATTATCAGAATCAATATTAATTAGACAGCTGACTGGCAGTCGACCAAGTGGAACTATTTGGATTGGACAAAGGAATTTACATGTTCATGTGTTCTGTATCTTGTTACCATGGAAACAACAGCTGCATTTTACCACCATACAAAATTTCCAGATTGAAAGCATTTATGCTATAGATGGCAAAATAAGAATGGCTCATGGTTGAGTATTTAGCTCACCTGAGCACTTGAGCACAAAGTAATCAAGATGAGCTTTTGTGAGTGTGCTGTGTCCTTTTGTTTTCAACTGTATATAGGCTGTATTGTTTAACCCTTTCCCAAACGATGAGTTTTAGACTGGTCCAAATTGAAAGAGTTTGCAGACGACAATTCTAAATTTGATGAAAATGACAAAAAGTTCTCCTAAAGGGTAGAAAAACACTGTGGGAAAAGGAGAAATTGCTCGTTATGAGCAATTTCTCCTTTTCCCACAGTGTTTTCAAAAGACTTGTACTGCAGACACGTGAAATCCAGGGCTTGTTTGGGAAAGGGTTATACCTCTTTGACTTGTCACTACTTTGTTTCCGTGACTGTGATCAGTTTTCCGATATATGCCTCATTCTTAACGGACTTCAAATGACTTAGAGGAAAAATACCTCAACACATGATCCAGAAGTAAACGTCCTATTAAATCGTAAATTTATGGTAGATCTATAAATTGTTCACATAAAAAGATGAAATATTCATTCATTGACAAGTTAAAGCTGTGTCACCATAAGAATTGACCTGGTAGGGTGGAGCTGTGTTTCAGTTCACTGCATTTTACACTGAGGTAAAATAAGTAATGTGGAAATCTTCGTGAGCAGCCATATTTGCCTATTAATCGATAAATACGGTAATCGATATGATGCATGCTTTTACTTAGATTTACTATGTGCAAATTCAAACTGGCACAAGGTCACTAAAATGAAAAATAAACTGGTCGACGTGTGTTAAAGGTTAACCACGCCTTGCCAGGCCAATTCTTACAGCCTATGCAGTGTTCAGTCTAGAGCCTGCCATTATGCCTTAGGCCCCCTAAAGTTCAAGATGGCGCAATTTTAAACCAACCTCGGGCCAATCAGGTGCACTTGATCGTTAAAGAACCATTCCGCAAATTACGGTCCTTTTCGTCTGTTTTTGCTTTTTCTGCTCAATAAACATAATACTGAGTTGGCCAGTGAAAATTTATTGATAGCCCGACGGATGTTATGATCAACATTATACTGGTAGCCCTTTATCGATCTTCGTATCGGACACTTACGAGAGATAAACAGGTACCAGAAGTAACATTTCTTGACTCTCTGCTGATCATTCATTGTTCGCAATTTTCTGAGTATTTTTGAAGTATCAGTGGCCTGAAAAGGCAAAACCTGTTGGAAGTATTTCTTTGGAAAGCTCAATCAGGCCAGTCCTACCCCTAGTTCAAGTGACAAAAAATAAAACCGCACAATAACGCAAGTTTCAATCAAAATGACTCCCAGACGATTGGATCAAAGATGGTTAGTTTGTGACAAGAAAATAAACTGCAGTTTTAGTGATTGATGGGAAAGTTAAATCCCTTTGTGATGTCAGAATTTCGAAAGTCCACCATATTTCGTCAGACATATTGCATCATTTTTTAGGTTTAATTTAATGGTGGAAATATTAGGTTGTGTCAATTAATAGTGGTAATTTCTGTAGTGTCGCAATTTTATTAGCATAGTATTCATTACATGAATGAGAATACACTTTTTAACTCATTACCAAACGACAAATTTTTGGACTGGACCAAATTCAAAGCATTTGCAGATGACAAATTAAATGTTGCTATAATGACGATTTCTGCCCTCGATTTGGACGAAAACATTGTGGGAAAAGGAGAAAATGCTGGCTACCAGCAGTTTTTCCTTTTCCCACACTGTTTTCAGAAGCTTTCTCGTTCAGGGTCATTAAAAGTCGGGATTGTGTGGTTAAATAAAAAGGTTTACATATCAGTAATAAAATATTTTTAGTGTGTGGCCCCTTATTTTCCAACATGGCTCCCTATTTCAGTGTCTGTAGGCCCGATGGGCCCCCTAACAAGCAAAGCTAGATTGAACACTGCCTATATCTTGTATATGTTATAAAAACAAGAGTGTGCTCTTAACATACACATAGATTTTTCATGTTTGTCAAAGGGTAGCAAAAAGTAAAAATCGCAGATTCTTTCATAGCTCATCTGAGCATGAAGTGCAGAAGGTGAACTTTTGTGATCGTACTGTGTCAGTTGTACATTGTGTCATCCGTTATTAACCCTTTACCAGACGACAGAATTTTAGTCTTCTCCAAATTGAAAGCATTTGCAAATGACAATTTCAGTTTGGCTAAAATGGTGCAATTTTTCTTTGATAGGGTAGAAAACATTGTGGGAAAAGGAGAAAATGCTGGTTACCAGCATTTTCTCCTTTTCCCACAATGTTTTCAAAAGGCTTCTTTCCCAGGGGCGTCAAAAGGCGTCCTTGTGCGGTAAAGGGTTAACTTTTACCTTGTGTATGCACTAGAGGCTACATTTTCGGTCTGATACTCATTAAAGATGGTAAGAATGTTTTTCTTGAAGATGTCCCTGATGAGTTTGAAAATGGGACATGTCAGGTCAAAAACTAGGTCACAAAGTCAGTTCTTTAACCCTTTGCCGCACAATGCCACTTTTTGACGCCCCTGGGAAAGAAGCCTTTTGAAAACATTGTGGGAAAAGGAGAAAATGCTGGTAACCGGCATTTTCTCCTTTTCCCACAATGTTTTCAACCCTATCAATAAAAGTTGCACCATTTGAGCCACACTGAAATTGTCGTCTGCAAATGCTTTCAGTTTGGACAAGGCTGAAATTTTGTCGTCTGGTAAAGGTTAAAAATCTTGTGTACACTCTTAGAGGCCACATTTTTGGTCCAATACGCACAAAATTTTTCCAGAATGTTTGTCTTGTTAATATGTCAAAGGACTTCTAAAATGGGTCAATGTCTGGTTAAGAATAAGGTCACCAGGTCAAAGCTTTGAAAAACCTTGTATATTCTCTAGTACTGAGGCCAAATTTCAGCCTGATAGTCATGAAAGTTTGTCAGAATGCCTTGATGATATCCTAGATGAGTTCGAAAATAGATCATGTCGGGTCAAAAACTAGGTCATCAAAACCTTGTTCACACCTCAGAGACCACATTTTCAGTTCAGTACTCATAAAAGCTGGTCATGTCTGGTAAAAAAATGTAGGTCCACAGGTTAAGTCTCTGAAAAACATTGTGTACATCGTAGAGGCCACATTTTCAATCCAGTACCCATGATAGTTGGTCAGAATGTTTGACTCAGTATCTCAGACAGTTGGTGAAAAAGTAGGTGACTGGAACGGATCTTTCAAAAACCTAGATTACACTCTAGAGGACACATTTTCAGTCCAATAATCATAAAAGTTGATCAGATTGTTTTTGTTTCGAAGATATCTCACCTAAGTTCAGAGATGGGTGACGCGTTAAAATCTTAGAAAAATCTTGTGTGCACTCCAGAGACCTTTTTTATCTGTTAAATTACTCATGAAACCTGGTCAGAATACTTGTATTGAAATCTCAGAGAAGCATCAAAATTGGTCTTATTAGATTGAAAATGTAGGTCACTTGGACAAATCCTAGTGAAAACATTGTGTATACTCTAAAGGCGACATTTTCTGTCCAATACCTTGTTTTGATGATATTTCGAATGAGTTTGAAATTTGGCCATGTCAGATCAAAAAGTAGGTCACTCGAACATAAACTGGAAAAGATTTGTTCACACTGTAAAGGCTACATTTTCTGTCAGATACTCATGAAAGTTCATCAGAATGTTTATCACAATAAAATTTTGGCCAAGTTTGACACTGGGTCACATCTACTCTAAATGTAGGTCTCTGGGACCAATCTTAGAAAAACCTTGTGTACACACTGGAGGAAACATTTTCAGTTCAGAATGTTTGTCTTGATATATCTCATATGAGTTAAAAGATGAGTCAGGTCTAGGAAGAAAGGTCACAAGGATAAATCTTAGAAAAACCTTGTGAACACTGTAGATTTCAGCCCAAAACTGATGAATGCTCTCAGAGGTACACAGGCACAGGTGAGCATTTCAGGGCCATCATAGCCCTCTTGTTTCAGTTTTACAGAATTAGCTGCAAGTAATCTAAAGATAGAACGCCACAAATGATCTGGTTTTCCTAAAATGTCATTGGGTTACCTCCCTTCATGACGCTGTTTTCAATTTATAGTTGATCCATGAAAATTTTCTATGATGTATGTTGAATTTATAACTATTTTATTTCATTATCATTATTTTTACTTCTAAGACTTTCAAATTTGGTTTTGTCCCTTCAAAAATGCACAATGCATTGTGGTGCATTTCGTTGCAATATCTTGGCAATCTAGAAGATTTTAGCAGGAATATGGAAATCGCCTGTTAAGAATAAACACTGGGGTGTTCCACACAGGTTGAAACATTTTTTAGCTTCTACTGGAATCTTTTAGCCCTTACCACACAATCCTGAGTTTTAACAACCTTGAGGAGGGAGGCTTTTTAAAACATGGTGAGAGAAGGAGAAAATGCTAGTAACCAGCATTTTCTCCTTTTCTCACATTGTTTTCTAACCTGTCATACAAATTCCATCATTTGAGCAACATTTGAATTGTCATCTGTAAATGCCCTAAACTTGGTCAAGTCTAACTTTTCTTGTACGGTACAGAGTTAAATGTGGTGTAAATGGTAGAATTTGGCTATGATAGGGTAGAAAAGGATGGGAAAAGGAGAAAATAATGGTTACCAGCCTAATGGCTTCTTTAACAGAGTTATTAACCCTTAGAGCGCCGAATAAATCTGCCAGACATCTTCATCCTAGAAGTACGACCCAAATAATTGCAATTTCATGATTGCTTTTGTCTGCAGTGATTAAGCAAAGCGGACAGTGTAGATCAAAGATCAGGCTGCACATCTTGTGCAGCCTGATCTTCATCTACACTGGTCGCAAATGCAACTATAGTCGTGAAAGGCGCTTTGAGGGTTAAAACTCTGGATCCCCTGGTAAAGGGTAAAAAGTCTATTAACCCTTAACTACACAATTCCAAGCTTTAAAGACCCTGAGAAAGAGGCCTTTTGAAAACGTTATGGGAAGAGGAGAAAATGCTGGTAGCCAGCATTTTCTCCTTTTTCTGCAATGTTGTTGTGTCTTTTTACAGATAAACCTCACCATATAAGCCTTATCTAAATTAGTCCTCTGCAAGTGTTTTCAATTTGGACATGTGTAAAATTTTGTGATGTGGTAAAGGGTGAATGACCAATCATTTTTTTTTGTTGTTTTTGCAAGGGGACCATCTTCGCAAGCCAAGGATACCAAGGTAGTAACCTTGGCCGCTCGCCTCTTTAAAAATCGAAAGTCCCGCTGCGCCATTTCATTGGATGCGATCAAAACCCATCGCGTCCAATCAAACCATCTGAACAAGAAATCTTCCGCGAAACAGAAAACAATAATGGCGGCGCCCGTCAAAAACGAAAGTTGTCGTGTTTGTGACGAAAATTTGCCAAAAAAGAGTAGACGATCGATATTTAATGAGTTTTTTATAGTTCATGATCAATTATGTGAAATGTTAGGACGGGTTCCACAGCCAAATGATTGCGAATCATTGTATGTCTGATTAATTTCAGAAAATTGTGATGAATCCGAAAGCGCAGCCATATTTGATGCATAGCCTAACAAATTTTATTACGAGCATTTTGATTGGTCTGAAATAACAGCAGCAAAGGTTACGCAACTCGTGATATTTGATAGGTGGCGCAGCGGGAGTTTCGATTTTTAAAGAAGCAAGCGGCCAAGGGTACGTAACGAACGAAGTTGAGTTAGTATCCTTGGCTTGCGAAGATGCAAGGGGACATAATTTTGGAAACCATCAATTATCATTAACCCTTTACCGTACAATGCCGCCTTTTAACACCCTTGGGAAAGAAGCCTTTTGAAAACATTGTGGGAAAAGGAGAAAATGTGACTCAGAAATTGCCATTTGTTTTGGGAAGGGTAGAAAACATTGTGGAAAAAGGAGAAAATGCTGGTTACCAGCATTTTCTCCTTTTCCCACAATGTTTTCAAAAGACTTTTCCTTGAAGTTCGTTCAAACTCTGGATTGTGTGGTAAAGAGTTAACAGTTTTGAAAGAAAAAACCCAAATCTGAATAATGAGTATTGGCCGCTCGCCTCTTTAAAAATCGAAACTCCCGCTGCGCCACCTATCGAATATCACGAGTTGCGTAACCTTTGCTGATTTTATTTCTGACCAATCAAAATGCTCGTAATAAAATTTGTTAGGCTATGCATCAAATATGGCTGCGCTTTCGGATTCATCACAATTTTCTGAAATTAATCAGACATACAATGATTCGCAATCATCTGGCTGTGGAACCCGTCCTTATATTTCACATAATTGATCATGAACTATAAAAAATGTGACTCAGAAATTGCCATTTTCTCCTTTTCCCACAATGTTTTCTACCCTATCAAAGAAAAATTGCACCATCCGAGGCTCACTGAAATTGTCGTCTGCAAATGCTTTCAATTTGAACAACGCTAAACTTTTGTTGTCTGGTAAAGGGTTAATTTGAAACCTTTCACCTAGACTTGCAATACTCATTATTCAGATTTTGGTTTTTTCTTTCAAAACTGTTAACTCTTTACCACACAATCCAGAGTTTGAACGAACTTCAAGGAAAAGCCTTTTGAAAACATTGTGGGAAAAGGAGAAAATGCTGGTAACCAGCATTTTCTCCTTTTTCCACAATGTTTTCTACCGTTCCCAAAATAAATGGCAATTTCTGAGTCACATTTATTTTGTCATCTGCAAATGCCCTCAATTTGGATTAGTCTTAAATATTGTTGTATTGGTAAAGAGTTATATGCAGCTAAAATGTCCAAGTATACAGCAGGTAGTGTCAATCTTTTGAAGTGATGCAAGGTGTATGATGAATTTAATGCTTTCCCACACAATCCTTAGATTTAACGCTTTCCCAAACGACAAATTTTGGACTGGTCCAAATTGAAAGAGTTTGCAGACGACAATTTTAAATTTGATGAAAATGGCAGGAAGTTCTCAAAAAGGGTAGAAAACACTGTGGGAAAAGAAGAAATTGCTCATTACGAGCAATTTCTCCTTTTCCCACAGTGTTTTCAAACGACTTGTACTGCAGATACGTGAAAACCAGGGCTTGTTTGGGAAAGGGTTAAAAACCCCAAGGAAGAAGCCCTTTTAAAACATTGTAACTAGCATATTTTTTCCTTTTTCTACATTGTTTTTACCCTTCAAAGACAAATTTCATCATTTGATCCACATTTAGACTCGTATGAAAAAGGTGTCCATTGGGACAAGTCTTGATTTTTTTCGTGTGGAAATACTTAGTTAAACCCTTAACCCTTTACCAGACGACAACATTTTATATTAGTCCAAATTGAAAGCAGTTGCAGACGACAATATAAACATGACTGAAAAATTGAAATTTGTTTTGGGAATGGTAGAAAACATTGTGAGAAAAGGAGAAAATGCTGGTTACCAGCATTTTCTCCTTTTCCCACAATGTTTTTAACCCTTAAAGCGCCTTTCACGACTATAGTTACATTTGCGGCCAGTGTAGATCAAGATCAGGCTGCACAAAACATGCAGCCTGATCTTTGATCTACACTGTCCGCTTTGCTGAATTACTGTAGACAAACGCAACCTTGAAATTGCAATTATTTGGGTCGTGTTGCTAGGATATAAATGTCTAGCAGGTTCATTTGGTGCTCTAAGGGTTAAAAGGCTTCTTTCCCAGGGTCATTAAAAGTCTGGATTGTGTGGTAAAGAGTTAAGCTCTATTATCAAACATCAAAATTTGTCCGAGTTTGTATTATTTGCAGATGACGAATATGGCACATATTTTGGAAATAGTCTATGAAAAGTTAGAAAACATTGCGGGAGGAGGTGAAAATGCTGGTTACTGGCATTTTCTCCATTGCTGACAATGCTTTCAAAAACCTGTTTTCCCAAGGGTAGTTAACCCTTTCCCAAACAAGCCCTGGTTTTCACGTGTCTTCAGTACAAGTCTTTTGAAAACACTGTGAGAAAAGGAGAAATTGCTCGTAACGAGCAATTTCTCCTTTTCCCACAGTGTTTTCTACCCTTTTTGATAACTTTATGCCATTTTCATCAAATTTAAAATTGTCGTCTGCAAACTCTTTCAATTTGGTCCAGTCCAAAATTTGTTGTTTGGGAAAGGGTTAAATAAATCCCCAGATGGTGTGGTTAAGGGTGATGAAACAATTATTTGAGCCATGCTCTGTGAAAAGGGGGCTTAATGCATCAGCAAAAAGTATCAACCCAGGTCAGCCTGCGCAGTCTGCACAGGCTGACCTGGGTGGAAACTTTTTGCTATTTGTCAGTTTTCTCTATTTTGAAGGGCCAGTCTATCTCGTGATTTAGACAGTTGTTCGACAAAATGGATTTTATTGATCCAGTAACATGACGACCTGCTTGGTATCATCCAATACGGATATTCATTAAGACCCCTTTTGCCAGAGCATGACTCATTTGTTTTCATTATTGGATATCCTGCGCCAGGTGGCTTTAGAAAATATTGAGGGAGAAGGAGAGAATACTGTATTCCAGGATTTCTTCTTTTCGAGCTATGCCTTCAAGATAATTATATACTTTCAAAAATAAATTCACTAACTTTAACCACATTTTGAATTTGTTTTTCCCGCAAATGCTTTAAATACGGGTATTTCTAAAGTTTTTTCTAGTAAAGAGTAAACCAAAAAGTTTTCTACATAAATTCCCACTAGGGAATCGGATTTAGTTATGTGCTAAAATTTATTTAATTTTTTTTTTCTAATTTTCATAAGGTGTCTCAAGAAAAAAAAATCACATTTTTTTGGTATTGTCAAAAAATCTTTACTCATAATTTAATAAATAAAGTTACGGGCTAAAATTGATTTGAAAATTTATTTCTTCTAGTTTTGCCGAGGTTTTATTAGAAAATAAAAAAAAATCTCAAATTATGTTGGTATTGTCTAAAAATCTTGGCTCATAATTTAAATAAAGTTATGGGCTAAAATTGATTGGAAAATTTATTTCTTTTAGTTTTTCTAGGGTTTTTTTTAGAATAGAAAAAAATGTTCACATTATGTTGGTATTGTCAAAAAAATCTTTGCTCATAATTCACACGTCTTGCGCCAATGATACCACCTACTTTCTAAACTAATTGAAATTAGAGGTGATGAAAACAAGAATTAAGCTCTTAGACATAATTATGTTATCTATAATCTGTGAACCATTGTTCGATTAAATGTATAATTATTACCTTAATTGCTTGGCCTTTGAAGTCCCCTGCCAATTCAATTACATCAAAAAAGTGACTGAGGGTATTTTTACTTTTACTTTGAAATGGGTTGTTTTACGTAGGTGTAAATTGTTTTCCATTATTATTTTCATGAACAATGGGTAGAGCCACAAACTGACCAACTTGGTGTAAACTGAAACATTTTTGGGTTTGATCATAGAAAGATATTTCATTTGTAAAAGTGATTTGAAAAGTGCATGACTTGTTACACAAGTTGTTGTAATATAAAAAAATAATTTGGATTTTAAGGATGTTATATGACTTTGAGCTAGAGTTAAGGAGTCTTCAGGGAGGTAATTCTCTTAGATTGATAGGATTGTGATCAGATTATTTATTATTGGTATTTTATTTGATAGTAAAATGTACTTGATTGATGCTCTGTGAAAAGGGGGCTTAATGCATCTACTTGATGCTTGATACCATGCAAGTCATGACAGTGTTGTATATCCCTAAAATCTGTTTTGTATAACAACCTACTGTCAAAAGCCATTATTTCAGCAGCCTCAATTTAATTGTCATGTGCAAATGCTTTCAATTTGGACAAGCCTACATTTTGTTTGCATGGTAAAGAGTTAATAACATTTGCATTCAATAAAATTTTGTGCAGATCAAATATGTTTCCAGATTTCCTCTTTTTCCCACAATCTTTTCAGTAGATGTCTACCTGAGGTTTGTAAAAAACCAAAGGACTGCTTGACAAAGAGTTTTAGGCTAAGAAATTCAGCACAGCACTTAGATCATAGTTAGAAGGAACTTACTTTGGGAAAAGGAAGGTCCAGAGTTTAGAATCTTGTAAATTTGTTCATTCATCATTTATTCGAAAATAAGTTACATCTTGTAAGTCCTTTACCAAACAATCCCATGTTTTTACAAACCTGAGAAAAGAGGCTTTGAAAATAATTTATTGTGATAAAAGAGGAAATATTTGTAACCAGCATTTCATCGCTTTGCCATGTTTTCCAAGTTTTGACGACAATCCATACATATGAGCCCTGCTTGATTTGATATTTGCATTTGATATTTGCATTTGATATTTGAATTTGATACTTGCAAATGTTTTTAGTGTTGGCAAAGCCAAATATTCTCAGTCTTGTGTATTTCTTGTTACTTCAGACTGACTTATATCCCTTGTTAACCCTTTACCAGACAACAAAATTTTAGCCCTGTCCAAATTGGAAGCATTTGTAGATGACAATTCCAGTGTGGCTCAAATGGTGCAATTTTTGTTTGATAGGGTTGAAAACATTGTGGGAATAGGAGAAAATGCTGGTTACCAGCATTTTCTCCTTTTCCTAGAATGTTTTCAAAAGGCTTCTTTCCCAGGGGCGTCAAAAGGCGGCATTGTGCGGTAAAGGGTTAAGATCTTTCAGGTATAAGTTACCTCCCTTGTTCCTGACTTTGCTCTATGAGCAATGAGGTTGACTTGGAATGCCAAGCACAAATTGAGTCTCTATTTTGCACAGTTTAGAACATGATCAGACAGCACAAAAAATGTAGCCTGATCTTTGATCTACATTGCCTCATATCAAATCTTGATTTGTCCCTTGCAGAACATTTATTGGTAGTTTGTATAAACATTTTATCAAAAAATCATAGTTTAAATGATTCTTTGGGGGGGGGAGAGGCTTTTGAAAACATTGTGAGAAAATGCCAGCAGTCTGCGCGGCTAATCCTAGATGACACTTTTGGAACATTGTGAGAAAATGCCAGCAGTCTGCGCGGCTAATCCGAGATGACACTTTAGGACTACATCAGATTTTTTCATATGGTAGACTTTAGCGAAACAGAAAATCACACAAAAACAGGAAATTTCCTCTCAGATTAGTCACAGGCTGATCTGGGGTGACTCATTTTTACGCATAATCTCCAAAGGCCTTTTTTTGTGTGTTACACGCCATAATGTTACTTGAAACAGGAACTTTGTTTGTCTGTTTGTTTGTATTGGTGTTTAATGCTGTTTAACAGCTAAGGTCATATCGCAGCAATCAGTGTACCTATGCATGTGTTTCCTGGCTTTCTCACACCAGTAATTACATGATTTTCTCTTCAAGTCACTGACTACTTTTCTCACATGCATCAGAGGTGAGGGGTGAAAAATAGTCGTGAAGAAAGTTTGCTTTTTCTCACATGCATCAGAGGTGAGAGGTGAAAAATAGTTGTAAAGAAAGTTTGCCTCAAGCAGGTATCGAACTAGCAACCACCAGGTCACAGGTCAGATATAGTAACCACTAGCTACCCAGGAAGGAAACTTGTCTATCGAAGAGTAGAAAACATAGTGGGAAGGGGAGCATTTTCTCCTTTTTCCCAAATATGTTTTTTAAAAGCCTTCTGCCCCGGTTTCATTAAGCTTTACCACACAGTCCCAAGTTTTAACGACCCTGGAGAAGAAGCCTTTTGAAAATATTGTAGGAAAAGGAGAAAATGCTGATAACCGGCATTTTCTCTTTTTCCCACAATGTTTTCTTCCATATCAAAGACAGAAATCATCATTTGAGCTAAACTTATTTTGTCGTCTGCAAATGCTTTCAATTTGGTGAAGTCAATAATTTTGTTGTTTGGTAAAGGGTTTTAAAAGGATCGTGTGGTGAAAGGTTAAAGGTCTAAAGCTCATCAGTTCAGCTGCATTGAAATTTTTTTTGTCTGCAAAAGCTTTCCATTCGGATAAGTAAAAAACTTTGTGCATTGATAGTCTTTACCTCACAGTCCTGAGTTTTAACAACACTGAGAAAGAAGCCTTTTGAAAACATTGCGGGAAAAGGAAAAAAATGCTCATAACCAGCATTTTGTCCTTTTCCCACAATGTTTTCCAACCTTTCAGAAACAAATCCAATAATTCCAGCCATTTTTAATTTGTCGTCTGCAAATGCTGTGAATTTGGACCAGTCCAAACCATTGTTGTGTGGTAAACAGTTAACTGTGAATGTCAATCATAATTTTGTCATTTTATGCACAGTGTAGAACAAGATCAAATACTACAGAATAAGCAGGCTGATCTTGGCTTACGTTGCCTCTTACATAAAAGCCATGCTCTGTGAAAAGGGGGCTTAATGCACCTGCAAAAAGTGTCAACCCATGTCAGCCTGCACAGTCTGCCCAGGCTGACTTGGGTGGAAACTTATTGCTATTGGACATATTCTTCATGTCAAAGGACCATTCTACCATTTGATCCGGTTGATTGTTAACCCTTTCCCAAACGACAAATTTTGGACTAGTCCAAATTGAAAGAGTTTGCAGATGACAGTTTTAAATTTGATGAAAATGGCAGAAGGGTCTCAAAACGGGTGGAAAACACAGTGGGAAAAGGAGAAATTGCTCGCTACGAGCAATTTCTTCTTTTCCCACAGTGTTTTCAAAAGACTTGTACTCACAGACACATGAAAACCAGGGCCCGTATTCACCAACCATTCTTAAGAATATTCTTAGTCTTATTTTCCGAGATTGTCCAACTTTGAAAGTAACACAACTTCTGATTGGCTAAACCAAATGGTTTAGCCAATCAGAAGTTGCGTTACTTTCAAATCCAGAAAATGTTGTAGAATAAGACTAAGAACGTTCTTAAGAATGGTTGGTGAATACCGACCCTAGGCTTGTTTGGGAAAGGGTTTAAAAAAATGGATTTTTATGGATCCAGGGCTACGTGACGAGTTGATCAGTATCGTGCATCAGAGATACATTAAGCCCCCTTTTTCCCAGAGCATTATGCTTATATACATGTGTATGTAATCCTTAGCCAACAGAGTCCAGATTTTCAATGCCTCTGATGAAAACTATTGAAATTAATGTTAGAAAAGGAGAAAAAGCTGGTTTTCACAGCATTGTTTTTCCTTTTCAGTGTTTTCTATCCTTGACTATGGACAAATTTCATCATTTGGGTCATAATCAATTTGTCCATCTCAAAATGCTATCGATCTGGATAAGTCTGAAATTTTGTCGTTTGGTAAAAAGTGAACTTATCCCTGGTTTAACATGTTTTTTTTAGCTCCACTGGCCGAAGGCCAGCAGGCTTATGTCATGGCCCGGTGTCCGTCGTGCGTGCGTGCGTCCGTGCGTGCGTTAACTTTTATTTCAAACATCTTCTTCTCTGAAACTACCCATCCAATTTTCATGAAACTTCACAGAAATGATCCTGCCATGGTCCTCTTCAGAATTTCTTGAAAGAATTTGATTCCTTCAAAAACTCTGGTTGCCATGGCAACAAAACTGAAAAATATTGGAAATCTTTGAAAATCTTCTTGTCTGAAACCATAAGGCATAGGGCTACCAAATTTGGCATGTAGCTTTATGTAGTAGACCTCTATCATGTTTCTTCAAATTATAGCCCTGGGGTCAAAATTGGCTCTGCCCCAGGGGTCACAAGTTTTACATAGGCTTATATAGAGAAAACTTTAAAAATCTTCTTGTCTGGAACCATAAGGCATAGGGCTACCAAATTTGGCATGTAGCTTTATGTAGTAGACCTCTATCATGTTTCTTCAAATTATAGCCCTGGGGTCAAAATTGGCTCTGCCCCAGGGGTCACAAGTTTTACATAGGCTTATATAGAGAAAACTTTAAAAATCTTCCTGTACCTAGCCATAAGGCCTAGAGCTACCAAATTTTGCATTTAGCTTGATCTAGTTGGGGTCTACCAAAAGTAACCAAATTATAGTCCTGGGGTCAATTTGGCCTCATGCTTTGGGGGGGGGGGGGGTCACAAGATTTACATGGGCTTACATAGGGAAAACTTTTAAATCTTGGTGTACATAGCCATAAGGCTTAGGCTACCAAATTTTGCATAATTATAGCATTATCTAGTGGACAACTACAAAGAGGGCCCAAGTTACAGCCCTAGGATCAAGTTTGGCCCTGCACCAGGGGTCACAAGTTTTACATGGGTTTATGGAGTGAAAAGTTCAGAAACCGTCTTGTTACTTGCCATAAGGCCAAGAACTCCCAAATTTGGCATGTTATTCTTCTAATACACATATTCCCCATTTAGTCGGACTGTAGCCCTGGGGTCAAAGTTTTATAAGGGCTTATATAGTGAAGACTTCTCTTCATGGTTTATATTTATAAGCCAGTGGAGCGATACAGGGCCATCACAGGGATGTAAAAATTTTTCTTTTTCTACTCGTCCTGTAGGACGAGTGGGTAGAAAAAGTTACTCGTCCTTATGGTATTATCACTTGTCCCAACTTTCGGACTTGAATGACCATTTCTTCTGCATTATTGCTATAATTATGCCAAATTGTTTGGTGTATTAGATTGATTGCTGCATGAAACTTGAATAAAGTTATATATAAGATAATGATCAATTACATTTGATCAATGTTTTGCTTGAAGTAAGTCTTATTATTACCACTTTAATCACATCAAAACCTAACTAGTTGAGTTCGGTGCTTGGGACTACAACCCAAAAATTCAGTCATTTCAGACAAAAGACTAAAAGTAACTGAAATACATGTATACCTAATCTTGTTCATGTACAAATCAATTGGCCATTGAATTAAAATCAACAAATAAACTGAACTAAATGAATGAACTCCGACATGTTTATTTATTCTGATTCATATCCTGATATCCATCACTTGAACTGCCAAATAAAAAAACTCTGAATAGAACTGTTATGATGCAAGATTATTAATCCTGATCCGAGTTGGTGTCCGACATAGCTACATTTGCTGCCCAGGGCCTTGGGCCTTTAAAACTGGCTCTGGGACCAGAAAGCCTATGGCCATGTATGTGGCGATTTCCACTCTCTAACCATTCTCTTAAACCTTCAGCAGAATTAAAGTGTTCAAATTCAGGGCCATCAATTTTAATTCTCATTAAAGAACCTAGAGTATCTTGCTTCATAAGAGTTCGATTCTGAGTTTTGAGACCATTCATCAAACTAAAGCCCCTTTCACACTCTGCTGTTGTAGGTGACAATGTTAACATAATATTGATTAAGGGAAGCAAGCAGCTAATATGATCTGTGGAATTATTAGGGGACAAAATACTTTCATATGCTTCCAATAATGTCCTGTCAGTATTTCTTGCTATAAAAAGTTTGAGATCAAGCCATTGATCAAGAGCATTTTCTCGTTCCTCTTCATTCAAAAGGGGCGAGAAAGTCTGCATCAATCGCTCAATCTCTTCATCCCCATATGACTTGAACGATGGACTATCTTTATCTGGCCAACAGTGAAAATCAAATATGTTAAAAAGAGAGTGGGGCTCTCCACCAATATGCTTAATAAACCTTTCCTCCAAGAAAAAGATGGAATCATTCAGGAGATTGTCAATATCAGAGTTAATTATGTCCATAACATCTTCCTGCCTGACATTCCTTCTACCCGTGTCCCCAACACCAGTTACAATCTCAACACCTTTGAAAATACCATCCTCACTTTCTCTAATAAAATCTCTCAAATTTCTACCTCTTCGGATTTTCATTCTTGAAAAATTTTCCTTCAAATCACCTATTCTTTTACCAACTTCGGATATCAAAGATTTTTTATCCTGAAAAAGCTCAGAAACATTCCTTACGAGATTAGTCCAATCTAACATGAAGTGTAAAAAACATAAGAACTTTTTTGTTTTCAGCTCATGGAGATAGCCCCTGGCCTTTGCAGCATCTTCACTATTACTTGTTCCAATTTCTCCTAAATGAATGCAAGTGACTTCATAATTTTCTAGTAAAGACTTTAAAGCTCTATTCTGACTGGCCACCCATCTCACTTGCTGCACTCCACCATAATGTTTTAACTCTTTATCTAAATTTGAAGCAATTTCATACAGCTCTCTGCGTTTCTTTGGAGAATAATAATAAAATAAGTAAGGACACCCTTTCTTAGAATCACAAACAGCAAGTTCCAGGTTGTGTGCAATACAATGTACAACTGTCATATATTGGTCACAATTCTGATCTAACTCTTCATTCAGCTTATCTTTGATTAATTTTACTGCACCTCCTTTTTTGCCCATATTGACTGAAGCACCATCTGTATTTATGCCTATTAATTTTCTGGCAAGGATGTCACATGGTAAGTCAACTGTCTCTAAAGCTTTAAAAACACCATCCTTAACCCCTTGAGCATGTCCGTGAGTCAAATCGACAATATCTGCTAGCCTTGTTTGGACCTTTCCATCTTCCCCTGTGAATCTCACATAAACAATTTCTTGTTCTAATATGCTTTTATCAGTTGAACCATCACTTAAAATGCTTAAAAATCTCGCATTTCTGATAAATTCACAGCTTTCTTTCCGTAATACTTCTCCAATACTGGAAATAAAAACTTTACAAGACTGCCTATTGAGATAGTTTGTTCCCATGTTAAGCCCATTTTTCTCTTGCAACGCACATAATCTCGGAAATTTTGTAAACGGTTCTCCTTCACAGGCAATATAATAGGCTGTGTTCATCAGCTTTTCATATATTTCGTGATTTTTCTGATCAACTTCTTTGACTGATTTTGCTAAAGAAGAGGTTGAGGGGGTTTCAATGACTTTTTGGTGGTCTACACATTTTCTATGTTTAAAACTTTTATCGTGGAATTTTAATGCTTCTTTTTTGAAATTTGACGAAATGCCAATATACAAGGAAGACTTTGTGTCGGCCAGGTTAGGATATTTTCTACAAACTTTACAGAACAACTTCTGATCGTCTTTTTCGGCCCATGGAAATTCATCAAACCAAGCTTCCTGCAAACTACGCTTTCTGCGCTTAGACTCGTACTCTTGCTGTGAATCCTTTCTCTTTTTTTCTTTCTGCAAAACACGCTCTGATTCTTTCTTCTCGTCATCTCCACCCCCGAGTTTTTTACCAAATAATGATCGTATGTCGCGTTGCGACATTTTACAGAGGAAAATTGACGTTGGTCACAAACGGTGTCGATATAAACAAAGCAGACGGTATTTAATACTTATTTTTTTCGCTGGCTTGACTGGTAAACCCGTCCCGCTCTAACAATATGTAGCATAGAACTAGTCACTGACACCGTCAATAGAAAACCCGTCAAGCACTTTACTGACGCGCGTGCGTAATATACATAAACATCCTGTATCATGATAGAAGAGACGCTCTGAAATTTCAGGTTCTACTTTCGTTTTGTGTTTGCCGTGGAATAACATTTATTTTGAATTTTACTCGGCCAATTGAGAATTTATTAGTTTTAAAACGTACCCGTCCGACAGGACGAGCTTGGCATTTCTTCTACTTGCCCGAAGCCAAATGTTACTCGTCAATACGAGCGGACGAGTGGAATTTTACATCCCTGCATCATGGCCCTCTTGTTTTATATTAACCCATTACCACACAATCCTGACTTTTAACGACCCTGAGGAAAAAGCCTTTTGAAAACATTGTGGGAAAAGGAGAAAATGCTGGTAACCAGCATTTTCTCCATTTCCCACAATGTTTTCTACTCTTCCCAAAACAAATTTCAATTTTTGAGTGACATTTACTTTGTAGTCTGCAAATGCTTTGAATTTGGACTGGTCTAAAATTTTGTCCTTTGATATAGAGTTAAGCCTTCCCCAAACAACAAATTTTAAACTCCTCCAAATAGAAAGCATCTGCAGATGACAAATTTTGGGATGGTACAAATGTTTTCTGATAGGATAGAAGACATTGTGGAAAAAGGAAATATTGCTTGTAACAAGCATTTTCTCCTTGTCTCCTTATCCAACAATGTTTTCTACCATTCCCAAGACCGATCCAAGCTTTTTAGACACAATCTAATATGTTGTTGCTTATGTCTTGTATTTAGACAAGCCCAACATTATCCCACAATGTTTTCAAATGATTTTTTCCTTGGGATCATTAAAACATGGGATTGTTTGAAAAAGGGTTAACCAACATTGTAAATATATTTTTTTTCTATTTTAGGATGTTTTGTGGACACACCATCGCCCATTGATTCTCCAACATTTGAACTATGGTAAGTCTCCAGAACTACATGTAGTGCATAAACTTGTGCCCAAAGTGAAATTTAATTGTACGTCAATTTTTGACCGTTTACATCAGGGGAATGCTTTTGAAAACATTGTGGGAAAAGGAGAAATTGCTGGTAAACAGCCTTTTCTCGGTATCTCCTTATCCCACAATGTTTTCTACGATTCCTAAGACTGATATAAGCTTTTTAGACACATCTATTTATTTAAGTCCAACATTGTGGTTTTGGGTTAAAAGTTGTAAATTGTACTTGCACAATTTTTTCATTCCCTGTAGACTTATCCAGATTGAAAGCGGGGGTCCTGTGTGGCTCAGAGGTAAATTGTAGGACTCGTGACCTGGAGGCCACGGGTTTGAGCCTCACTGGTTTCATTGGGTTTTTTAACTCTTTCACTACTAATGACGACTTGATAACCTTTTGCGGACAGCGTAGATCAAGATCAGACTGCACAGAATGTGCAGTCTGATCTTGATCTATACTGTCCGCTACCCTGTTTTTAAACTATGACAAAAGTCATTTTCAGTAGAAGTAGAAATTTAGCTTTAGAGCTCGGAAAAAAAGTGGAATTTCAGGAGTTAGTAATGAAAGTGTTAAGGGAGTGTCCTTTGACAAGACACTTCAGCGTTCTAGCCTTATGAAACCCAGGAAATACATGAGTAATATGAACTGTTGCCGTGATATGACTGGAATAATGTTGAAAAGGGTGTAAAATACCATTTAACTCTTTACCACACAATCCCGACTTTTAACGACCCTATGAAAGAAGTCTTTGAAAACCTTGTGGGGAAAATGAGAAAATGCTGGTAACCAGCATTTTCTCCATTTCCGACAATGTTTTCTGCCCTTCCCAAAACAAATTTCAATTTTCAGTCACATTTATATTGTCCTCTGTAAATGCTTTTAATTTGGACCAGTCTAAAATTTTGCCGTTTGGTAAAGAGTTAACATGTTACCAAACAACAAAATTTGAGACTGGTCCAAATTGAAGGAATAAACAGACAACAAATTTATTGTTACCAATATGATGACTTCTACCTTTGAAAGAAGCCTCATGAAAACGTGGGAAAAGGAGAAAATGCTGGTTACCAGCATGTTCTTCTTTTTCCATGATGTTTTCTCAAGGCTTTTCCCCCAGGGTCGTTAAAACTTGGGATTGTTTGGCAAAGGGTTAATCAATCAACCAAAATGAAAGCCTTAATTTTGCAAATGACAAATGAACTTTTGCTAACAATGATTGGATTCGAAAGGGTACAGGGCATTGTGGGAAAAATAGAAAATGTTTTCTAAAGCCCTCTTCTTCATTGTTGTTCAAACTCAAGATTGTGTGGTAAAGGGTTAACACAATGCCGCCTTTTGACGCCCTTGGGAAAGAAGCCTTTTGAAAACAATGTGGGAAAAGGAGAAAATGCTGGTGACCAGCATTTTCTCCTTTTCCCACAATGTTTTCTACCCTATCAAAGAAAAGTTGCACCATTTGAGCCACATTGAAATTGTCGTCTGCAAATGCTTTCAGTTTGGACAAGGCTAAAGTTTTGTTGTCTGGTAAAGGGTTAAAGACAAAATAAATGCCATCATTTTAGCATCATTTACTTTGTCATCTTTAACCCTTTCCCAAACGACAAATTTTGGACTGGTCCAAATTGAAAGAGTTTGCAGACGACAATTTTAAATTTGATGAAAATGGCAGAAAGTTATCAAAAAGGGTAGAAAACACTGTGGGAAAAGGAGAAATTGCTCGTTATGAGCAATTTCTCCTTTTCCCACAGTGTTTTCAAAAGACTTGTACTGCAGACACGTGAAAACCAGGGCTTGTTTGGGAAAGCGTTAACTCCTTACCACAGAAGAAAAATTTTGATTGTCAAAGTATTTAAAGATGACAATTTTTAGCTCCACTGGCCGAAGGCCAGCGGGCTATTGTCATGGCCCGGTGTCCGTCGTGCGTCCGTGCGTGCGTCCGTCCGTGCTTTAACTTTTATTTCAAACATCTTCTTCTCTGAAACTACCCATCCAATTTTCATGAAACTTCACAGAAATGATCCTGCCATGGTCCTCTTCAGAATTTCTTGAAAGAATTTAATTCCTTCAAAAACTCTGGTTGCCATGGCAACAAAAGTGAAAAATATTGGAAATCTTTAAAAATCTTCTTGTCTGAAACCATAGGGCGTAGGGCTACCAAATTTGGCATGTAGCTTTATGTAGTAGACCTCTATCATGTTTCTTGAAATTATAGTCCTGGGGTCAAAATTGGCTCTGCCCCAGGGGTCACAAGTTTTACATAGGCTTATATAGAGAAAACTTTGAAAATCTTCCTGTACCTAGCCATAAGGCCTAGAGCTACCAAATTTTGCATGTAGCTATATCTAGTGGGCCTCTACCAAGCAGGCCAAAATTTTAGCCCTGGGGTCAAAATTGGCCCCGCTGCAGGGGTCACAAGTTTTACATGGGCTTACATAGTGACAACTTAAGAAATCTTCCAGCACCTAGCCATAAGGCCTAGAGCTACCAAATTTTGCATTTAGCTTGATCTAGTGGGGGTCTACCAAAAGTGCCCAAATTACAGTCCTGGGGTCAATTTGGCCTCATGCTGGGGGGTGGGGGCCTTGGGGAGGGGGAGGTTCACAAGATTTACATGGGCTTATATAGGGAAAACTTTTAAATCTTGGTGTACAAAGCCATAAGGCTTAGGGCTACCAAATTTTGCATAATTATAGCACTATCTAGTGGACAACTACAAAGATGACCCAAGTTACAACCCTAGGATCTAGGGTTGTAACCCTTGTTACAACCCTTGGCCCTGCACCAGGGGTCACAAGTTTTACACGGGTTTATGGAGTGAAAACTTCAGAAACCGTCTTGTTACTAGCCATAAGGCCAAGAACTCCCAAATTTGGTCATAAACATGTGCTTACAGGGTGAAAATTCAAAAAATGCTTTTGCTCCTAACCGCAAACCCAAGGGCTACCAAATCTGGATCACTAGATTTTTTTTTTCTTTGAAATTAGCCGTGCATCAGGGGTCTTATGTTTTACAGAGGCTTCATATGGACGAAACTTGAAAATCACCTTATTTATAACCATACAGCATAGACTTGTATTATTTTGGCATGTGGCTTTATCTTGTGGACCTCTACCAGGGTTCAAGTAATTATAGCTCTGGGATCAAAAATGGCTTTGCCCTGCGGGTCTCAACTTTCACGTGGGCTTTTACAGAGAAAGCTTTGTAAGTCTTCATTTTGAAACCATTTGGCTCAGAATTGAAATGTTCAGTATTTATGGTTTATATTTATAAGCCAGTGGAGCGATACAGGGCCATCATGGCCCTCTTGTTTTATTTTGCTGAAATGGCAGAATTTGTCTTTGATAGGGTAGAAAATCTTGTGGGAAAAGGAGGGAATGCTTGTTACCAGCATTTTCTCCTTTTCCCACAATGTTTTCAAAGGACTTCTTCCTCTGGGGTTGTTAAAACTTGGAATTGTGTAGCAAAGGGTTAACTGCTTTGAATTTGGATGAGTGAAGCTAGAATTTCTCCTGGTAAGGATTGTAAGCTGAAACGAAATTACTATATTTTAGGTTTGCACGAAGATTTTATTTCTAAAATATACCTATTCAGATGGATATTTCAATTTTTGTACTTTCAAAATATATCTATTCAGATGGATGTTTTAATTGGATATTTGTGTCATTACAACAGCACCCTGATTATGTAATGTTGATGCAATTTGTCAGATCTCATCTTATCAGTGTGTTATCTAGTATGTATTTTTTTTACCCCCTCCCCTCAGAGCAATCTGGCTAGCTTGGCCCCTGCAGGGTCCAGTTAAGAGTTGAGATTTTATGTTTTGTAACTGCGCACAAAACTTGCCCTTTACCAAACTACAAATTTCAGACTTGTCCAGGTTAAACACACTTACGGGTGACGCAATAAAAATGTGGCTCAAAAATTGAAATTTGCTTTTGGAAGGGTAGAAATCATTGTGGAAAGAGAAGAAAATGCTGGTAACCACCATTCTCTCCTTTTTAGTGGATTTGTATAGCAAATCTGCTTATTGTGATTGAACAGGCTGGAACCAAATACATCATTTGTAACAATATATGCAAACTCACTTTCAGTATTGAATAGCTTAAGTCTGTACTACATTATCAGTATGACTGGAATCACACACACTTGTGCTCCACTCATTCTACTTTCAGTTTTAGCTAGTACACCCCAACCTTGTTTTTGTCACACCCGGATATAGTCTACACATGTACATAAAGCCCTAAATCTGATACCATCAGAAAACCATGTCAGATTGATGGATCAAATTGCTACCCCTTAATAAATTCATGTAATAAAATACGTTACTGTACGTCCTACTTGCCAGAGCAACTTAGACATTCCTTGCCCTTGCTAACTGCACTTACCTGTCACATATACATGTACATGCATGACATGTAATGGATATTTTTTTTTCATAAAACCATATAGCTTTATTCTGTTCCACAAATCTACTTTTCAGGACTTTGAGTCCTTTGATTCCACAAAGTTGTAAAAACTATTCTTCATTGGGCTGGTTAGCCCTTTCCCAAACGACAAATTTTGGACTGGTCCAAATTGAAAGAGTTTGCAGACGACAATTTTAAATTTGATGAAAATGGCAGAAAGTTATCAAAAAGGGTAGAAAACACTGTGGGAAAAGGGGAAATTGCTCATTACGAGCAATTTCTCCTTTTCCCACAGTGTTTTCAAAAGACTTGTACTGCAGACGTGAAAACCAGGGCTTGTTTGGGAAAGGGTTAACTCTTTACCACACAACAAAAATGTAGACTCGTCCAAATTGAAAACGTTTGCAGACGACCATTTCATTGTGGTAAAAATTATAGAATTTGCCTATGATAGAGAAGAAAACATTGTGGGAAAAGGAGAAAATGCTGGTTACCAGCATTTTCTCCTTTTTTTCCCACAATGTTTTCAAAAGGCATTTTCCTCAGGATCGTTAAAACTCGGGATTGTGTGGTAAAGGGTTAAAACTCAGGATTGTTTGATAAAGAGTTACTAGGCAATGAAATAACATGATTATCTATATCGGAAACGGTTTGCTACAGGAACACTGAATGTAAATCTGTTGATAGAATGTGCATATATTTGCTTCAGAAGGTAATCAGAATGGTCTTTTTTTTTTACTGACACTCAGAATATTTGAATTTGCCTTTATTGGAGAGGTCATCAGACCTCTCCAACAGTGGTGAGTTTAACCCTTAGAGCACTGAATTTATGAGATAAATCTTTTCAGTGAAGAAAAACATCCGAAATACTGTCATTTCAAGGTTGTTATAGCCAGAAGGTGTATTGAAGTAGCTGACAGTGTAGATCAAAGATCAGACTGCACGTTCTGTGCAGTCTGATCTTGATCTACACTGTCAGCAAAAACAAGTTAAGTTGGTTCCAGCGCTTTAAGGGTTAAAAGGCAGACTGCCTCACAGATTGCAATCTAAAGATATGTTTTTTGCGAAAATGTTCTGAGACACAGTCTGTTTCGTCATGGTTTTATAAAGAAACCGAAATCAAAAAAATTGAAAAAGGAGTTACACATGTTTTGTTTTGATGTGACAGATTTCGAAAAAAAGATTTTTGTATGGATTTGATTGCAAATGTGTTTCGACGGTCGATACAGAAACTAAGATTATTCTCAATATTTTCTTCTTTTATTTTCTGCACCATCTTTTCGAAAACTGAGGATAAAACTAAGGGAGTTAATTCTTGCTTAACCTCAAAGGATAGTTTCAATTATTCATTATTTCTATTCAAAGGATAGTTTCAATTGCAGTCATTGTCTTCATACAAAATGACCTCTCCAACAGTTGTAATTTTTCATTAAACAAATCTAAGCTGGGAAAAAAAGAAATTCGTTAAAAAAGATAAAGAACAGCGTGGGAAAAGATCACACGACTTGAAAACGCGTGAAGTCACGTGTCTGTCATGTAATGCATAAGGTTTCTAGGCAGCAGCAATCATATCATGCCCTACTTGTTTGTTTTCCATGTTGGAAATAATACTGAAATTCTAAGCCAGTAAACTGTTTGAAAACATTGATGCTGACCTCTCCTGGCTTCTTTAAACTGCTGGCTTCTTTTTAACCCTTTCCCAAACAAGCCCTGGTTTTCATGTGTCTGCAGCACCAGTCTTTTGAAAACACTGGGAAAAGGAGAAATTGCTTGTAACGAGCAATTTCTCCTTTTCCCACAGTGTTTTCTACCCTTATTGAGAACTTTCTACCATTCTCATCAAATTTAATATTGTCGTCTGCAAACTCTTTCAATTTGGACCAGTCCAAATTTTGTCGTTTGGGAAAGGGTTAAAGAAGCCAACTTGTAAATCAAATCAGGTGTGTACCAACAATAAATGCATACAATTTGAAAGTTACTGGTTCAAAAGCATCATGGAGGATGCACAACTGTCATGTCATTTTTTTTTTTTTAAAGTTAATGTTGTAAAGTTGACAGTGCCTGTCATGCTTTGAAATTAATGATACCCATGTCTAACTAATTTGAAATGGCTCCAGTTTTGAAATTTTGTCAAATTACATCTCAACTTAACTCTTAACCAAACTGACAAAAAATTCTGGAAATGCTCAAGTTGAAAGCATTTGTAGACAACATAATTATTAAATGTGACTCAAATGATGAAATTTGCCTGAGGGGCAGAAAACATGGTGGGAAAAGGAGAAAATGCTTGTTACTTTTCTCCTTTACCCACAATGTTTTCAAAAGCATTCATTATCAGTGTCGTTAAAACCTGGGATTGTATGGTGAAAAGTTTACACTTTATCACGCAATGGTGAGTTTTAATTACCCTAAAAGAGAAAAAATATTGTGGTAACCAGCATTTTCTCCTTTTCCCATAATGCTTTCAACCTACGACAGACACAAATTATTTGATCGTTTAATTTGTGGTCTGCAAATCCTTTCAAATTGTAAGTTCAAAATTTTGTTGTTTTGTAAAGAGTTCAACCCTTCTGGTACTGATATCTTCAATGGTAGATGATTAATTGCTTTTGCAGCCAATGTAGATCAAGATCAGACTGCACAAAACATGCAGTCTGATCTTTGATCTACACTGTCAGCTTTGCAGAGACATTCATGATAAAAAAGAACCTGGAGACCGCAAGTATATGGATCTATTCTCATGACTGAAAGTAGGTGTTCGGTTTATTAACTCTTTACCGCACAATCCTGACTTTTAACGACCCCAAGAAGACAGCCTTTAGAAAACATTGTGGGAAAAGGAGAAAATGCTGGTAACCAGCATTTTCTCCTTTTCCCACAATGTTTTTTACCCTGTCTAATACATAAATCACCATTTAAGCTACACTAAGTCTTAATTTGTTGTCTGCAAATGCTTTTGCTGTTTGGTAAAGAGTTGATTGCCCTCTGACGGTTAAAATTTTAATTCAGACTTAGAGAGGTGACAAAACTCTCCAGACTTAAGAGCAATTTCTTGTTTACTGCATGTTATAATTTCTTTGGTGTTTGTACAAGAAGATATAAAACCGGCTATCTCATCAACAAAATTTTGGTTTACATCAATCTTTTATTTCTATTACATGTACATGTGTATTATTAACCCTAAGAGCGCCGAATAAACCTGTCATACAGTTTCATCCTAGAAATACGACGTGAATATTTGCAATTTCGTGGTAGCTTTTGTCTACAGTGTTTCAACAAAGCGGACAGTGTAGAGCAAAGATCAGGCTGCACGTTTTGTGCAGCCTGATCTTGATCTACATTGGCTGCAAAGGCAACTGTAGTCGTGAAAGGCACTTTAACTCAAACGACAAAATTTTAGACTGGTCCAAATTCAAAGCCTTTGCAGACGACAAAATAAATGTAGCTAAAAAATTGAAATTTGTTTAGGGAAGGGTAGAAAACATTGTGAGAAAAGGAGAAAATGCTTGCTACCAGCATTTTCTCCTTTTCCCACAATGTTGTCAAAAGGCTTCTTTCTCAGGGTCGTTAAAACTCGGGATTGTGTGGTAAAGGGTTAAGGGTTAAAATTTGAGGAAAACAAAATTGGAGTACTAATTTTTCCCTATCAAAAAATTGAAGTGGGAATGGTAGGTGCATAATTCATTATAAAATCATAGAAATCAGAGATTATTTAGAGATGAATAGATGCGCAAAAATGGGAAAAAAAAGTGAACTGTGGTTTTTATTTTACTGGAATGTTGCAATGTGATGCACGGTTTATTGCCCTTGTAAAACAAAGGTAAGGGTGGAGTCATTAAAACATTGAGATGTCAAAGAAAATAAATTGAAATTGAATTTTTCTTTTGTCTTTTTACTTGCTTTTTTGACATTTTATAAATTTACACAATTTTTTGAAACAAAGAGAATGTTGTTTTACACAGACAGCAATCCTGGTTGGCTCAATTGAAATGCAGTTTTTTAGAAAAATGAAAATTACTTGTACATAAAAGTTGTCAATTTCAGGTCATTTTTACCTGCTCAATAAAAGCAATTTTAAGTCGTTACAAGAGGACAAAATTTTAGACCAGTCCAAATTGAAACCATTTGCGGATGACAGATTAAATGTAAAACTGAAATTTGTTTGGAAAGGTTAGAAAACATCGTGGGAAGAGGAGAAAATGCTGGGACCAGCATTTTCTCCTTTTCCCACAATTTTTTCAAAAGCCATTTCTTCTGAAGGCCATTAAAAGTCGCAATTTTGTGTTAATAAGCACTTCTGTACTGAGTTTTGTCTGACAAACTTAGTGAAGTCTGCCTCTTAGAGCATAGTGGGAAAAGGAAAAATTTTGGAAACCAGCATTTTTTCCTTTTCCCACAATGTGTCTACCATTACAAAAAAAAAAAAGAAAATCCCTTCATTTGAGCCACATTCAATTTATCATCTGCATATGCTTTCAAATTTTTCTGAAATTTTGTCTGGTAAAGAGTTAATATCCCTTGAAGGGTGAAATAAACCAAATTGGCTTTCTTGGTGTGCATGAATTGATTGATTGATTGATGGATTGGATTGTATGGTGTTTAGCGCCATTTTCAACATTTCAATTATATCGCGGCAGCCAGTGCACCTATCCATGCTTTCCTGGAGTTTCTTTTTACCAGTACTCTTTACAATATTCTTTCCAAGCCACTGGCTGCTTTCCCACATAACTATCGTCGAAACAATCATCGGGTCAGCGGTGAGAGAGGAATGAATCCTGTCGCAATGACTATCGTCAGTCCGCAGAAAGAAATTGGCCAAGCCGGGGATCAAACCAGCAACCTCCTGTTCTCAAGTCCTGTATGCTACCGACTGAGCTACGGGGCTTGGCTTCTCTCTTAGTTACTACTCTTTGAATTTTGAGTCTCCAGTTTCTCTCTCTGGTGTTTATCAGCAACAAATGATTGCAATTCATCAAATTTTCTGAATTTTCGAATTTTCCGTAAGAACTTTCCGACTATGGTGGACATGTGCATGCTAGCATGTTCTGGTGTAATTGTTTTTGTCACAGTCATGGCCCTTTGAATTTTAAGTTCTCTCAGTTTTATTTCTGTGCAATTTATCGGCAACCAGCTGAACCACAGCGCAGTCAGTAGCCTACAGGACTTTAGGACAGGGGTTGCTGGTTCAAATCCTTAACTTGGCCAGTTTCTTTTGCTGTAAGTCATTGCAACAAGATTCATTCTTGTATCGTCTCTGATCCATGTTCCGACTATGGTAATGTGGAAAAGCCAGTGGCATGGGAAGAATATTGTGCAAAGTATTGGTAACAGAAACTCTAGGAAACATGGATAGGTCTACTGGACACTGCGATATAGCTGAAATAATAAAAAAACAGTGTTTAACACCATATAATCAATCAATCTCTGCAACCACTGGATGGAATGAATCAAAACTGTATGAGGACCTAAATCCCTATAAGGAGAACATGCACATTTTGTCAGTATGTTGTGGTTCAACGGCTTTTTTCCCACACTCCGACTTTATTGTGCCTGACTTTATTTCCATGTTATTTATCAGCAACCGCTGGATGGACAAAACTCTAAGGAAAGCTTTACAATAGGGAGGACATGCACATATTGTCAGCATGTTCTTGTGTTCTTGTTCCATGATTTTTGTAACAGTAAGGCTCTTTGAATTGTTAGTCCCTATTTCCTTTTGTATCTACGGCATACCTCAGCAGTCACCAAACTCTTAAAATATTGAAAAAATATCCAAAATAAAAATATTTTAAATACTTGGTAAAACGCAGTAATGCTCCTTTTCCTACAATGTTTTCCATGCTATTGAAAAATGTTCATTGTTTGTCCTCGGAAAGTAAATTACTTTCTCAGTGGAATGTTCTATAAACTGTCTGCATCCCCTTAAAAATTTCCAGTTCAAGTTTCTTTACTATGTCACAACATAAATGTAGAGTTTCCTAAATTGCTAGCATTTGACAACAAATTTAGTGTAGCTCTCTTACTTTGTCTTTCAAATGGGAGAAAACATTGTACAAAAAGGGAAAAAATGCTGGTTACAACATTTTCTTCTTTTCCACAATGTATTCCACAGCCTGCTTTCGCAGAATTGTGCAAATTCAGGATTGTGTGCTAAAGGGTTGATCAGTTTAACCTTTTATCACACAATCCAGATTTTTAATGACGCCGAAGAAAGAAGGCTTGTTGGAAAAGGAAAAAAATCAGCTGTGTCCTTCTCCACGTTTTCTATCCTATCAGATACAGAAATCATCATTTTGAACTACATTTATATTGTCGTTTGCACATGCTTTTAATTTCTTCCAGTTTATTGTTTAGTTCAGAGTTAAGATTATTCTATGTTAGATTGGTTACCTCCCCTGATACAGCAAAGTGTATAAGGATCGGAACAGACTTCTGAAAATGGGCAGAATCTTGTGTGTCTATATTTAGAATATTGAGAGGTTGCTCTTGTTTACTTGACATTCAGGGGAGGTCACTCTTGTTTCTTGTGGTCTGTCGCGCAGATCATAAAGCAAACTGAAGTGAGTTTTTTGTGTTAACTCAGTTGCAGATCTTCAATCATTTGTAAAGGTTATGTATTTGTTTCCTTTGTTACGTGCAAAACCTTGGTTACCCATGCAAGTACTAACCATACTGCATGCAGATTAATTTGCATGGAGAGAAATACGCCAAACCGCATCGTCTTTCACCAGCAAAGACTTGAGCTTGTCCCTATTGTATACGCATATTAAAATTACCTGCATCAGGAGCGGTGTTCCACTCAACTAAGGCTAGATGTGATATATAAGAGACACTCCCATTGGCTAATCCAGCTAATCTAGCTTATGCAATGAATAAAGTATTGTCACAACATAGCCTGTGCCAGGTGAGTTGTATATTTGTTATGTACAAGAGGGGCCAGTTTAATTTATTCTGTGTGAGCTAGGAATAGACAAGTTGGCTTCTTTAAAAAAGAAGCCAGGAGAGGTCGGCATCAATGTTTTCAAATAGTTTATTAGCTTTTGATTTTAATATATTTTGGTAGATGTAAACAAACAAGTTAGGAATTTAATGAATGTGAAAAAAAAACATCTTTTTTTTTTTCAATTTTGCTGGTGTAAAGGCACAAAACAGTACATGTTCCACATTGTTATAATATTCTAGGAATTGTAGGCCATATGCTATTAACATGCTCAGAAATGCATTTTTATTTTCAAAATTCAAGCACACAAAACTTAAGATGATGACCCATTTGGCTCTTTTTCAAAAGGAACAAACCTCCAATGAATGTTTGTAATCTGTGCTCAGATAAGCCAAAATATTTTTGGAAAGGAAAAATCGTTCAATTAAAATTTGATACGATATGCTAATTCCACTGAATATGCAAGAATCTTACCTGATGACAATAAATAAAGGTGGCCTATACATAATACTAGTACCAGACATGTTAAAAATAAATGTAACATTTTTTAATCCTTTAACAAACAGCAATTTTTGGACAGTCCCAAACAGAAAAGGCATGCAGACAACAATTCAAACCCTGATAATTAATGTGGAAGATGGTGCTTTGATGCGATGGAAACCATTGTGACAAAGGAAGAAACTGCAGTGACTAGCAGCTTCCCCACTTCCCACAATATTTTGAAAAGTTGTCTGCTGCAGACATGTAAAATGAACAGGTTGTTTGTCTAAACGTTAAAAATTTAAGAAAGTGGATATATGAGCCATGCTCTGAGAAACAGGCGCTTAATGCATCTGCAAAAAGTATCGACCCATGTCAGCCTGAGCAATCCGCCCAAAACCAAAGGACCACAGACTCTTTTGAGGTGTAGGGTACGTTGGGCGAAGAGGCAGGACTTTTTTCCCGCTCATGAGTTGATTTTCACGGGATTCTCGGAATCCCGCATGATAGAGGCAACTCTGTGTGTTATTTCATCAAATCTATATCATTGTAAATCCATACAATTTTTGTATAAAACTGAGAAAAATGCAAGAGTCTAGTCAGTTTTGAAAAATAGAACTTGAAAGCATACTGATTAACCTATTTATATCTATTTGTGGCGCACGAGTTCTCCAGAGAACTCGTGCTTTCGAGATTAGGGTACGAGTTCTCCAGGGTACGAATTCTCCAGATAGTATCAAGTCACGTGATCTTTTCCCGCTGTGTTGTTTCTCTTTTTTTTTAACGAAATTTGTTTCTCTTTGCTCAGATTTATTTGTTTAATGAAAAATTGCATTTATTGGAGAGATCATTTACAATCAATATAGTATAATAAATCTTTTTGGAAATCCGTCATATAAAAAAAAAAGTTTATTTCCTATTTCAGTTTTTTGATTTCGGTTTGTTTATAAAACCATGACGAAATAGACTGTGTATCAGAACAATTTCGCAAAAACAAATGGATTTAGACAGTGATTTCTGTGGAAGTCTGCCTTTTAAACTCACCACTGTTGGAGAGGTCTGATGACCTCTCCAATAACACCAGTGTTGCTACCACTTGGCCATGCCTTGTGTCAGGCAGTACATAGGTGTCAAGTTGGCAGGCAGCATGCACTGATTAATGAAATCCGGTCTGCCACAAGACTGATAAATATCTGAGAAGTATGGCAAGTGGTTGTGAAAGTTTGCTATGCATATGCTGACTGACCTTAATTTGAGAATAAAATATACAAGTGTTATGACCATTTTCCTCATTGAATGATGCATTAACCCATTAACTCTTTACCAGACGACAAAATTTTTGCCTTGTCCAAATTGATAGCATTTGCAGACGACGATTTCAGTGTGGCTCAAATGGTGCAATTTTTCTCTGATAGGGTAGAAAACATTGTGGGAAAAGGAGAAAATGCTGGTTACCAGCATTTTCTCCTTTTCCCACGTTTTCAAAAGGCTTCTTTCCCAGGGGCGTTAAAAGGCGGCATTGTGTGGTAAAGGGTTAAAAGACGACAAAGTCACAGACTAAGGTCTTAGGTGGAAGCATTTGTGGATGGACAAATCTAATATGGTTCAATTAAATGATGGTATTTGTCATTGTAAAGGTAGAAAATATTGTAAGAGAAGGACTGGTATTTTCCCCATTTCCTGCAACTTTTTTCTCAAAACCATTTTTGCTTATAAGATTATTAAAAATTTTGGAAATCGGTAAAGGGTTACCAAACAGTCCAGAAGCAGAAGAGCTTTTAACTCTTTACCAAATTACAAAATTTTGGACTCAACCAAATTGAAAGCATTTGCAGACAACATATTAAATGTTGCTTATATGACAAATTTTGTCTGTGATAGGGTAGAAAACATTGTGGGAAAAGGAGAAAATGCTGGTTACCAGCATTTTCTTCTTTTCCCTCAATGTTTTCAAAAGCCTTCTCTTTCAGGGTCGTTAAAAGTCGGGATTATGTGGTAAAGGGTTAAAAGCAATGGGCACAATAGAGAAAATTGTAATAAGGTAATAAAATGCTGGCATTTTCTCCCTTTCCCTTTGTTTTTATCCTTGTTTTTATCCTTTCACAGATAAATCACATCATAAATTATGATCCACATTTGATTGGCCATTTTTCCTTTACCACACATTTCTGAGTTCTAATGACCCTGGGGAAGTAAGGCTTTTGAAAAGAATGTGGGAAAAGGAGAAAATGTTGGTAACCAGCATTTTCTCCTTTTCCCACAATGTTTTCTCCCCTATTAAAGACAGGAATCATCAGCGCTGCATTTATTTTGTCATCTGCAAATACTTTCAATTTGGTAGAGTCCAAAATGTTGATGTTTGGTAAAGGGTTAACTCAACATATTACAGACTCTTACAGACTCTTACAGCTAGAGAGAAAAAGGCTATTAAATCTTGAAAGTATGTAGAATGGCTCAGAATTTAATCAGCTGTGTTAACATAGATAGATTAAGAATAAATGGTTTTAGGGATAGAGAAACTTGAGGGAATGTCCTCATTTAAAATTGGAAAATGACAACAGTGATTTCTTTGAAGGCCTCCAAAAAATGTAATGCAATTTTCTATCCACTGTAATCTGAGCAATCCTGCAGCCATCAGGGGCAACATTTGGCATAAAGATACAAGTACATAATTTCATAAAGATAAAATGGGGTAAAAACTGGCTAAAAATGAGTATAAATTATATCTTTATCAGTTCCATGTTAGGGACCATAATCTTTACATGTTCCATGTTAGGGACCAAAAGTTGCTTGGTAAAGAGTCAATACATTGAACAGTCATCTACAAAAGGTTATGATGTAGAAAAAAAAAAGGTTGGTTGGTTGGTCATTTCCGTTTATTTATCGTCGCTACCGGTTGCCCATCTGAGTGACGCCCGAGAAGACGGTTAGTTGTTACGGGGGCTAGTGCAGGGATACAGGTCGAAACTACTGAGAGCTTCGCCTGGTTCTTTAACGTGCTCGGCGTATAGCACCGTCACACGGGACCTCGGTTTAATGTCTCATCCGAAAGACTATTAGTAATTTTTAGTTGGCCAGCCGGGGATACGAACCCACAATCTGTAGGACATTGTGTTCACGAGTCCTACGCTCTACCTACTGAGCTATATCGGCTGTTAAAAAAAAAAAGGTTCAGGTGTACACATAGGAATAGCTGCTGGCCTGAAGCTATAATTAAAGCCAATTAGCAGATAATGGCTGCCTCTTTCTTAAAAAGTTAATGACTTGCTGATAAGGGCTTCCTTTTTCATGTGGACAAGCATTTATTGCATTATTTGACAGTCTTTATTGGACCAAAATGCAATTAAGTTTGGGACTAAAGGAGCTTAACCCTTTACCAGACGACAAAATTCTAGCCTTGTCAAAATTGAAAGCATTTGCAGACGTCAATTTCAGTGTTCCTCAAATGGTGCAACTTTTCTTTGATAGGGTAGAAAACATTGTGGGAAAAGGAGAAAATGCTGGTTACCAGCATTTTCTCCTTTTCCCACAATGTTTTCAAAAGGCTTCTTTCCCAGGGCGTCAAAAGGCGGCATTGTGTGGTAAAGAGTTAAATTAGAGCATAAGTGATTTCAAGCTTTTATTTTGTATTGATGGAGAAAATATAAGTAATAAATGAAAGAGGAGATTCAATTCTTTTTACCAAATGACAAAATTTTAGACTTGTCCAATCTGGAAGCATTTGCAGACAACAAAATAAAAGCGACTCAAAAATTGAAATTCATTCATGGAAGGGTTTTGAAAACATTGTGGGAAAAGGAGAAAATGCTGGTTACCAGCATTTTCTCCTTTTCCCACAGTGTTTTCAACAGGCTTCTTTCTCAAGGTCATTTAAAGTTGGGATTGTATGGTAAAGGGTTAACTCTTTCACTGTTAACTTGACAGAAATATTAGGCTTGTCCAAATTGAAAGCATATGCAGACGACAAATTAAATGTGGCTCAAATGATGGAATTTGTCTTTCATAGGGTAGAAAACTTTGTGGGAAAAGGAGAAAATGCTGATTACCAACATTTTCTTCTTTTCCCACAGTGTTTTCAGACCGCTCTTCTCGGGGGTCATTTAAAGTCAGGATTGTGTCATAAAGGGTTAAATAAATGAATTACACTTCTTCATTGTTGACTAATATAATTTGCCCAGCAAAGATGAAGTAACAGTTCAGTCAAAATGTAGAAGAAAGTATTTAAGACAGTTGTCACCTAGTTAATGATCAGACTGCATTGCACAGAACTGTCCCCGAATTCGAATTTAGTTTCCTAAACATTTCCCAAAATAGACACAAAATGTATGTCAAACATGATAAATTTGGTTAATGTTTTCTAGATTTACATGTTACGAATGACTTCTAGAAGTCCTTTAAGTAATGAAATGTTTAATAATTTTTCCTTGGTCGTTTGTGTCACTAAAAATTGATTGAATTTCGCTGCAATACAGATTAAGTTGACAAAAGAGAGAGTCTGATTACAGAGCTGTAGCTTTTTTCAGAGAAAATTCACAACTTGAGATGGCACGGTGCACAATAAATGTTCAAATATGACAAGAATCATTGTAAACATATTATTGAGACCAGTTATGTGCAGTTTGATCTTGATCCACATAGTCCACAAATTTTAGCTTCTTTGATGACTGTAAAATTTTGTTTCTAACAAAACAACAAATGTTTGGACTTGGCCATACTTAAAGCATTAATTTTGCAGACAACATATTAAATGTAACTCAGATAGTGATTTCTGTCTTTGATAGGATAGAACACATTGTGGGAAAAGGAGAAAATGCTGGTTACCAGCATTTTCTCCTTTTCCCACAATGTTTTCAAAAGCCTTTTCTTTTACGGTCATTAACATTCGGGGATTGTGTGGTAAAAGATTAACTGGTTCTATAGTCCGAAGTGTTGCCTATTTAAAATCATTGAATCTGTTCAAAATATCGGTTATTTTCAAACCTAAAAAAAATTAATGATGTACAGTTCAACATTTTGCTTATAGATATTTATAAAGAAGAATAAGATCTTTCATTAAACCCACCTCAGGTAATTTTAATCTTGATCTAATCAAGCTTGTCAGATTCTTTTTTAATCAACTGAGACATCACATGAAACACTGTGGCAAATGTTGAAAAGCTCAGTACAAATGTCATTTCACACTTGCTTGAAACTTTTATCAGTTAGATTGTAAATGATGAATTTATATATCAGATCTAAATGCAATTAATTCATTCCTGTACAGATTCAATTTGCGCCATGGCAGAAAGTATTGATGCCCCCATTTTGTCTAAATGTCAATTATGGCATTGCAAGTGCTCTTGTGACAGACCTTTTTTGCCTGTTCATTTCATTAACTCTACCAAACAAATGCAATTAATTCATTCCTGTAAAGATTCAATTTGTGCCATGGCAGAAAGTATTGATGCCCTCATTTTGTCTAAATGTCAATTATGGCATTGCAAGTGCTCTTGTGACGGATCTTTTTTGCCTGTTCATTTCATTAACTCTACCAAACGAATGCAATTAATTCATTCCTGTAAAGATTCAATTTGTGCCATGGCAGAAAGTATTGATGCCCCCATTTTGTCTAAATGTCAATTATGGCATTGCAAGTGCTCTTGTGATGGACCTTTTTTGCCTGTTCATTTCATTAACTCTACCAAACGAATGCAATTAATTCATTCCTGTAAAGATTCAATTTGTGCCATGGCAGAAAGTATTGATGCCCCCATTTTGTCTAAATGTCAATTATGGCATTGCAAGTGCTCTTGTGACGGACCTTTTTTGCCTGCTCATTTCATTAACTCTACCAAACGAATGCAATAACATGTAATTCATTCCTGTAAAGATTCAATTTGTGCCATGGCAGAAAGTATTGATGCCCCCATTTTGTCTAAATGTCAATTATGGCATTGCAAGTGCTCTTGTGACAGACTTTTTTTGCCTGTTCATTTCATTAACTCTACCAAACGACAAAAATTTAGACTTGTCCAAATTGAAAGCTTGTACTTTTAACAGAATGAAAATGGCCCTAAGGGTGCGATTTGTTTTTAGACAGAAAACATGGTGGGAAATAGAGAAAATGCTGGTTACCAAGAGGGAGTAAACTTCTGAAAATATTGTGGGGGGAAAAAAGAGAAAATCATGCTAACCAGATTTTTCTCCTTTTCCCACAATGTTTTCTATCATTCTAAATAGAAATCCCACCATTTGAACTATATGTACTTTGTTGTCTTCAAATACTGTGGATTTGGACAAGTGCAAAAATTTTGTTGTGTGATAAAAGTACCTTCCATCCCAAAACTGAACTGCTTATTATTTAAATCTTTCCCAAACAAGCCCTGGTTTTCACGTGTCTGCAGTACAAGTCTTTTGAAAACATTGTGGGAAAAGGAGAAATTGCTCGTTACGAGCAATTTCTCCTTTTCCCACAGTGTTTTCTATCCTTTTTGAGAACTTTCTGCCATTTTCATCAAATTTAAAATTGTCGTCTGCAAACTCTTTCAATTTGGACTAGTCCAAAATTTATCGTTTGGGAAAGGGTTAAATCTTTACCAAACGACGAAATTTTAGACTTGTCCAAATTCAAAGCATTTACAGACGACAAATTAACTCTTTACCAAACAACAAAATTTTAGACTAGACCAAGTTGAAAGCATCTGCAGACGACAAAATAAATTTGACTGAAAAATTGAAATTTGTTTTGGGAAG
Organism: Tridacna gigas; assembly: GCA_945859785.2. Lineage (NCBI taxonomy): Eukaryota > Metazoa > Mollusca > Bivalvia > Cardiida > Cardiidae > Tridacna > Tridacna gigas. The sequence continues at coordinate 52,014,796 of OX244040.2, read as the reverse complement.
GGGAGAAAACATTGTGGGAAAAGGAGAAAATGCTGGTTACTGGTATTTTCTCCTTTTCCCACAATGTTTTCAAAAGGCTTCTTTCTCAGGGTTGTTAAAAGTTTGTGTGGTAAAGGGTTAAGGGAAGTTCAAATGCTGAGATTCGTCTTTGATAGGGTAGAAAACATTGTGGGAAAAGGAGAAAATGCTGGTTACCAGCATATTTTCCTTTTCCCACAATGTTTTCAAAAGCCTTCATCCTCAGGATCTTTAAAAGTCCGGATTGTGTGGTGAAGGGTTGTTAAACCTTGGTGCCATAGCTTTAGAAACATTCTTGAACAAGGAGCAATGGCCAGTAAGCTGTATGTGTGATCAAGCTTATCATGTTAACCCTTTCCCAAACAAGCCCTGGTTTTCACGTGTCCGCAGTACAAGTCTTTTGAAAACACTGTGGGAAAAGGAGAAATTGCTCGTAACGAGCAATTTCTCCTTTTCCCACAGTGTTTTCTACCCTTTTTGAGACCTTTCTGCCATTTTCATCAAATTTAAAATTGTCGTCTGCAAACTCTTTCAATTTGGACCAGTCCAAAATTTGTCGTTTGGGAAAGGGTTAAAAGATAATTGAGCCACTCTCCGTGAAAAGGAGATTTAATGCATCTGCAAGAAATATCGACCCAGGTCTATGCAGGCTAACACAGTCTGTGCAGTCCTCGCAGGCTGACCGGTGTCGAATCTTTTTGCGTATGGTAAATTTTCTGAATGTCCAAGGACCATTCTACTTCATTTGGTTGTTAGACGTATTGGATTTTGTAGAGCCATACTAAATGTGATGACATACTTGGTACATTGCATCATGGAGATGCAGCATTAACAGGGTTTTCATTTAAAGCCGATTGCAGATCAAAAACATCGGTTGAAACCGGCCTCTAATCGGTTGTTTTTGCTGGATCTCTGAAAAATCGATCGCGTTGTTTATATCGAAAATATTTCACGCGTTGGTAACTGTACTGCGACACCAGTTCAGTTTTTACCACGAAACCAGAAACAATTGGTTTATGAATGTTACACGGTCATTCATTGGATACTTGCATCCAATTATCCAATTGTAGGCGACGATACGTTTCTCCGATCTCCATTTGGTAATCATGGACGCCAAAGCCTAGGCGGCCCACTTGATCCCCGGCCTGTTTGTTTTTGTCAATCAATCTGTTGCTTCATTTCAAAATGAAAACCCTGCATTAACCCACTTTTGCCAGGGCAAAATATACTAGTAATAATTTCTGAGTTTCAGTGAGAATGCACTTGGAGCTTCATGTCCCACATTGGTTTCCAGAGCCTTCTCCTTCAGGGTCACTGAAACTTGGGATTGTGTGTTAAACCTTTACCGAACGACAAAATTTTGGACTTGTCCAAATGGAAAGCATTTGCAGACGACAAAGTAAATGTGACTCAGACATTCAAATTTGTTTTGGAAAGGGTAGAAAACATTGTGGGAAAAGGAGAAAATGCTGGTACCAGCATTTTCTTCTTTTCCCACAATGTTTTCAAAAGGCTTCTTATTCAGGGTTGTGAAAAGTCGGGATTGTGTGGTAAAGGGTTAAAGGATTAATATGCAAATAGATAAGCCAAGAGTTTATTAGAAATGAATTACAATAATGTCATGTTCAAGCTTATTCAAGCTTACCAGCTTGTTTGTTTTCACTCTGATAATGAAGATCAAGATCAGACTGCACATTCTGTAAAGGTTGATCTTGATTTGATTCTTGATCTTCTGTTCCTGGATTTTCCATCCCGAGGGTTTTGATATTATCCTTCTGGCTAAATCTAAGATTTTTATCTGGTTTGTTTGGAAAATATTGACACTTGTTCATGTAACTTTGTTTGTTGACCCAATATTATTTCTTTATCAAAACTTTTGTTTTGTATCTTTCAAATGAATCTGTTTATTCTAAATTTGAAAGTAACACAACATCTGATTGGCTTAACCATTTGGTTTAGCCTATCAGAAGTTGTGTTACTTTCAAATAAAAAATATTCTTGAGAATAAGACAAAGAGTATTCTTGGGAATCGTTGGCGAATACTGACCCAGAGGGAGCTACAGTTACTACGCCCCACCTTGGTGTAAAGGTCAGCGTTGGAGGCTGCGTCTACATATGAGCCATGCTCTGTGAAAAGGGGGCTTAATGCCTCAGCAAAACGTAATGACCCAGGTCAGCTTGCACAGTCCGTGCAGGCTGACCTAGGCCGAAAGTTTTTCGCTGTTCGTCAGTTTTCTATACAGTCAAATCTGTGTACAGCAGCCAGCCAAGGGATGTGCCCAAATTGGCTGCTGTACACAGATTGGCTGCTGTTCACAGTACTTATTTCTCGCACATTATTATCATACTATAGTTGATACATTGTACTTTGCAGTATTGTTCCAGCTTGTTGAATCATCTATTGTACATGTATGTTACAATAAAATTCTGCCTCACATTTTGTAAAAAAAAAAAGGACTTAAATAAAAGGATTTTATTTAAAAGATTTATTTTACTTTTCATTTATTTTCCATCATATTTAAACAATAAAGTGCTTACAAGTCTCATGTTATACTTTGTACATCTGAACTGTTTGCTAGAAAGCATGTCAAAACTTTAAAAAATTACATGTTGCTTAACCCTTTCCCAAAGGGCAAATTTTGGACCAGACCAGATTGAAAGCATTTTGCAGATGTTAATAAACAGTTGCTAAAAATATGATTTTTCTATATGATAGGGTAGAAAACATTTTGGGAAAAGGAGAAAATGCTGGTTTTGCAACAGTCTGAATTTGTGTGCGGCCTACACCAAACTCAGTAGCAATAATCCGTGAAGAACGTCCAGATTCAAGCATTTGAACAACTTTCACACGGTCCTCTAGAGAGAGGAATTTACGTTTCGAGAGCGACATGATTGCAAGAACTGAATGCAATAGAAAATTTCCATCCATTTTTAAAAACAACGGGTTCGCAGTTTAGTTAAAGTGTAAACAACTTCGATTGACGTGATGTACAATTTCATATTATTACAACAAATTACCCATCTGCAAAAATACCGACAAACTTTCATTGCCATTCATCCTTTAAAGATCAAACATGAAAATAAACAACAATTGTCGGTCATTTTAATCGTAATTAGGTGTTGTATAATCTGTAATTGTCTGTTTGCACGTTTTACATTGTGTTAAGTCGACTTCGTCAATAACTACGGTATAGTGTTAATTATCGATTTTTCATATCCGATAAATTACGTCGTGTGTTGTGTCAGCTGACCTTTGTTTAGGTGTGATATACTGTTGATCCCGACTTATTAATGTGACCGTTGGCTGCATTTCACGATATCACGCTACAAACAGTGCAATGAAAGAAGGAAATTGCACGGGGGGGATTCGAGTGGCCGTTGTCGATAGATCGGCCGCTGTTCAGGTATGACCGCTAACTCAGATTTGACTGTATGTCCAAGGACCAGTCTACCTCAAGACTTGGTTGTTAGACAAAGCAGATTGTATAGATCCATTATTATGTGATGACTTGCTTGGTATAATGTGTCACTGAGATGCATTAAGTCCCCCTTTACCAGAGCACGGCTCATTTACATTAATTTTTTTTCCAAACCATTGGATAGATTTAGAGTGTTGATCTACTCTTTGCAGACTCTCCATCCTGAGGGTTATTATTATCCCTCTGGCCGAATCCAAGATTTTTATCTGGTTTGTTTGGAAAATATTGACACTTGTACATGTAACTTTGTTTGTTGACCCAATATTATTTCTTTATCAAACCTTTTGTTTTGTATCTTTTAATTGAATCTGTTTATTGTTTTAATGATGATTGAAAGTAAAAGAAACATGAAAAAAAAAAACCCCACTTTATTTTCCTTTGGAAGAGATAAGGGATGAACTAATTGAGCCATGCTCTGTGAAAATGGGGCTTAATGTATCTGTGTAAAGTATTTGCCCAGGTCAGCCTCCGCAGTCAGAGCGGGTTGACCTGGGCCGAAACTTTTTGCTAGTGGTCGAATTTTTTTTCTAAGTCCAAGGACCAGTGTACCTTTAAACTCAGTTGTTAGACTAAAAAGATAGATCCATAACTATGTGATGACTTGCTTCCTCTCAAGCATCACTGAGATGCATTAAGCCCCCCTTTGCCAGAGCATGATACATTATTGTTTTTCTTCATGTTGTTGTAAGGTGCTTAACCCTGAACCAAACAAAAAATTTTGGACTTCAAATTCAAAGCATTGGCAGATGACAAAATGTTGCTCAAATGGTGGAAGTACTGAGCTTATCCTTGGAGTGTCCTTGAGCAAGACACTTAAGAGTCTTACTAAGTAAAACCAATCACATACATTTACAATGTGAGCTGCTGCTGTGATATGACTGGAATAATGTTGAAAGTGGCCCTACAACCAATTCTTTAACCTTTTACCTAACAATCCCACTTTGTAACAACCCTATTAAAGAAAGGCTTTTTAAGAACATTTTGGGAAAAGGATAAAACCAGCATTTTATCCTTTTCCCACAATGTTTTCTCTCTGTTGAAAGAAAAAGCTGATGTTTTCAGTAACATTTTAATAAGTCGTCAGCAACTGCTTTTAATTTGGACAAATTGAAAATTTGAAAAAAGTTGAAATTGTTGAAGAAAGGGAAGTTACAAGTAGAGCAGTAGCAGTTACCCCTTTACCAAATGACAAACATTTAGACTGGTCCAAATTGAAAACTGATGTAGACGACAAGATGATTGTGGCTCAATTGACAGGATTTGCCCTTGAAAGGTTAACCCTCTACCACACAATTCCAACTTTTAACGACCTTGAAAAAGAGGTCTTTTGAAAACATTGTGGGAAAAGGAGAAAATGCTGGTAACCAACATTTTCTCCTTTTCCCACAATGTTTTCTATCCTATCCAAAACAAATTTCCATTTTTGAGTCACATTTATTTTGTCGTCTGCAAATGCTTTCAATTTGGACAGGTCTAAAATTTTGTCGTTTTGTAAAGTTAAACATTGTGGGTTACCAGCATTTTCTCCTTTCCACACCAATTGTTTTTGAAGGCTTTTCTTCTCAGGGAAATTAACCCTTTACCACACAATCCCGAGTTTTAACGACCCTGAACCAGAAGCCTTTCGAAAACATTGTGGGAAAAGGAGAAAATGCTGATAACCAGCATTTTCTCCTTTTTCCACACAGTTTTCTACCCTTTCTAAAACAAGTTTCAATCTTTCAGACACATTTATTTTGTCGTCTGCAAATGCTTTCAATTTGGACCAGTCTAAAATTTTGTCATTTGGTAAAGGGTTAAAACACAGGATTGTGTGGTAAAGGGTTAAACTCTTAGCCATAAAAAACAAAATTATAGACTGATCCAACTTGAAAGCATTTGCAGATGATATGTCAAAGGTCACTGGATCAAAAAAAGAATTTCAGAGTTCATCTCTTCACCATTCAGTAACAAAATTTTGGACTCCAAGAAACTGAGAGCATTAAAATTTTGCAGACATCAAATCAAATTCGCCCCAAAGAAGATTTCAGTCTTTGAAACAGTGGAAAACATTGCAGGAAAAGGAGAAAATGCTGGTCACCAACATTTTCTTCTTTTCTGATAATGCTTTCAAAAGTCCTCTATCCCAGGGTTAACATAAAAAATTGTTGACGATTTTGCCCGAAGACATCCATTTTTACCCCAACATGTTTCCACTACAATGCATTGATGGTCACCCCTCGCTTCTATTCATGCACTTTTCATAATCTGATCTGATCTAATCATCTCGGAAGTAAATTGAGACATTGTAAAGACTTGGGCACATGTCATGTCATTTCACACTGGTACGGTTCTACTTATCATGTTGCAAGATTGATGGAAATCTATCATCTTAATTGCAATTAATGCTACCCTGAAAACTTGAGTTTGATAAAAATTTATGTTGATTTTCAGAAATCTTGATATTATCAGGCTGGTTTCTGACACTGTTCTCAAAAATTGCTTCTATCTCACAGTTTTGAAAACTCAGGATTGTGTGCTAAAGGGTTAACTTGTTACCACATAATCACAAGTTTGACCAACCCTTAAAAAGATAGCTTTTCAAAGAAACAAGGGAAAAGGAGAAAATGCTAGAACCAGCATTTTTTTTTTTTCCTTTTTCCACTTTTTTTTCTACCCTGTCAAAAAAGCAAATCTCTAACCTTAACTCTTTACCAAACGACAAAATTTTAGACTGGTCCAAATTGAAAGCATTTTTGTCATTCTGCAGCTGCTTGAATTCTGTATCTTTTCCAGAATTTAACACCTGAATGTTAACCCTTAGTGCATCAAATTAACCTGTCAGACATTTTCATTCTAGAAATACAAACAAAATGATTGCAATTTCATGGTTGCTTTTGTCTCCAGTGATTCAGCAAAGCAGACAGTGTAGATCAAAGATCAGGCTGCACATTTTGTGCAGCCAGATCTTGATCTACACTGGCCGCAAACACAACTGTAGTTGTGAAAGGCACTTTAAGGGTTGACTAGGAATATTTCTTAACTCTTTACCACACGACAAAATTTTAGACTGGTCGAAATTGAAAGCATTTGCTGACAGCAAAATAAATGTGATTGAAAAATTGAAATTTGTTTTGGGAAGGGTAGAAATCATTGTGGGAAAAGGAGAAATGCTGGTTACCAGCATTTTCTCCTATTCCCACAATGTTTTCAAAAGGGTTCTTTCACAGAGTCGTTAAAAGTCGGGATTGTGTGGTAAAGAGTTAAACCCTTGGAAGCACATTTCATTAATTTTGTCATTCTGCAGCTGCTTGAATTCTGTATCTTTTCCAGAATTTAACACCTGAATGTTAACCCCTAGTGCGTCAAATTAACCTGTCAGACATTTTCATTCTAGAAATACAAACAAAATGATTGCAATTTCATGGTTGCTTTTGTCTCCAGTGATTCAGCAAAGCAGACAGTGTAGATCAAAGATCAGGCTGCACATTTTGTGCAGCCAGATCTTGATCTACACTGGCCACAAACACAACTGTAGTTGTGAAAGGCACTTTAAGGGTTGACTAGGAATATTTCTTAACTCTTTACCACACAACAAAATTTTAGACTGGTCGAAATTGAAAGCATTTGCTGACAGCAAAATAAATGTGATTGAAAAATTGAAATTTGTTTTGGGAAGGGTAGAAAACATTGTGGGAAAAGGAGAAATGCTGGTTACCAGCATTTTCTCCTTTTCCCACAATGTTTTCAGAAGGGTTCTTTCACAGGGTCGTTAAAAGTCGGGATTGTGTGGTAAGGAGTTAAACCCTTAGAAGCACATTTCATTAATTTTGTCATTCTGCAGCTGCTTGAATTCTGTATCTTTTCCAGAATTTAACACCTGAATGTTAACCCTTAGAGCGTCAAATTAACCTGTCAGACATTTTCATTCTAGAAATACAAACAAAATAATTGCAATTTCATGGTTGCTTTTGTCTCCAGTGATTCAGCAAAGCAGACAGTGTAGGTCAAAGATCAGGCTGCATGTTTTGTGCAGCCAGATCTTGATCTACACTGGCTGCAAACACAACTGTAGTTGTGAAAGGTAATTTAAGGGTTGAGTAGGAGTATTTCTTAACTTTTTACCAAACGACAAAATTTTAGACTGGTCCAAATTGAAAGCATTTGCTGACAGCAAAATAAATGCAATTGAAAAATTGAAATTTGTTTTGGGAAGGGTAGAAAACGTGGGAAAAGGAGAAAGTGCTGGTTATCAGCATTTTCTCCTCTTCCCACAATGTTTTCATGAGGCTTCTTTCTCAGGGTTGTTAAAAGTGGGGATTGCGTGGTTAAGGGTTGAAAAGCTTTGGACTTGGCCCTTAGGTGAAGATTGATGCTGGTTCAAGTGGCTACCAGCCGACAAAGTTCTGGCAAGGCACTGTAAGGAAAACTCATCTGGTTCTTTTATTTTCCACCTTTTAAATTTGCATGGGTCTCCATTTTGAAATTTGCTGTCATCATGAAAGATAAGGTTAAACTACATAGATTTTAGCTTTTTCCAAAGAATTTGTCTTTGAAAGGGTAGAAAACTTTATGAGAAAATGCTGGTTACGAGCATTTCCTCCTTTGCCCAAAATGTTTTCTATTTCTGTTACAAATACCATTATTTGAGTATAATTTTATTTGTCGTCTGCAAATGCTTTGAAATTGGACTAGCCTAAAATTTGGTCATATGATAACACTTTACCAAACAATCCCAGGTTTTAATGACCTTTGGAAAGAAGTCTGTTGAAAACATTGTGGGAAAAGGAGAAAATGCCAGTTAACAGCATTTTCTCCTTTTCTCACAATGTTTTCTATCCCATCAAAAACAAATCTGACCATTTGAGCAATATTTTAATTTGTCGTCTGCAAATGCTGTCAATTTTGACTGGTATAAAATTTTTTCGTTTGGTACAGAGTTGATTGACCCTTTCCCAAACGACAAATTTTGGATAGGTCCAAATTCAAAGAGTTTGCAGACGACAATTTTAAATTTGATGAAAATGGCAGAAAGTTGTCAAAAAGGGTAGAAAACACTGTGGGAAAAGGAGAAATTGCTCGTTACGAGCAATTTCTCCTTTTCCCACAGTGTTTTCAAAAGACTTGTACTGCAGACATGTGAAAACCAGGGCTTGCTTGGGAAAGGGTTAAGTGGTTGAGGGATCCCAGTAATTGATGAATTTAGTAGCTTTGTTTCATAAATTCATCAGCTTTAACTCTGGTAATGAAACCATCAGATATGGTCATTTATTATTCTGTTTTATATTTTTCTATTTTATTTATTATGTCTGGACTTGTCACAACAGATAAATGTTTTTGATATGCTCATATGCATGTATAAAAATTAATTTATGTCCTGTCCTCACAAGGGCAACATGTTAGTGGGTGGGATAAACTCTCCCTAGGGCTGTCTGATATGGGCCATGCTCTGGCAAAAGGTGAGTAGGCAGGGAATGCCCAGCCACTCAGTATTATATAAATATTATATTTTATGCAAATTAAAAGTTACACATAACCTTTCATCATTTAAGGTCACACATAATACTTCTTAATTCAACTCTTTTATCATCATTAATATATTCAAACTTTTTCAGTTTAAACAATTCCACTTTTATTATCTTTTAACACAGATGTGCGCGCTAAATGACCAAAGCTGTCGATGCGCCATAAAAAACAACATTCATTCATACTCTGGCAAAAGGGGGCTTAATGCATCATATGATCCATGATACAAAGCAAGTCATCACATAATTATGGATCCATAAAATCGATTTTGACTTAACATCGATTGAATCATGAGGTACACTGGTTCTCTAACAGGCAGAAATTTATTTAGCAAAAGAAAACAGTTTCGGCCCAGGTAAGCCTTTATTATCTTAGGATGGGTTAAGACTACCACAAAGATTTATTTTGATTATAGTGGGCTATTTAACTCTTTACCAAATGACAAAATTTTAGAGCAGTCCAAATTGAAAGCTTTTGCAGATGACAAAATAAATGTGACTCAAACATTGAAATTTGATTTGGGAAGAGTAGAAAACATTGTGGGAAAGGGAGAAAATGCTGGTTACCAGCATTTTCTCCTTGTCCCACAATGTTTTCAAAAGGCTTCTTCCTCAGGGTCGTTAAAAGTCAGGATTGTGTGGTAAAGGGTTACCTCTTTACCAAATAACAAAATTTTAGACTAGTCCAAACTGAAAGCATTTGCAGACAACACAATAAATGTTACCGAAAAACCAAAGTCTGTTTTGGGAAGGGCAGAAAATATTGTGGGAAAAGGAGAACATGCTGGTTACCAGCATTTTCTCCTTTCCCACATGTTCAAGAGGCTTCTTTCTCAGGATTGTTAAAAGTCAGGATTGTATGGTAAAGAGTTAATCCTTTACTGTATGAAAAAAGTTTAGACTGGTCCAAACTGAAAACATTTGCAGGTGACAAAGGTGACCCAAATAACAAAATTTGTTCTTGATAGGATAGAAAACGTGGGAAAAGGAGAAAATGCTGGTTACCAGCATTTTCTCATTTTCCCATAATGTTTTCAAAAGCATTCTTCTTCCGTGTCGTTAAATGTCGTTATCCTGTGGTAAAGGGTCTGGCCAAATGATAATGGTACTTTATAACTAATGGTTACAATTTAGCCCTCTTAACTCTTTACCAAATGACAAAATTTTAGACTTGTCCAAATTGAAAGCATTTGCAGAACTCAATATGACTTAAAAATTGAAATTTGTTATGGGATGGGAAGAAAACATTGTGGGAAAAGGAGAAAATGCTGCTTACCAGCATTTTCTCCTTTTCTCACAATGTTTTCAAAAGGCTTCCTTTTTAGCATCGTTAAAAGTCGGGATTGACTGTGGTAAAGAGTTAATTTTAACAAATTCTCTTAATGCATTAACCCTTTACCATACAATCCTGACTTTTAATGACCCTGAGAAAGAAAGCTTTTGAAAACAATGTGGGAAAACGAGAAAATGCTGGTAACCAGCATTTTCTCGTTTTCGCACAATGTTTTCTACCAGTCTCAAAACAAATTTCAATTTTTGAGTCACATTAATTTTGTTGTCTGCAAATGCTTTCACTTTGGACTCAGCTGATATTTAGTACTTGACTTATCTGTGTGGGTGTGTGTGTGTGAGAGAGAGAGGGAGAGAGAGAAAGAGAGAGACCTTGTATATTGTATACAATGAATGTAAAACAAGACTATGTACGAAGTACTTGTCTAATAAAATATATGTTCTGTTCTGTTCCAAAATTTTGTCGTTTGGTAAGGAGTTAATGAATCTGTGATGTCAAAGTCTCCAGAAAGATAGGAAAGAAAACGGAAGTGCTTGACACATTTGTGAAGAACAAATAGTACATGGCATTGATCCTTCACCAAACAGTCCCATGTTTTTATGGCCCTTGGGAAAGGAAGTATTTGGAAACATGGTGGGAAAAGCAGAAAATGCTTTTAACCAGCATTTTCTCCTTTTCCCACAATATTTTCAGTACTGTTACAGACAAATCTAACCATATGAGCCATGTCTAATTTGTCATCTGCAAATGCTTTCAATTTGGACAAGTGTAAATTTTTTGTTGTGTGGTAAAGGGTTAATCCTTTACCAAACAATCCTATGTTTTTATGGCCCTTGGGAAGGAAGCATTTGAAAACATTGTGCTGCTTTTTCTTCTTTTCCCACAATGTATTCTATTTGTTAATCCTTTACCACACAATCTGGTCTTGTTACAATCCTGAGAAAGAGGCCATTTGAAAACATTGTGGGAAAAGGAGAAAATGTTGGTTACCAGCATTTTCTCCTTTTCCCACATTTTCTACCCTTCCCAAAAGAAATTTTAATTTTTCAGTCTCTTTTATTTTGTCGTCTGTAATTGTTTTCAATTTGGATTAGTCTAAAATTTTGTTGTTTGGTAAAGAGTTAACCCATTACCACACATTATCCCGACTTTTAACAACCCTGAGGAAGAAGCCTTTTGAAAACATTGTGGGAAAAGGAGAAAATGCTGGTAACTAGCATTTTCTCCTTTTCCCACAATGTTTTCTACTCTAACAAGGACAAATTTTGTCATTTTAGCCACCTTTAATTTGACGTCTGCAACTGCTTTCAATTTGGACCAGTCTACTCTAACAAGGACAAATTTTGTCATTTTAGCCACCTTTAATTTGACGTCTGCAACTGCTTTCAATTTGGACCAGTCTAAATTATTGTCGTTTGGTAAAGGGTTAAACAACCAATTTCCTCATTTGAGTTAGATTTAATTTGTTGTCTGTAAAAGCTTTCATTATAGTCTGAGACTGTGTAGCCAGTGGTAAAGAGGTTAATTAACCCTTTCCCAAACAAGCCCTGGTTTTCACATGTCTGCAGCACAAGTCTTTTGAAAACACTGGGGGAAAAGGAGAAATTGCTCGTAACGAGCAATTTCTCCTTTTCCCACAGTGTTTTCTACCCTTTTTGATAACTTTCTGCCATTTTCATCAAATTTAAAATTGTTGTCTGCAAACTCTTTCAATTTGGACCAGTCCAAAATTTGTCGTTTGGGAAAGGGTTAATTTGTGAAAGAAAGACTGAAAAGGGAACAGGGTCTCAATAATCACCAACTATTCTTAATTTCATTTAACGCTTTACCACACACTCCAGACTTTTAACAACCCTGAGAAAGAAAGCTTTTGAAAACACTGTGGAAAAAGGAGAAAGTGCTGGTAACCAGCATTTTCTCCTTTTCCCACAATGTTCTCTACTCTTGCCAAAACACATTTCACTTTTTGATTTGCATTTATTTTGTTGTCTGCAAATGCTTCCAATTTGGACTGGTGTAAAATCTTGTCGTTTGGTAAAGAGTTAAAGTATATTATTCTAGATTAAATAAGTAACACAACTTGTGATTGGCTAAACCGTATGGTTTAGCCAGTCAGAAGTTATGTTGATTCTAAGTTTAGAAAACTCTTGAGAATAAGACAGAAATGTGTTTAACTCTTTACCACATGATCCTGACTTTTAACGACCCTGAGAAAGAAGCCTTATGAAAACATTGTAGGAAAAGGAGAAAATGCTGGTAACCACAATGTTTTCTAATCTTTCAGAAAGAAATGCAATCATTTTAGCCACATTTAATTTGTCGTCTACAAATTTGGACCAGTCCGAAATATTGTCGTTTGGTAAAGAGTTAAGACTGGTTGGTGAATAAGGACCTAGAAGTCCTGGACATGATGTTGAAGAACAAATGTTACACGGCATAAATCCATTTTATCAATTGTTACATGGTTTCCCTTGTGACATGTCCTGTTAAAACTTTTTGCTAAATGATTTGCTAATTTTACAATTATTATAATTATATATATAAATGAGCCATGGTCTGTGAAAAGGGGGCTTAATGCATCTGCCAAAAGTACCGGCCCGGGCCGAAACTTTTCGTTATTGGTCAGTTTTCTGTATGTCCAAGGACCAGTCTACCTTATGATACAGTCGGTTGTAAGAAAACTGCTTTTATGGATCCATTATTATGAGATGACTTGCGCCATATAATCCATCACAGAGATGCATTAAGCCCCCCTTTTCCAGAGCATTGCTGAAATATATCATACAAAAGGCTTGTGAAAAAACATTGTAAGAAAGGGAGAAAATGATGACGAAATTCACATTTTTTTTTTGTAAATATAACTGGTATATTTTGGTATCACTGGTCTTGGCCATTATTAGAAAGAAAATCTATCTGAAAGTGATGATCAAATAAAGCTTGAACATACAGACAAAGAGGTTAATAACTGCTCATCAATAGAACTTTAATATTTTGTCACATTTTCAAAAGCCCGTGTTGCTTTCCTTCTTACAGAGGTGTAAGAAAAAATGAAAAGGAGGAAAGAGTTAACAGATTTTATGTTGTGAGAATTTTTTTTAAAAATGGAAATAACACCCCTAATTACTTAACTATATTTATTTGTCGTAGATTAACCCTTTCCCACACAATCCCGACTTTTAATGACCCTTGGGAAGAAAGCTTTCGAAAACATTGTGGGAAAAGGAGAAAATGCTGGTTACCAGCATTTTCTCCTTTTCCCACAATGTTTTCTACCCTTTCCAAAACAAATGTCAATTTTCCAGTCACTTTTATTTTGTTGGAGTGCAAAAGCTTTCAATTTGGACCGGTCTAAAATTTTGTGGCTTGATAAAGAGTTAAAAGAACCTTGTAATATCCTTACTAACCCTTAAAGCGCCTTTCATGACTATAATTGCCTTTGTGGCCAGTGTAGATCAAGATCAGGCTACACAAAACATTCAGCCTGATCTTTGATCTACACTGGCCGCTTTGTTGAAACAATGTAGACAAAAGCAGCCATGAAATTGTAATTATTTGGGTTGTATTTCTAGCTTGAAACAGTCTGATAGGTTTATTAGGCACTCTAAGGGTTAATCTTCATTGTAACAAAAGAACATATTTTGAGCATTTGGCACAGACAGCATGCCATTGGCCTGACTACACCAAATCAAGGATACTATAGGAGTTAATTTGGCTTAGCCCTGTACCAGACAACAAAATCTTAAAGACTTATTCAAATTGAAGGCATTTGCAGATGACAAAATAAAGGCGGATCAAATGATAAAATTTCCCTTTTGAAAGGTAACTAAGTTTGAAAACCTTCTCTTGATTTGTAGAATGATGGTATTGTTAGTTAATAGGTCAAAAGAAAAGCACATTCGTTATTCGTTCTGACATTAATTAACCATTGTCTGAATACAGAATAGCCAGCCAGCGCCGCCGCCCGGCCCCTCCCCCCCCCCCCCGCGCAAAAAAAAAACAACACACGAAAAAAAGAAGACATCAACCATTATTTGAGACACATTTAAAATGTCATCTGCAAATGCTTTCAGTTTGGACAAACCTGAAAATTTGTTATTGGAAAAATAATTCATCTTTCACTTTTATGCTTTGAATTTGGATGAGTGTTTTTGTATGGTAAACAGTTAACCCTTTACCACACAATCCCAACTTTCAACGACATTGAGAAAGAAACCATCTGAAAATACTGTGGGAAAAGGAGAAAATGCTGGTAACCAGCATTTTCTCCTTTTCCCACAATGTTTTCTACTCTTCCCAAATCAAATTTCAATTTTTGAGTCACATTTATTTTGTCGTCTGCAAAAGCTTTCAATTTGGACTGGTTTAAAATTTTGTCGTTTGGTAAAGAGTTAAAGGGTTAACAAATATGTCCTGATGATGGTAATGTTAAAAAATCCACAGATTTGCTCTTTGTCCAAATAATCAAGACTCCCAAGCTGAATTTTAGGCTGGCCAACAATAAAATTTGAAATGTTTTTGTGAAGTCTGGGGTCAACAAGTATTTCTGTTATATAGACATTGTACACACAGGTATGATAGCTTGTTGTGATACTGTCGTCTGTTGTTCAAACTGCAGTGATTGCAGGCTTCCAGAAGGGGTTGGAATAGTCTTGCAAAAAATGAACAGGTAGTCTGGTCTTGTGAAAACATTTTCAGGGTCATAAATTATTGTTCTATTACACACAAAAGATTTTCTTCATTTTGTATTTATCAGCAGTTATGTTGCTTTGTGTAATCTATTTGAGTGAATGACAAAGGTCTATAATGAGCATACAGTAATGCTTTCCAGTGTTTTCCCATTATTTTTTACACTTCCACTGGTTCAAGAAATGCATTCCTCCCACTAAAAAAAAATCCATTTATTGTTACTTTTTACTTCAATGACCTGTTAAATTCAGATGTGCAATTTATTTGTCTGTACCTGGAAAATTGCAGTTACAAACCACAAAATTTACCCGGTCATGGGATATATGCATATTTTGCTTATTACTTTGCCTTGTGTAGCAGAATCTGTCAGTTAGTAGTTACTACTGTAAATTCTAATCTATTTGTGTATTTATGACTTTGGCAGAACTAACACAACTGACAGACATACAGATATAATAGATAAGTTGTGTGACATATCACACAGTAGCCCAAGCCTTGGTGTGGTATACCCTTGTAAGGTGTGATACACCATCCAAGTTATTGTCCCCAGTCAACTTTGGGCTGGCCATTTAACCTTTCACCACACAATTCCGACTTTTAACGACCCTGAGGAAGTAGCCTTTTGAAAACATTGTGGAAAAAGAAGAAAATGCTGGTAACCAGCATTTTCTCCTTTTCCCACAATGTTTTCTACCCAATCTGAGACAAATTCCATTATTTTAGTCACATTCAACTTGTGGTCTGCAAATGCTTTCAATTTAGAGCAGTCTAAATTTTCCTTGTGTGGTAAAGAGTTAAGCCACATTTCTTTTGTTGTCTCCAACTGCTTTGAATTAGGATTTGTCTAAAATTTTGTGATGTTGTTGGGTTCATAAACATACTTGCCGAATCAGGATATTTAGCATAAAAAAAAAACCATTTCAGTTCTGATGAATGTAAAATAATTGTGGCACAGAGAAATTGTTTGCTGCAAGTATTTCTCAATACTGCAACAATTTCAACAGTGTAATAAAAATAAAATGTTACAAGACAAACAGAATTGTATGTATGTTATTAGTATTTTAATGAAAATAAATAATATAACATAATATCTCTTTATTACACCCAAGTATTATACAATATGGGGAAATAATACTAATAGGGATGTAAAGTAAAAGTAAAGAAGTTCTGGGAAAAAACAAAAAGAGACAATATTTTAATAAAAATAAATGTATTGATATGCAAGGCTTGCGACTTGGATGCAAGTTTGTTTGACCTTCTCAGAGCTTGATTTAGACATCAAGTAAACATTGGTGTTAGATTGGTGTAGCTTGATCCCCAATCAAACAGTGTAGCACCTGGATGAAAAACAACATACATTATATGATTCACAAGTAGTTAATGCATGGAAATTGAAATATATAGATATTTTGTAATTGTGTGAAAAACCTTATTTTATTAGGTGTTTCATTTTCACACTTCAAGAAACTTCTATTTCTGTGCATAATGTTTTCCTCTATTTAATCTTTGCTTTCAAATAAATGTATTTCCCATGTTTAGATTTATCAGTTTCTCATAACGCACTTTCACCCATAACCACACAATCCTAAGTTTTAACAACCCTGAAATAGAAGGCTTTTGAAAACATTGTGGGAAAAGGAGAAAATGCTGGAAACCAGCATTTTATCCTTTTCCCACAATGTTTTTTACCCTGTCAAATACAGAAATCACTGTTTACCCTATTCCACACAACAAAGTTTTAGATTTGACCAAATTGAAAGCATTTACAGACTACATATTACATGTAGCTGAAAAGATGATTGTTATCTCTTTAAAGGAAACATTGTGAGAAAAGGAAATAATGCTGGTTACCAGCATTTTCTCTTTTTACTACAATATTTTTAAAAAGCCTTCTCCATCAGGGTTAAAAAGCCTCATTCTTTGGGGTGTTATGTAACTTGCAGGGTATTTTTCAAAAGCCATATTTTCACCATAGGTTATAGATGATTTCAGAGAAAAGAAAAAGCCCCACACTTACTCTTATCCACGTTTTTTGGACAAAACATGCTTGGAAAAGGAAAAAAAATGCTGGTTTCAAGAATTTTCTTCTTTTTTCCCAGAATATTTTAAAAGAACCTCTTTCTTAACTCTTTACCAAACGACAAAATTTAAGATTACCGTAGTCCAAATTGAAAACAATTGCAGATGACAAAATAAATGTGAGTGAAAAATTGAAATTTGTTTCGGGAAGGGTAGAAAACATTGTGGGAAAAGGAGAAAATGCTGGTTACCAGCATTTTCTCCTTTTCCCACAATGTTTTCAAATGGCCTCTTTCTGAGGGTCGTTAAAAGTTGGGATTGTGTGGTAAAGGGTTAAGGTTGTTATGTATCTTGCAGGCTTTTTTCAAGGCTAGTCTTATCCACTATTTTTCATGGGCTGCAATTTTGATTTCTCTGCAGTCAGAAGGCTGTTAAAAAATTTATTTGCAAATAAATAAATCACTCTCCACATAGTATAACATTGTAATGATTACTTTTTATCATTCACTGTGTTTTTTTTTATTTGGTTTCTTTGAAGTGACTGCTAGAATTTTATCTAAATAACAATTTTTTATCTAAATAATGAACACAAATGAACCAAAATGTAAATACTGTCAAGTTTTACTTTGAATCTTCGGTTAAAATATTTTAAATCAATCGATCATTTTATTTTTACAATTGTAAATACTTCCCTAATTTTTATTTCGGATCATAATCATTCAAATACCAACTTTCAATTAATGATAAAGAAAAATGGGCTGGATGGATAAAAAGATTACATGCCAGGGCTGCCATATGTTACACAATGGATGGCAATATTGTGACACAAGACTGTTAAGATCAAAGGGGTCTTTGGGGTGTTTTATCTGCTAAATCTTGCTAATTCCTCAAAACCCAAATACAATACATTATTTTTTTTCTGGGCTGTTTCTTCTTATTGAGTTGGAAGTGGAGTTGTCTAAGACCTTTTACCTGAAGACAAAATTTTCGACCTGTGCAAAATAACCCTTTACTGAACATTACAGGTTTCAGAGACACTAAAGAGGAAGGAGGAAATATTGTGGAAAAAGGAGAAGATGCTGGTAGTCAGCATTTCCTCCTTTTTTGACAATTTTTTCTTCCCTTCTGAAACCAAATTCCAATTCGTAGGTCACAATTATTTTTTGTCGTCTACAAATGCTTTCAATCTGGAAACATCTGAACTTTTGTTGGTTGGTACAAGAAAAAGAGCAGTTCCAGATGACAAATGAAATTATCAGATGCCCTTAAAATATATAGGATTTGCCTTTTTAACTTTTTTACCAAACGACAAAATTTTAGACTAGTCCAAATTGAGAGCATTTGCAGACGACAACATAAATGTGAATCAGAAGTCAAGATTTATTTCGGGAAGGGTAGAAAACACTGTGGGAAAAGCAGAAAATGCATTTTCTCCTTTTCCCACAATATTTTCAAAAGGCATTTTTTCAGGGTCTTTAAAAGTCGGGATTGAGTGGTTAGAAAAAACATTGTGGGATAATCAGAAAATGCTTTGTACCAGGGTTTGCTCCTTTTCCTGCATTGCTGTTAACCTTTTACCACACAATTCTGAGTTTTAACAACCCTTAGAAAATGCCTTTTGAAAATATTGTTGGAAAACGAGAAAATGCTGGTAACAAGCATTTTCTTTTTTTCCTGGAATGTTTTTTACCCTTTTAAAAACAAATTGTAATGTTTGAGTCACATACATTTTGTCTTCTGTAAATGCTTCCAATTTGGACACCTTTAAATTTTTGTGGTTTGGTGAAGAGTTTAGAGTGTAACTCTTTACCAAATGGCAAAATTTTAGACTGGTCCAAATTGAAAGCATTTGCAGACAACAAACTAAATGTTGTAAAATTAGGAACTTTTTCTTTGTAAGGATAGAAAACATTGTGAGAAAAGGAGAAAATGCTGGTAACCAGCATTTTCTCCCTTTTCCACAATGTTTTCATAAGCTCTTTTCATCATGATCGTTAAAAGTTGGGATTGTGTTGTAAAGGGTTAAATAGAAAAATGCCAGTGACAAGGATTTTCTCCCATTCCTGCAATGCTTCCAACAGGCTTTTTCTTCATCATTTTGGAAACACAGGGTTGGTTGGTAAACAGATAAAGATAGAAACAGAGATAGATGGAAAAGAAATTGTTGATTGTAAAATTTCATTTATTTGCAGTGTGCAGAAGTCCCCTACCCTCAAGCCTCATGTACAGCTGGAGGCAGGAACAAAGTAAGTAGACATATGTTTACATCCAGGCCCAATCCCTCTTCATTATCAGGGCCATCCTGTCCCTGAGGCTATAGGGGCCACACTCCCAGTGTTTGAATTGAACAAAAAGTAAGAAAAATCTGATAAGATCTTCCTGTCTTTATACTTACTTAAACAAATAGTGTGTGTTAAAAATAGACAAATACCTTCCTTAATGGGGGATATTGGACAGTCACATTACCCGTCACATGATCACCATACTGCTCTGTGATTGGTCAGACATTGGACTGGTATTGCATATATATTATGAATGAAGTAACTGCAGACAGAAATGAATGGTAACTGGAGAGGATAATATATGAGAGGGTGTTTTAGGATAAAAAAGTTTTTTTTTTTATAAATAAAAGTTGTTTTAAAATACATGATGTGTACTTTACTTGTGAATGGATTTTATGGCCTGAACATTGGTTTATCACCAATCTCATCAAGAAGTTTAGACGGGTATGCTTTCTTTCTTTCTTTCTTTCTCTCTCTCTCTCTCTCTCTCTTTCTTTCTTTCTTTCTTTCTTTCTTTCTTTCGTTCTTTCCCTCCTTCCGTCCGTCTGTCACTCACTCCCTCCCTGCCCATATCCCCATCCATCCATCCATCCATCCATCCTGCCCTCCCTTCTTGTCTGTCTATTCATTCTCATCCTAACATCTCTCCCTCCCTGAGTACTTTTTGGTTTAGTAGCTGATGTGGTCAGAGTCTGCCACTTCCTACTGATAGTGTGATTATTCATGGTACATGTTCTGTGCAGTTTGAACTTATTTTTTCAAAGCATACTTAACCCTTTCCCAAACAAGCCCTGGTTTTCACGTGTCTGCAGTACAAGTCTTTTGAAAACACTGTGGGAAAAGGAGAAATTGCTCGTAACAAGCAATTTCTCCTTTTCCCACAGTGTTTTCTACCCTTTTTGATAACTTTCTGCCATTTTCATCAAATTTAAAATTGTTGTCTGCAAACTCTTTCAATTTGGACCAGTCCAAAATTTGTCGTTTGGGAAAGGGTTAAGTATCATAATTTTCCTATTTGGATGAAATGGATTAACTCTATACCAAACGACAAAATTTTAGACTAGTCCAAATTGAAAGCATCTGCAGACGACAAAATAAATTTGATTGAAAAATCAAAATTTGTTTTGGGAAGGGTAGAAAACATTGTGGGAAAAGGAGAAAATGCTGGTTACCAGCATTTTCTCCTTTTCTCACAATGTTTTCAAAAGGCTTCTTTCTCAGGGTCGTTAAAAGTCGGGATTGTGTGGTAAAGGGTTAATTATTCACCGACCATACTTAGTGTTAACAACTCCTAGGAGGAAAGTTTTCGAAAACATTTTGAGAAAAGGAGGAAATGGTAACCAATAATTTTTCCATTTCTTGCACTGTTTTTGTCCCTTGTGTAGTCAGATCGAACGAAATGGGCCAGATTTGACTTTTTTTGGACTTGACCAAATTTGCTGATGCCAAACTAAATGTAGTTCACATGAGGTTTTCTGTCTTTGATAGGGTAGAAAATGTGGGAAATGAAAAAAAAAAAAATGCTGATTATCATTATTGCATTTTTTCTTCCCTCTCCCATAATGTTTTCAAAAGCCTTCTTCTTCAGGGCCGTTAGAATTCAGGATTGTGTGGTAAAGGGTTAACTGCTTACCAGAAAAATCTCAAGTTTTAACAGCCTGGAAGAAGAAGGCTTTTTGAACATCGTGAGAGGAAAAAATGCTTGTAATTACTAATTGCCCCTTTTTGCACAATATTTTGTCCCCCTCGAAAGACAGTCTTTTTTTTTTTGTTGTCTGCAAATGTTTTCAATTTGAACGAGTCTAAAAATGTTTTAATCTGCTTCTCTTAACCACACAATCCCAAGTTTTACGTTAAGACCCTGGAGAAGAAGCCTCTTGAAAATATTGTAGGAAAAGAAAAATGACCCTGAGAGAGCAAGCCTTTGAAAACATTTCAGGAGAAAATGCTGGTAACCAGCATTTTCTCCATTTTCACAATGTTTTCTACCCTTCCGAAAACAAATCTGAATTTTTTGAGTCACGTTTATTTTGTCGTCTGCAAATGCTTTCAATTTCGACAAGTCTAAAATTTTGTCATCTAGTAAAGAGTTAGACAGTCCTACGTACAAGCCCAAAATCGACCTCAGATTTGAGGCAGCAGTAATCTTTGGATACTGTTATGTTAACCCTTTCCCGCACAATGCCGACTTTTAACGCCCCTGGGAAAGAAGCCTCTTGAAAACATTGTGGGAAAAGGAGAAAATGCCGGTCACCAGCATTTTCTCCTTTTCCCACAATGTTTTCTACCGTATCAAAGAAGAATTGCACCATTTGAACCACACTGAAATTGTTGTCTGCAAATGCTTTCAATTTGGACAAGGCTAAAATTTTGTCCTTTTTCCACAGTTTGACTTCTTTCTCGGGGGGTCGTTAACTGGGGATTGTTTGGTAAAGTTTAACCACTTACCAAACGAGTCTGTATTCTGATACCCTGAGAAAGAAAGCTTTTGAAAACTTTGTGAGAAAAGGGGAAAAGTGCTTGTAACCAGAATTTTTCTACTTTTCCCACAACATTTTGTACCCTTTGCAAGACAAATCTCATCATCTGTGTAATTTTTTGTCATATGCAAATGCTTTCAAGTTGGGCAAGTCTGAAATTTTTTCGTATGGTAGAGAGGTAAGCCTTAACCCTTTCCCAAACGACAAATTTTGGACTGGTCCAAATTGAAAGAGTTTGCAGACAACAATTTTAAATTTGATGAAAATGGCAGAAAGTTATCAAAAAGGGTAGAAAACACTGTGGGAAAAGGAGAAATTGCTCGTTACGAGCAATTTCTCCTTTTCCCACAGAGTTTTCAAAAGACTTGTACTGCAGACACGTGAAAACCAGGGCTTGTTTGGGAAAGGGTTAACTCTACATTATAGTGATTATCAGGCTATTAATCCTTTACCAGACGACAAAATTTTAGCCTTGTCCAAATTGAAAGCATTTGCAGACAACAATTTCAGTGTGGCTCAAATGGTGCAATTTTTCTTTGATCAGGATGACAGACGACAGTTTCTATGAGGTCATTGTTTTCTACTTTTACCTTTAATACCACACTCATTTAAAACTCTTAGCATTATGTGACATCTACAAACCGGCAAAGGCAAACAACACATGAACAAAAATCGGTTATAGATCATGACACGTAAAATTTCTGAATGAAACCCCACCCCCCTCTGAAATTCTAAACAGAGTCACAGATGACCCCCCAAAATTTATGAGCTAGCTAGCAGAAACACTGCTGTAGTATAAATTTACAGACCTTTTACCTTAGTCTACATAACCTGAGACAGGTATGTGTCTGAAATGGAAAAGGGGGGGGGGGGGCAAAGTAAAGCAGTTTTATATCATGTGTCAAAAAGAAAACAACTTCTCAAACGAATTGCCTAAAATTAAGTAAGATGTTTGTTAGGTGCACCCACTGATTCCCTAGTCTTACCCTAAATTAGACCCGAATAAGCCCTTAATCCCTATCCCCTCAAATATTGACAAAGTGTATGGTTTAGTATAAATAGGGGCTCAGAAATCTGATACAATAAGGGGTCATTCATTATGTGTGATAGGGAATTATCTGGACCCTTTTTTCAGATTTTATTGTGATCCGATGTTTTTATTTGCCATTTTGAAGATGATATTTGAAACATAGTTGGAAAAGGAGAAAATGTAAACCAGCCTTTTCTCCTTTTCCAGCAGTGTTTTTTGCCTTTTACAAAGAAGTCACATCATTGTAGCCACATTGAATTTGTTGTCTGCAAATAATTTAACTCTTTACCAGATGACAAAATCCTAGACAAGACCAAATTGAAAGTATTTGTAGACAACAAATCTAATATAACCAAAAAACTGATATTTTGACTTTGAAAGGGTAGAAAATATTGTGGAAAAAGGCTTCTTTCTCAAGGTTGTTCAAATCTGAAATTGTTTGGTAAAAGGTTGAAAATGAAAGAGGCTAAAATTTGATTGCCTGGTAAAAGTGTTTGGACTTGTTCTAAGAGAAGATAATATGAAAGAGAGACCATTGAAAGGAGGAGGGGGGGGGGCTTCCATTGTATGTTGTCTTCTGAAAAATTCGTGCAGAAGCTTGCAGCACTTGCTCAGTAGAGACTCTTAAACCATTATCACACATCACAAGTTTTAACAAGCTTTGAGGAAAGAGACTTTTGAAAGCATTGTGGGAAAAGGAGAAAATGCTGGTTTCCAGCATTTTCTCCTTTTCCCACAATGTTTTCTATCCTTAAAAGAAATACCCTCATCCTTTGAGCCATGCTATTGATATAGATGAGTAAAAAATTTTGCTGTGTGGCAAAGGATTTACCACACCAGAATGTTCTATGTACAAATTGTCCTAAGCATTTAGGAAAAAAAATCTAAATCAAATTAAGTTCAGCTGATATGTTTTTTTTTCAGTGGATAGGAGATATTGTGGGAAAAAGAGAACAATGGCAGTTTGCTGCATTTTCTCCTTTTTTCACAATGATTTTAATGGCTTTATTTAATTCTGCAGAGTAAAAATTCATAGACACTTCGGGTAAAGGGTTCAGATGTACGCAGAAACATGCATTTTCTGGTAGTAATTCAAGGATTTCAAAAGCTTGTTGGGTAGTTGATTGGGTGGAATAAATGAGTTTGTTGACAAAAAAAGGTAAATAAATCTATTCTCTCTATTTTTTTTAAGTCAAACAAGGAAAAATGGAGAATAGGATGAAATGCTGGTAGCCAGCATTTTCTCGTATCCAACACTGTTTTCAGTCCTTTCATTTGGATTACATTTAGTTTTTTCAGCTGCAAAAATTGATGCTTTCAATTAAGACCATTCTAAAAGTTTGTCATCTAGTAAAGGGTTTGCTTCCCTTCCCACAATGTTTTCAGAGCTTTAGGAGACATACGGTGTATGGTATACTTTAATTTTAGTTACATTTACTTTGACGCTCTCTTTGAAGAGTTGGATGACTGAAAAAAAAATCTTGCCAGTAAAGAAATAACTCTTTACCACACAAGCCTGAGTTGTAACAATCTTGATGAAAAAAAGCACTTGAAAACATTGTGAGAAAAGAAGTAAATGCTGGTCTTCAGCATTTTCTTCTATTTTGCTTTGTTTTTCTAGTCTTTTAAGGACAGATCCAACCTTTTTTTTCAAAGTTTGATTTGTCATCTATAAATATTTTTAGTTTGGATCAGTTTAGGATTGGTCCAAACACTTGGTCTTACCATACAATAACAGATTGTTGTCTTCACAATAATTTCCATACTTTTAAAAGTTATGATTTAACCCGTTACCAGACGACAAAATTTTAGCTTTCTCCAAATTGAAGGCATTTGCAGACGACAATTTCAATTTGGCTAAAATGGTGCAATTTTTCTTCGATAGGGTAGAAAACATTGTGGGAAAAGGAGAAAATGCTGGTTACCAGCATTTTCTCCTTTTCCCACCATGTTTTCAAAAGGCTTCTTTCCCAGGGGCGTCAAAAGGAGTCATTGTGCGGTAAAGGGTTAGAATTAGATGCGATTTACAGGCACATTGTTTACTTTTGGCTCCTATTGGGGCTTTAACTCTTTACCACACAATCCTTAGTTTTAAAGACCCTGAGGAAGAAACCTTTTAAAAACATTGTGGGAAGAAGAGAAAATGCTGGTAGACAGCATTTTCTCCTTTTCCCACAATCTTTCCTATCCTATCACAGAAAAATCTTACCATCCTATCAATGTTTAGTTTCTTGTCTGCAAATGCTTTCAATTCAGACAAGTCTCAAATGTCGTTTGATAAAGAGTTAATTAACCCTATAGCACACAATCCTGACTTTTAACAACCCTGGAAAAGATGCCTTTTGAAAACATTATGGGAAAAGGAGAAAATGCTGGTAACCAGCATTTTCTCCTTTTCCCACAATGTTTTCAATCCTTCCCAAAACAAATTTCAATTTTTCAGTCAGATT
The DNA here is from genome assembly GCA_945859785.2 of Tridacna gigas. Lineage (NCBI taxonomy): Eukaryota > Metazoa > Mollusca > Bivalvia > Cardiida > Cardiidae > Tridacna > Tridacna gigas. Next base: position 51,989,557 of record OX244040.2, on the reverse strand, counting down.
TATTTTGTCGTCTGCAAATGCTTTCAATTTGGACTAGCTTGAAATTTTGTTGTTTGGTAAAGAGTTAGGTTGTAATTTTATTTTGTGTTCTAAAGGGAAATACAGGCCTTAAATGTCACTGGATGAGTAAAGGAAAGGCTATGTAAAGAACAGGGAAGTTACTGGTGTGATTTGTGGGGAATGTGAAGGGCTGAACAGACCCAATGATGGGTGATGTAACAAAAAGGGGCTGGGAAGTCAATATACAATGCTTGATTGACAGTCAGATGTCAAAGTTTTGAATGACTCCTTTCAGGTACATTGTTTATTAGACACAAAGAGGGAAAAGGTGTCTTGCAATGTAATGAAAATTTAGAATGGATTGTTGTCTTCCGTAACTTGCAACTTAAAAGGGCTGATAAGCACTTTTATTATTAGCTTTGTTATATTGTTGACCTTTTCTCATGCGATATACCAGGTTCTTTGGAGTGTCTTTGGACAAGTCACTTCAGAGCCCTGACCTGAGCATTTGTGAAACCCTGGACTTCCTTTTCGTGAGAGAAAGGTGGGGTTGGGTCTTGTGTCCTAAGAAAAATAAACCCTTTAACACTTAATCTTGAGTGTGAATGATCCAGAAGAAGGTTATTGAAAACTTTGTGGGTAAAGAAGAAAATACTGGTAATAAGCATTTTCTCTTTTTCCCACAATGTTCTACCCCAGCTGTCCTTTGAGCCAGTTTGAGCAAATCCTTGGAATATGGACAAATCTATCATTTTGTTGTTTGGTAGAGAGAATATTAAAGGGGTTTCTAGTCTAGCCATGAGGGTTGTTTTGTTAGTTGCCAGCTATGAGGGTGGTTTTGCTAGTCAACAGCTATGAGGATGGAACATGGACAAGTCTATAATTATGCTGTTTGTGAGAGAGATAAAGGGGGTTTCTAGTCTAGCTATGAGGATGGTTTTGCTAGCCACCAGCTATGAGGATTGTTTAGCTAGTCAAGTATGAGGATGGTTTTGCTAGTTACCAGCTATGAGGGTGGTTTGCTAGTCACCAGCTATGAGGGTGGTTTGCTAGTCACCAGCTATGAGGATGGTTTTGCTAGTCACCAAGTATGAGGATGGTTTCGCTAGTTGCCAGCTATGAGGGTGGTTTTGCTAGTCACCAGCTTTAGGGTCGTTTTGCTAATCACCAGTTATGAGGATCCTTTTGCTAGTCACCAAGTATGAGGATGGTTTTGCTAGTCAGCAGATATTCTCAGCTATGAGAATACTTTGAAACTTATTTTACCACCTCCTTTATGTCCTGTCTAGGACAGTGCTGCAGTGAAAACATTGTGGCATCAGGAGAAATTGCTCTTTATATTATGCATGTCTTTTGACACTAAACCTTTACCACACAATTCAGAGTTTTATGACCTTGAGAAAATGACCTTTTAAAAACATTGCAAGAAAAGAACAAAATGCTGGTAACCAGAGTTATCTCCTATTTCAACACTGTTTTTAATCCTTTCATTTAGATAACATGTAGTTTTTCAATTGCAAATGTTTCAGCTTAGACGACTCTAAAATTTTGTTTGCCAAACCCTGGTAGCTCAGTCTGTAGTATACAGGACTTGAGAACAGGAGGTCGCTGGTTAGATCCCCAGCTCGGCCAATTTCTTTTCAGAAGATTGATGATAGTCATTGCGACAGGATTTATTCCTCTCTCACAGCTGACCATTGTTTCAACAATGGTTACGTTGGAAAGCAGCCAGTGGCTTGGAAAGGATATTGTGGAAAATACTTATAGAAGAAACTGCAGGAAAGTATGGATAGGTGCACTGGCCACCTTGATATAACTTAAATAATGTTGGAAACGGCATTAACCCTTTACTACACGATCCCGAGTTTTAACGACCCTGAACAAGAAGCCTTTTGAAAACATTGTGGGAAAAGGAGAAAATGCTGATCACCAGCATTTTCTCCTTTTCCCACAATGTTTTCTATTCTATCAAAGAAAAATCATTTCATTTGAGCCATATTGAAAGTCCTGTATGCAGATGTTTTAAATTTGGATGGGTCTAAAATTTTGTCATGTGGTAAAGGGTTAATATGTGTTATAATACCAAATTATTGTCTTATAACTCTTTACCATACGACAAAATTTAAGACCTTTCCAAATTGAAAGCATTTGCCGACGACAAGATAAATGTGACTGAAAAATTGAAATTTATTTCGGGAAGGATAGAAAACATTGTGGGAAAAGGAGAAAATGCTGGTTACCAGCATTTTCTCCTTTTCCCACAGTGTTTTCAAAAGGCTTCTTCTTCAGGGTCGTTATGAGTCGGGATTGTGTGGTAAAGGGTTATAAGTCCCCTTCATTTTTCTATCATACATGCAGTTGTTACTCCTTTTGATAAAGGTTATTAAATTCATTTCTGTCTTTTATCCCACACCGAAGGCGAGGAGATGCATTTTTGCGTTGTCCGTCCATCCAGACAGAAATCTTCCGAAATCCTCGACGAAATTTGATGAAACTTTATACATGTGTTCCTAATGATAGTCTGCCAATTAACAATTTTTCTTTTTTAATTTGGTGCATTGTCATGGAAAAAGGGGGTTTTATGTATCTGCCCTTAATGGACCAATATCTCTTGAACTATGGAACAAAATTTTATGAAACTTCACATCGTTTATCATAAGCCACAGACAGTCATTATTTGTTTTTATTTAACAAAATGTCATGCCATGGAAAAAGGGGATTAATTAAAAAAAGTTTTTTCCAGTGGGAGATATCATTTCAAGGAAATAACTTTTTTCTTCCTTGAAAAGAGTCCAAGCACTAGATGAGATGATGTCTTATTCAGGTTTCCTGATGGTCACTCATAATAGAGTGGCCCCTTGTCCCCTAGGGGCTATAATGATTATTATACCTTGTTATGTCACTCTATAATTTGTATTCCCTATCTACCTGCCTATTGATACACCCCTTCGAATACTTGGTCTATGAACCTATGCTGGTAATGGTTTAGGTATTTGCAAAGATACCATGCTTGTATCTTTTAACCCTTTCCCAAACGATAAATTTTAGACTGGTCCAAATTGAAGAGCTTGCAGACGACAATTTTAAATTTGATTAAAATGGCAGAAAGTTCTCAAAACGGGTAGAAAACACTGTGGGAAAAGGAGAAATTGCTCGTTACGAGCAATTTCTCCTTTTCCCACAGTGTTTTCAAAAGACTTGTACTGCAGACACGTAAAAACAAGGGCTTGTTTGGGAAAGGGTTAACCCATTACCACAAAATCTTGGGTTTTAACCCTTTACCACACAATCCCGAGTTTTAACGACCCTGAGGTAAGAAGCCCCTTGAAAAGATTGGGAAAGGGAGAAATTGCTGGTTTTTCTACGCTATTTAGGATATATTTCGTCATCTGGGTTACCTTTGTCGTCTGCAAATGCTCTCAGTTTTGACCAGCCTAAAGTTTTGTCATTTTGTAAAGAGTTAATGACCCTGTTGAAAAAGGGACTTTGAAAATATTGTGGAAAAAGGAGAAAATGCTGGTGACCAGCGTTTTCCCCTTTTCCCTTGATGTTTTCCACCCCATCCAAGACAGAAGTCATCGTTTGACCTACATTTATTTGGTCGTCTGCAAAAGCTTTTGACTTGGTCGAAGCCAAAACTTTGTTAAGCATTGAGTTCATTTCCCTGTAGAGCACTGATTGAACCCAACAGACTTTCGTTCCAGAAATTTGACCTCAATGTTGCCATTGTCTAGAATGTCTCGTAAAGGCGGACAGCGTAAATCAAAGATCAGAGCACATTTGTTGCAGTCTGGGTCCATATTCACCAACCATTCTTCAGGATGTTCTTAGACTTATTCTTCAAGATTTTCCAAGTTTGAAAGTAACACAACTTCTGATTGGTTAAACCAAATGGTTTAGCCAATCAGAAGGTGTGTTACTTTCAAATTTGGAAAATTTTGGAGAACAAGACCAAGAATGTTCTTAAGAATGGTTGGTGAATACAGACTTTGATCTGCACTGGCTACAAAGGCGCTTTAAAAGTTGATAAAGGGAAAAAAATAAGATTGGTTTAGATTGAAGGAGTTTGCAGACAAAAAGCCAAATGGGAATCAGTATAGGGAGTTTGTCTTTGAAATAGTAGAAAACATTTGTAGGTACAGGAGAAAGTGCTGGTCATCAGCATTCTCTCTTTTCCCACAATGCTTTTAAAAGTGTTTTTCTGTAGGGTTATTAAGACTCGGGATTGTGTGGTAAAGGGTAATTAAGGGAAAAGAATAGATTGGGCCATTTTGAAGTAATTTGCAGACTAAAAATTAAATGTTCACATTATGAAATTTATCTTTGAAATGTAGAAAACATGAAGGGAAAAGGAGAAATTGATGGTTACCAGCATTTTCTTCTTTTCTCTCAGTGTTTTCAAAATCCTTCTAACTGAAGGCTGTTAAAACTTGGGATTGTGTGGTTATTACATGGCGACATCAGTAGCAGTGTATATTGAGCTAAAATGGACCAGTCTAAAATTTTGTTGTGTGGTAAAGGGTTAACTGTTTACCACGCAGTCCCGACTTTTAATGACCCTGAGAGAGAAGCCTTTTGAAAACATTGTGGGAAAAGGAGAAAATGCTGGTAACCAGCATTTTCTCCTATTCCCACAATGTTTTCTACCCTTCCAAATACAAATTCAAATTTTTCATTCATCTTTATCATGTCGTCTGCAAATGCTTTCAATTTGGACCAGTCTAAAATTTTGTCATTTGGTTAATAGTTAAGCTGATCATACCTTATTTGATTGTTAGACTGTTGCTGACAGTATAGAGCAGGCTGCGAGTAAATGTTCAATATTATATCTACATTTGATACTGTCTTGAAAATACCAGAATATGTCTATGGTTTCGATTTATTAAAATGTAAAAAAAAAACACATTCATTAAAATGTCAAAAACCCATGAGAAAAGGAAAAAAAAAAAACATAGAGTACTGGCATTTTCTGCTTTTTCCACAGTGTTTACAGAAGTATTTTTATGATGGTTGCTAAAACTTGGGATTGGGTGGTAAAGGGTTAATAAAGGGGCTGGTGATAAGCCCTTACATATTAATTGATTGTGTCAGGTCAGCATATATCTCCCACTGGGACATTGGTATGTCACTGTGGATGATGGATCTAGAATGGTAAGGTTCTTCTGACATGGCACTGACCAAGAATACAATGGAATATTGCACAATTTAACCCTTTACCAAACGACAAAATTTTGGACTTGTCCATATTGAAAGCATTTTGCAGTTGACAAAATGAATATGACTCAAAAATTGAAATTTATGTTTGGAAGGGTAGAAAACATTGTGGGAAAAGGAGAAAATGCTGGTTACCAGCATTTTCTCCTTTTCCAACTATGTTTTCTAAAGGTTTCTTTGGTAGGGCAGTTAAAAGTCGGGGTTGTGTGGTAAAGGGTTATAGACTTAACCTTTTACCCTTTACCACACAACCCCAAGTGTTAACACCCCTTATAGTAAGTAGACAAGTTTTGTTCAGTCTGATCTCGATCTGCACTGGCTGTGAAGGTAACAATAACTGGGAAAGGCACAACCCTGGGGGAGAAGCCTTTTGAAAATGTGGGAAAAGGAGAAAATGTTGGTAAGCAGCATTTTCTCCTTTTTCCACAATTTTTTTCTACCCCCCCATCATTTGCAAATCCCATTGTACCATTATTTTGTAGTTTGCAAATGCCTTCAAATTAGATGGCCATGAAATTTTGTTATAGTAAAGAGTGAACCATTTACCACACAAGCGGTAGTTTTTAATTATGACCCTGAGGAAGAAATCTTTAGAAAACATTGTGGGAAATGGAGAAAATGCTAGTAAACAGAAAAAACTGTTTTCTGCCCATATCAAAGACAAATCCCACTGCCCGCCTGGGTGGCTCAGTGGTGAGCGTGTCGGACTCATGACCTGGTGGTTGTGAGTTCGATATCCGGTTGAGGCGAACTTTCTTTCTGGCGTATTTTCGCCTCTCACCTCTGCTGAAGCATGTGAGAAAAGTAGTCGGTGGCTTTGGAAAGAAAGTTGTGTTAGTACTGGTGTGAGAAAGCCAGGAAACACATGTGCGTCACCAACCGCCATGATACGACCTTAGCTGTTAAAGTGGCGTTAAACCCCAATACAACAACCAACAAATCCCACCATTTAAACTGTTTGAGTTGTCTGCAAATGCGTTCAGTTTAGACAAGTCTACATTTTTCTGGTTCGGTAAAGACTTGCTATTGTAGAAAGCTATGTTGAACACCAGACAATGATGCCTGACTTGATGCCTTATTTTCCCAACCTCCTGGTATCCACGGCGAATTCATAGGACCAAGAACACATTCAACAACCATTCCAAATAACTCTTTACCAAACGACAAATTTGGGATTTGTCAAAGTTGGAAGCAATTGCAGACAACAACAAAACTGTGACTCAAAAATTGAAATTATTTTGTGGAAGGGTAGAAAACATTGTGGCAAAAGGAGAAAATGCTGGTCACCAGCATTTTCTCCTTTTCCCGCAATGATTTCAAAAGGCTTCTTTCTCAGGGTTGAGTGGTAAAGGCTTAAGCAATCGTTTTTGCATTCTCCATGAATTTCCAAAATTTTATATGAATGCAATTTCTGATTGGCTGAACCAAATTGGCCGAAGGATTTGGTTTAACCAATGAAAATTGGGGTACTTCTGAAATTTTGAAATTTAGAATCTGACTTGGAATGGTGTTTAGAATGGTTGGTGCCTTAGAGTCAGGCAAGGTTAATTTTCACAGACCAGATTGTAATATTGATTATCAGTAACCATGGTGATGTAATAAGTAGCCAGCAGTTATTGGTCTGGGGTTGGGGGTCATGGGGCAGATGTTATCTTGGGCTGATGGTGTTGATTGCACAAAAATCATGTGCCAGAAATCTCACTACTTAATTCATAAAATCAATATAATTATGTTTATGAAAGACAGATTTTGTCTGTTTTGTGTATACTTTATTACCAAATGACCAAATTTTAGACCTGTCCAAACTGAAAGCATTTCCAGACAACAAGTAAAATGTTGTACAAAACACGAACTTGCATAGTATTCAAGGAACAGAAAACATTGTGGGGAAAAGGAGGAAATGCTGGTTACCAGTATTTTGTCGCTTTTCCCTGAATGTTTTCAAAAGCCTTCTCTTCAGGGTTGTTAAAATTTGGGATTGTGTGGAAAAGGGTTAGATTTCTTATGAGGCAAGAGCCTGGTCTGCAAATGTTAGAGTTGTCGAAAATGGAAGCATTAATTTTTCAGATGCCAGTGTTTAACTCTGTACCAAATGACAAAATTTTGGACTGGACCAAATTGAAAGCATGTGCAGACGACAAATTAATTGTAGCTTCAGTAGTGATTTATGTATTTAATAGGGTAGAAAACATTGCAGGAAAAGGAGAAAATGCTGGTTACCAGCATTTTCTCCTTCACCCACAATGTTTTCAAAAGGCTTCTTTCTCAGGGTCGTTGAAAGTCGGGATTGTGTGGTAAAGGGTTACCTATTTACAAAATCCAGAATTTTAGTGAGGGGAAAGCCCTTGAAACTGTGTCTTCCATGCTTTCAAAGAAAAAGCCCTTTGCAATTTAACCCTTTACCACACGTTCCTGAGTTTTAACAACCCTGAGAATGAGAAGTTTTGGTAACATTGTGCCAAAAGGAAAAAATGCTAGTAACTAGCATTTCCTCCTTTTTCTACAAGGATTTCTGTTCTTGAAAAGACAATTCTCCCTTTGCCACACAATCCTAACAACCCTTAGATAGAAGGCTTTTGAAAACATTGTGGGAAAAGAAGGAATTTTACCAGCATTTTCTTTTTCCCCACAATGTTCTCTACCCTTCCAAAAACAAATTTTAATTTTTGAGTTACATTTATCACTTTCAATTTGCACAAGTGTGAAATTGTGAAATGTGAATGTTTAAGTCACAATGTTTGGTTATCAAATTATTTTCTTGTAAATTTCATTGGTAAAAATTAACTCTGTACCAAACAGCAAAAATCTAGACTTTTCCAAATTGAAAGCATTTGTAGATGACTATATATATGTGCCTCAAGTTGTGGAACTTGTTTTTGATAGTGTAGAAAACATTGTGGGAAAAGGAGACAATGCTGGTTACCAGCATTTTCTCCTTTTCCTACAATGCTTTCAAAAGGCTTCTTCCATAGGGTAGTTAAAACCCAGGATTGTGTGGTAAAGGGTAAACTCTTTACCACACAATCCAGGGTTTTAACAACCCTGAGAAAGCAACCTTTTGAAAACATTGTGGGAAAAAGAGAAAATGCTGGTAACCGTCATTTTCTCGTTTTCCCACAATGTTTTCTACCCTTCCACAAACTTGTTTCAATTTTTGAGTCACATTTATATGCAAATGCTTTCAATTTGGACAAGTCTAAGATTTTGTTGTTTAGTAAAGAGTTAAAGAAAGGAAGCTTGTCTGTACTTCATTTTGTTATTATGGGCATAAGGCATTACCCTATTGCCATAACTGTGTATTTGACACATTGTCATGAAAAGAGATAGTGTACATTCAAGATCAGACAGCAGTGTCCTGTAATCTGATCCTGATAAAAATTTTTTTGGGGTGGGGGGTGTAAACTAAAAAACCATGTCAGTAAGTGCCCCTTCAGGTCAAGATAGGATCTGGTCCCAACATCTGGTTGACTAAAATGGTTGGCCTCCCAAACTTTGCCAGCCAGCTGTCTAGACAGCACTGGCTCTGGTTAGTGTCTGTTTAGCTCTTTACCAAATGTCAAAATTTTAGACTGGTTCAAATTGACCAGACAAAAAATTGAAGGTGGCCCAGATGATTGAATTTGTCCTTGATTGAGTAGAAAGCATTGTTTGGAAAGGGGAAAATGCTGGTTACCAGCATTTTCTGCTTTACCCACAATGTTTTGAAAAGCCTTTTTTCCCGGGGTCATCAAAAGTCAGGATTGTGTAGTAAAGGTTTAACCCGTTTGAGAGTGGTACATCAATCAAACTGCATGGCTTATTGGTAAAGAGTAGGACTCTTAAACCAGAGGCTCCAGGTTCGAGCCTTGCTGTAGGCACTGGGTTTTTTCATGGAGGTGTCCATGGGCAAGACACTTCAGAGCCGTAGCCTATGTACTGTTGAAAGCCATGACATACGAAGGTTGATCCAAAAGTTCGTGGACAAAATGTGTAAAAAAAAAACTTACTGGATATATCCTTCTAAAATTTTGCTGTATACTTAAGTCAGTAGTTATCTTAATTTTAGGCAGATTTCATTGTTATTGACTGAATGTTGATATAACGACAATCTTTTGAACACGGACAGGTTATGATCTGCAGCTCAGCTCAAGATGTTGTACATGATATTACCTCGTACAGGGCAGTTTAACCCTTTACCACACAATCCCTACTTTTAACGACCCTGAGGAAGAAGCCTTTTGAAAACATTGTGGGAAAAGGAGAAAATGCTGGTAACCAGCATTTTCTCCTTTTTCCACAATGTTTTCTGTCCTATCAAACGAAAATCACAATATTTGAGCCACATTGAAATTAATGTCTGCAAATGCTTTTATTTTGGATGGTTCTTAATTTTTGAAGTGTGGTAAAGAGTTAATGTCAATGTTTCAGTGTCCTATACTTTCCAAACTGCAGTGCTTGCAACAGATCCCATCAAATAGTGAACACTTTACCTAACAATCCCGAATTTTAATGACCCTGACAGAGAGAACCTTTTGAAAATATTGTGGGAAAAGGAGAAAATGCTGTTTACCAGCAATTTGAACCAGTCTGAAATTTTATTGTTTGGTAAAGGGTTAATGTCAATGTCTCGGTGTCCTATACTTTCCAAAGTGCAGTGCTTGCATCAGATCCCATCAAATAGGGAACACTTTACCTAACAATCCCGAATTTTAATGACCCTGACAGAGAGAACCTTTTGAAAATATTGTGGGAAAAGGAGAAAATGCTGTTTACCAGCAATTTGAACCAGTCTGAAATTTTGTTTGGTAAAGGGTTTTTCACGTGTCTGCAGTACAAGTCTTTTGAAAACACTGGGGGAAAGGGAGAAATTGCTCATAACGAGCAATTTCTCCTTTTCCCACAGTGTTTTCTACCCTTCTGGAGAACTTTCTGTCATTTTCATCAAATTTAAAATTGTCATCTGCAAACTCTTTCAATTTGGACCAGTCTAAAATTTATCATTTGGGAAAGGGTTAAAAGAAAAAAGAAAACAATGGTTGGAAAAAAGGAGAACCGCTGGTTACCAGCATGTTTTCTTTCTTTTCCCACAATGCAATATGAACCAAAGGCTCATGGGAAGGAGTTAATGACCAATGAACTTGTCTAGTAGATGTCAAAAACCAGACTGATGTATGTGTGTGATTTACAGGCTTGTTGCAGTTCACAACAGTAGCTTTTCACTTTTCTCCCTCCCAGTCCCCTCTATTCTCTTCATCCCTTTATCTGTTGAAGGCAATTTGCCCCAACAGGCCTATTCTTTTTGTTTACCCTTTGCTACACGATCCCGACTTTTAATAACTCTGAGAGAAGCCTTTTGAAAACATTGTGGGAAAAGGAGAAAATGCTGGTTACCAGCATTTTCTCCTTTTCCCACAATGTTTTCTACCTGTCTCATAACAAATTTCTAATTTTGAAACAATTATTTTGTCGTCTGCAAATGCTTTGTGTTTGGACTAGTCTAAAATTTTGTCGTTTGGTAGAGAGTTAAAAAAAAAAAAAAGGGGAAGTGGTTAAAGTATGGCTTGATGTGTGATTTACCAGCTTGTTGTTATAATCATTTTCTGACAGACTTAATTATTAATAGTAAATGGAATGGATATTATAGGTCAATGAAGAATACTGGGTGGAAATAAAGGGTGTATGCACAATGTGTGATATACAGGCAGCTTGCAATCACTAACAGTAGCCCTTAGTCCTGATGGAAGTTACTGATAATCCCTCTTTAACCCTTTACCAGACGACAAAATATTAACCTATTCCAATTTGAAAGCATTTGCAGACAACAATTTAAATGTGGCTCAGATGGTGCAATTTTTCTTTGATAGGGTAGAAAACATTGTGGGAAAAGGAGAAAATGCTGGTTATGGTTACCAGCATTTTCTCCTTTTCCCACAATGTTTTCAAAAGGCTTCTTTCCCTAGGGCGTTAAAAGGCGACATTGTGCGGTAAAGGGTTAACTAGATCTTTCTGTCTTCACAATTTCAAAAGACTGAAGTTTGGAAAGAAATGGAATTGTTTTTAGACTTGAGTGCCTTTACCATACAATCCTGAATTTTAATGAACCAGGGAGAGGGCTTTCAAAATCATTGTAGGAAAAAGAGGAAATACTGGTGACCAGCAGATTTTCTCCTTTTTTCTTCAATGTATTCTTTCCTTGCAAGGACAAAATCAATAATTTTGAGCAACATAACAACTCTTTTCCACACAACAAAGTTTTGTACTCTACCAAATTGAAAGCATTTGTAGACAACAAATTGAATGTAGCTAAAATGATTTCTGTCTTTGATAGTGTAGAGAACATTGTGGAAAAAAGAGAAAATGCTGGTTTCCTGCATTTTCTGTTTTTCCCACGGTGTTTTCAAAAGCTTTCTTCTTAAGGATAGTTAAATCTCAGAATTGCATGATAAAGAATACAGTTGTTTTCTGCAAATGATATCAATTTAGACAAGTCCTTAATTTTGCGCTTTGCTGATGTTTTCAAAAGCCTACGTTTTCAAGGTTGTTAAAACATATGACTGTTTGGTGAAAGAAAGAAGGGGGTAACAATTTACAGACATGGTTGTCCAAATTTCATATATCACTCTCTAATGTGACAAAATAACAACTGTCCTTCAAGAGCTATAACAGTGTGTGGAAAAAAATATCTTGGATTTAGGTTATCTTAGCTTTTTGACAAATGCTTGAAAGTGTTGACATCTTCTAGTAAACATTTCTTTTGCTTAACTCTTTACCACACCACCAAATTTTAGTCTGATTCAATTTGAAAGCAACAAATTAAACATGGCTCAGATGACGGGATTTACCTTTTTAACACTGAGAAAACATTTTGGGAAAAGGAGAAAATGCTGGTTACCAGCATTTTCTCCTTTTCCCAAAATGTTTTCCAAGGGCCTCCTTCTCAGTGTCGCTTTAACCCTTTCCCAAACAAACCCTGGTTTTCACGTGTCTGCAGTACAAGTCTTTTGAAAACACTGTGGGAAAAGGAGAAATTGCTCGTAACGAGCAATTTCTCCTTTTCCCACAGTGTTTTCTATCCTTTTTGAGAACTTTCTGCCATTTTCATCAAGTTTAAAATTGTTGTCTGCAAACTCTTTTAATTTGGACCAGTCCAAAATCTGTCGTTTGGGAAAGGGTTAACTTGGGATTGTGTGGTAAAGGGTTAAAATGTTTGTTGCAAATATTTCAACTTTGAAAAACAACAACAACAAGGGAGGCAATAGAATGACAAAGTCCCTTTTTCAAGTTTTGAATACATCACAAGAAATGGAAAAAAATGCTAGTTGCCAGTAATTTTTTATTAGCACCAAAGGAATGGAAAGGGGTCCTGCGTGGCTCACTGGTTAAGGATTTCTAACCTGGAGATCCTGGGCTTGAGCCTAACTGGAAGCACTGGGTCTTTCCTGGGAGTGTCTTTGGGCAGGACACTTCAGAGCCTAGGCTAGTACTGGTGAAACCCAGGACATACATGTACATGAATATATGAGCTGTTGCCTTGATATGGCTGAAATAATGCTGAAAGTGGCGTAAAACACCAATCAATCAATCAGTCAACCAACCAACCAACCAACCAACCATCCAACCAACCAACCAGTTGAAAAATTTGAGCAGTTGAAAAGTAATTTAGACAGCAAGTTAACCCTGTGCTGCACGATCCTGACTTTTTTTTGCCCCTGAAGAAGAAGGTAACCAGCATTTTCTCCTTTTCCAAATTGTTTTCTAACCTTTCAAAGAAAAATTCAATCATTTGAGAAACATTTAATTTGTGGTCTGCAGATGCTTTAACCCTTTACCACACAACCCAGACTTTTAACGCCCTGAGGAAGAAGCCTTTTGAAAAAATTGTGGGAAAAGGATAAATGCTGGTAACCAGCATTTTCTCATTTTCCCACAATGTTTTCTACTCTTCCCAAGACAAATTTCAAATTTTGAGTCACATTTATTTTGTCTTCTGCAATTTGGACTGGTCTAAAATTTTGTCTTTTGGGAAAGAGTTCAATTGTACTGTACAAGTCTGAAATATTACATGATAAGGGTTAAATTGCTCATTAGGACCAATATTTTGACATGTTACACATTTTCAAATGCCCTTTCATGGAGATGTCTATGAAAGGATACAACAAGGAGGAAAAGGGTCAACCAGTTAGCTTTTTGTGATTGTGGAAGGTGGTTGACATTTTACCTATATACTGTTAAATGCTACTGGTAGATCACAGGTCACATGACAGTCTATTATTAGCACACCTCGGTTGGTTGTAACACATGACTTCAGTTTTCTGCATTATTGTCTGGATATAGTTTGTGCCCCCTTTTTTTTTTAAAAAGAAAACTACTAAACAGTTTTGTTCTTCTATGACTCAGAGGAAGATTTTCTTTTTAATAAACAGCCTGGCTGGATTGCTCAGTCATTAGCGTATCTGACTTGTGACCTGGCTGTTGTGGGTTCGATACCCGGATTGAGGCAAACTTTTGCCCCTCACCTCTGATGCATGTGAGAAAATGCAGTCAGTGATTTGAAAAGAAAGTTGTGTCAGTTCTAGTGTGAGGAAGACAGGAAACACATGCATAGGTGCACTGACTGCCATGAGATGACATAAATGGCATTGAAATCCAATACAAATGAACAAATGTAATAAACAGTGATGGAAAAGGATGAGGAGGAAAAAAGGGGAAATAGCATTTTCTCACAAATGTTTAACCCCATAGAAGATAAATTCCATACAACAAAATTTTAGACTTGTATGAACTGAAAGCATTTTGCAGATGAGAAATGAGGTTCAAATGGGAAAAAGTTGCCATTGAAAGGCTAGAAAATGTGGGGAAAGGAGAAAATGCCGGCAATGAGCATTTTGTCCTTTTCCCGCAATGGTTTCTTTCAAAGGCAAATTTCATCATGTTCATCTCATATTATTTGTAGTCTGTATTACGATTTCAAAGAGTGAAGATTTTCTTGGGTGGTTAAGAGTTTTGTTGTGGGTGCTCATTCAGACAATTCTTATGAGTTCGAACAACATTGGTTGAACTCACAACCTTTAGAAAGAAGGCTTTTGAAAACATTGTGGGAAATGGAGAAAATGCTGGTAACCAGCATTTTCTCCTTTTTCCCACAAAGTTTTCTACCCTGTTATAAACAGCTTAAACCGTTTAAGCCACATTTAATTTGTTGTCAGCGAATGCTATGAATTTAGAAAAGTCTAAAATTTTGTTGTTTGGCAAAGAATTAAGTACAGAACTGGGGTGAAATTAATCGTTTGAACTGCTAAATATTCCCACTTGGCTTTACCTCTGATTTTGTCTTTTTTGCAGGAAGAAGACGAGTTCCTTTAGACGATTCAACAGCATGCCGATACCCATGATGAGAATGAGCCCAACTGACGTCGAGAGTGACGTCCGTACAACGATACAATCTACTCCCCTGAGCACTCTCGGTTTTAGTTCAAGCGTTACTTCACCAGCACAGAAAATGGACACCAGCGATGAAACACTGACTGATATAAGCTCAGATATACATGTATCGGGAGGCAGTTCAAACTCGGACGATTCGTTAAAGAAGAAAGTGGCTTTTTATATTGACGAGAGTAGTTCGCAAGACAGTGGATTTGGATGTGATAAAGACAGCAGGGACGCAAAAGATTTGGTGAGTTGTACGGATGTACTCGGAGTTACAGTTAATTTAACTTTACCCAAGGAAAAAATTTTAGACTTGTCCAAATTGAAAGCATTTTGCAGATGACAAATTAACCCTTTACCACACAGTTCTGAGTTTTAATGACCCCGAGGAAAAATGCTTTCAGAAATGTTGTTGGGAAAAAGGAGAAGATGTGGTAACTAGCATTTTCTCTTTTTCCCCCACAAAGTTTTCTACCCTTTCAAAGAAAAGTTCCATCATTTGATGTCTGAATGCACCTTGTAATTGGACCAGTCCAAAATTTGCCATACAGTAAAGTATTACCTTTTACCATATGACAAAATTTTAGACTTGTCCAAATCCAAAGCATTTGCAGACGACAAATTAAATGTCTTAGTTGGTAGTATCTTTCTTCGACAAAACATTGTGAGGAAAGGAGAAAATACTGGTTACCAACATTTTCTCCTTTTCGCAAAATGTTTTCAAAAGGCTACTTTGTCACGGGTTGTTGAAAGTTGGGATTGTGTGGTAAAGGGCTAAATAAATCCTATTCCTGTTTCTAGGATACGGATTTTGAGTTCACAGCACCGCAAGGAATACCTCCATCATGTCGACGTCATTCCAAGATCATCAGCGAAGACACCTGTTCACCTTTCAAATACTCACCTGTGAAAGTATCGTCACCATCAAAAAGACGCAATTCCTGTCCAGTTGGAAGTTTGGTAAGTGTTAATTCAAGTCTATATAAATTTTAACTCTACCACACAATCCTGAGTTTTAACGACACTAAAGTATAAAACTTCAGAAAACATCGTTGGTAACCAGCATTTCTCCTTTTCCCACAATGTTTTCTACCATGTGAAAGACAAATTCCATCATTTGATATACATTTAACTCTTTACCAAACGACAAAATTTTGGACGGAACCAAATTCAAAGCATTTGCAGACTACAAATAAAATGTAGCTTAAATGGTGATATATGTACTGGATAGGGCAGAAAACATTGTGGGAAAAGGAGAAAATGCTGGTTACCAGCATTTTCTCCTTTTCCCACAATGTTTTCAAAAGCTTTCTCTTTCAGGGTCTTTAAAAGTTGGGATTGTGTGGTAAAGGGTTAAATTGTCGTCTGCAAATGCTTTCAATTTGGACGTGTCTTCATTTTTGTCGTTTGGTAAAGAGTTAAAGGGTTGTATTCAGAATTTCATTAGAATAGATGGATCTATCTACCAGTTGCAAAATAACCAACTTGTTATCTCTTTACCAAACGACAGAATTTCTGACTTGTTGAAATTGAAAGCACTTGCAGACGACAAAATAAATGTGACTCAAAAACTGAAATTTGTGTTGGGAAGGGTAGAAAACATTGTGGGAAAAGGAGAAAATGCTGGTTACCAGCATTTTCTCCTTTTCCCACAATGTTTTCAAAAGGCTTTTTGTTCGGGGTCGTTAAAACACGTGATTGTGTGGTAAAGAGATAAATTATTTAAGTTATGCTTGTGAAATTTGGGGTTTCACTAAATCTAAAGATACTGAGCGCATACACTTGAAATTTTGTAAAGGGTTATTAATAGCCAAAAGTAGTACCTGAGCACAAAGTGCTCAATGTGAGCTTTTGTGATTGTTCTGCGTCTGTCATCCTGCTTTCCCAGGGGAGTAAAAAATGCAGGGATTGTCAGGAGGAAGGGGAAAGATAACAAAATTCAACTTTGCCATACAATGATGAGTTTTGACACCTCTCTGAAAACATCATGGGAAAGGGAGAAAATGCTGGTAATCAGCATTTTCTCCTTTTCCCATGATGTTTTCTAACCTTTGAGAAACAAATCCAATAATTTGAGCCACATTTGATTTGTTGTCTGCAAATGCTTTGAATTTGGGCCTAAAATTTTTGTTGTCTGGTAAAAGAGTTTCAAAAATTTTTTATTTTTCTCTCACATTACAGGATTTTTCTGGAGAAATAGTGAAGCCAGTGGACGAGAACTCTCCAGGTAGCCCTCTGAAGATATGTACATTGACAAGTATGGACGAAGGCATAGACGATGGGTTTCTTGACATCATGGACGAAGAAGTGGCCAAACTGACAACGACAAGAACTAGCTCTGCCTTCTCCAATCTCTTTACGGCCCCGCTCATCAACAAAAAACAACATACCTCTACTGATGATGATGATACCCCTGTGGTATGTTTGGTGCATATTTGTTCTTTTATTGCAATGTTTCCCCTAGCTCATTCCCTCCTGACACAAAGTTGCAGCATATTGGTTTTGAAAAAATCAGTGTGAAATATAATGCAACATGAGTTTAGGTGAAATCTGTAACAGCCAACAAAATTTCAGACCATTCTAAATTGAAAGCCTGGCTGGATAGCTGAGTGGTTAGTCAATCTGACTCATGACCTGGTTGTTGCAGGTTCTATACCCGATTGCGGCAAACTTCCTTTTTTGGTGATTTTTCGCCTCTCAACTCTGATACATGTAAGAAAAGTAGTCAGTGACTTGAAAAAAAAGTTGTCAGTAGTGATGTGAAAAGCCAGGAAAAACATGCATTGAACGCCATGATACAACCAAAAGCTTTGTCTCTGAAAGGTTAGAAAATTTTAGACTTGTCCAATTTTGAGAGCTGTTGTAGACAACAAATAATTGCAACTGGGACATAAAAATTCACCATTTGAAGGGTAGAAAACATTGTGGGAAAAGGAGAAAATGCTGATTACCAGCATTTTCTTCTTTTCCCACAATGTTTTCAAAAAGCCTTTTCATAAGCGTCACTAAAAATGGGGATTGTGTGGTTAAGAGGTTAACAAGGAATTTTCTACTTCAGACAAGACGTGTCATGTCACGACGGTACCTACAAAGATCACAATCCATGAACATCAGGGGATTGGATGAACGCGTGAAGAGGGAACAACCCGAAGATTGTGAATCACCCATGCAGTTTACATTTAAACGTAATCAACCTCAGGACGAGAGCACACCACGGCAGGAACAGAAAAGAATGAGACCATCGTCTTCATTAGATTCCCCGGTTTCTGTAAGTATTTTCTCAGAGGCAACATAATTTCAGACTGATGAATCATATTTATACTAACTTACAGACATAGGCTCTCAATTTCTCAAACATTCAGTTTCACAAATTACATTTATTTCTGCATATTATACATAGGAGAATGTTTCGCAGTAGCCATGTTTTCAAGCAACAAAAGTTCACTGGTTCTAAATTTCACTGGTTATCAAATTGTCCCACGGCAATAACAGTCAATTACGGGTACCACGGTAATGTAAACACAATTCATTATATCAACTTAGTAGATATTGTAAAGCAAATACCTTATAATTAGGTATGAATTATAAACAGCTATTAGCAAGTGAGTTTATTTAACTCTTTACCATGCAATCCTGACTTTTAATGACCCTGAGGATGAAACCTTTTGAAAACATTGTGGGAAAAGGAGAAAATGCTGGTAACCAGCATTTTCTCCTTTTCCCACAATGTTTTCTACCATATTAAAGGCAAAATTTCTCATTTTAATTACATTTGAATTGTCGTCTGCAAATGCTTTCAATTTGGACAGGTCTACATTTTTCTCGTGTGGTAAAGAGTTAAAAGTCCAAGATTACCATGGTACCCATATTGGCTAGAAGAATAGATAGAGGTTAATTGTCTGTTTCAATGTATGATTGAACTTTTTTTCATCGAGTGAAAGCAAGAAGGCTGTATTTTCATCAGCTATATTTTTCTCATGTATTTCTTACAAAAGCTAAGAATCTCTTCTTTATAATCAGCCGTCATCCAGACCAGTTTTGCATAGATGTCATTCCGAGTCAGAAGCCATGATAAAATCAGCATTAAACAGACAAGCAGACGAACCTGACCTCATCGGAGATTGCTCAAAGGTAACAAAAAATACTAGAGCTAGAAAATAGAGGACTGTTGCAAAGTCTTTACCACATAGTAAAATTTTTGACTTGTCCACATAGAAAGCTTTTAGAGATGACAATTCAGTTCTGGTTCACTAGATGTTATTTCTCATTGAATAGATAGAAAACATAGTGGGGAAAGGAGAAAATGTCAGTTATCTGTATTTTCTCCTTTTCCCATGATGTTTTCAAAAGTCTTCTCTTCTTAGGCTTGTTAGAACTCAGGACTGTGTGGCAAAGGGTTAATTCATGACCAGATGACAGAAGTTTAGTCAAATAGAAAGTATTGGCAGACAACAAATTAAATGTGGCTAAAATGATAGATTTCAGCTCAAAAAGGATAGAAACACTATGGGGAAAGGAGAAAATGCTGGTTACCAGCATTTTCTCCTTTTTCCGCAATGTTTTCAAATGTCTTCTTCCACAGGATTGTTAAATTTTGGGATTTTTAGCTCGGCTGTTTTCAAAGAAAGCATCGAGGTATTGTCATAGCTCTTGCATGGTTGTCTGGGTCGTCGTGGGGAAACTTTGACATTTTGTAATATCTCTGCTATTACTGAAGATATTTGTTTCAAACTTGGACAAGTTATTAATTATCAAAAGGGGAATGCAACAAGGGCAGGTAACCATCAAAGTATTTTTGACAAGAGTTATGTCCCTTTTTTGACTTACAATTTTCACTAAAATCAAGCATCCACAGCTGAAGATGAGCACTCCAATGCAGTGCTCATATGTTGTGAAAGGTTTAACCTTTTCCCAAACAGGCCCTGGTTTTCACGTGTCTACAGTACAAGTCTTTTGAAAACACTGTGGGAAAAGGAGAAATTGCTCGTAACGAGCAATTTCTCCTTTTCCCACAGTGTTTTCTACCCTTTTTGAGACCTTTCTGCCATTTTCATCAAATTTAAAATTGTCGTCTGCAAACTCTTTCAATTTGGACCAGTTCAAAATTTGTCGTTTGGGAAAGGTTTGACTTTGGACTACCTAAATCGGACTTAAGCAGACAAACAAAAATAGATTTCAGTTCATACCTTACCAAACAAACTAATTTTCGGATCCATATAAATTCAAAGCATTTAAAAGACAACAATTTAGCACATGACAAAATTTTAGACTGGCCCAGATTTAAAACATTTGCAGAAGACAAATTAATTGTGGCTAAAATGATTGGATTTGTTTCTGAAAAGTTAGAAAACATTGTAGGAAAAGGAGAAAACACAGGTTAATTTCCCAGTGGTGTTAAAACGCAGCCTCGTGTGGTAATGCGTTAATGTGGCTAAAATGGTGAAAGTCAGATGGACTTAATCAGAGAAGGTCAAATTGAAAGCATTTGCAGATTAAATTGTGCTCAAATGATGATTTCTTTCTGAGATAGGGTAGAAAACATTGTGCAGAAAGGAAAAAATGCAGGTTTCCTGCATTTTCTCCTTTTTCCACAATGTATCAAAAGTAGGGATGGAAACAAATACAAATACTGGTATTCGAATATTAGGTTTTTAGTATTCGAATATATTTTAATATTCGAATATGTAGAATTCTAGAATCGTTTTATGATCCGGTGTCCGAACGTGCGAATACTGGCACACTGTTAGCAACATGTATATCTAACAACAGCAAATTAAATATGTGCATCGAATACTTTCACTAGCTAGATCACTAACTTTTATAGAGAAAGGGCATCAGTGAATGCGAAATCAGTCACATACCTTGCATAATTTATGGCGTTAACTTTTCCTTCTGCCAGTATCAAAGTAAAGACCTAAATCAAAGTATGCTAAGTATTGCAAGTCTCATTCGCCATCAAAATTTCACTCGCCGTAAAACTTAAGAACAATAAAGTCGAAATAAACACTTCGTGTGGAAGAACAATAAAGTCAAAATAAACACTTCGTGTGGAAGAATTACAGGTTTTAGTTCCAGGGTTGAGAAACCATTTCATTGCTTCGTGTAAAAAGTAATTAAATGTCGTACAACCACAAAAACAGATCCTAGCCTTATGCATATATCATTGACGTTGCGTAGGCATTTCTAACCGCGTAATGTATGACTGATCAAGACTAGACAACGACAGGTTTAATAGAGGTTGATAATCACAAGACCAATCGAAGGTGCTATGTAAATTGATAGGTGTTAAAAACAGCTTGACACGTGCAAACAACACATCGACAAATACACGCCTGAGTGAAAGAGCACTGGATCATATCGTTTTAGCCTTCGGCCAGTGGGCTTACGTCATGGCCCGGTGTCTGTCGTGCGTCTGTCCATCCGTGCGTCCGTGCATTAACTTTTATTTCAAACATCTTCTTTTCTGAAACTACCCATCCAATTTTCATGAAACTTCACAGAAATGATCCTGCCATGGTCCTCTTCAGAATTTCTTGAAAGAATTTGATTCCTTCAAAAACTCTGGTTGCCATGGCAACAAAACTGAAAAATATTGGAAATCTTTAAAAATCTTCTTGTCTGAAACCATAAGGCATAGGGCTACCAAATATGGCATATAGCTCCATGTAGTAGACCTCTATCAAGTTTCTTCAAATTATAGCCCTGGGGTCAAAATTGGCTCTGCCCCAGGGGTCACAAGTTTTACATAGGCTTATATAGAGAAAACTTTAAAAATCTTCCTGTACCTAGCCATAAGGCCTAGAGCTACCAAATTTTGCATGTAGCTATATCTAGTGGGCCTCTACCAATTGGGCCAAAATTTTAGCCCTGGGGTCAAAATTGGCCCAGCCGCAGGGTCACAAGTTTTACATGGGCTTACATAGTGACAACTTAAGAAATATTCCTGTTTTGATTTTTTTTTTTTTTTTTTTTTTTTTTTTTTGAAATTAGCCTTGCATCAGGGGTCTTATGTTTTACAGAGGCTTCATATGGACAAAACTTGAAAATCACCTTATTTATAACCATACAGCATAGACTTGTATTATTTTGGCATGTGGCTTTATCTTGTGGACCTCTACCAGGGTTCAAATAATTATAGCTCTGGGATCAAAAATGGCTTTGCCCTGCGGGTCTCAACTTTCACATGGGCTTTTACAGAGAAAACTTTGTAAGCCTTCATTTTGAAACCATTTGGCTCGGAATTGAAATGTTTAGTATTTATGGTTTATATTTATAAGCCAGTGGAGCGATACAGGGCCATTATGGCCCTCTTGTTTGAAACCGTTCTTTTACTCCTATTGACGGTCAATTCATTAAGGATTGTTAAAGAAAAACAAAAAGACAATTCGAATTTTAAAATTCATATTCAGATATTCGGCCCTTTTTAGAATATTCAAATATTCGATGATTCGGTCCCATCCCTAATCAAAAGCCTTCTTTTTTCAGGGTTGTTGAAACTCGGGATTGTGTGGTAAAAGGTTAACTCTTTACCACACAAGAAAAATTCAGACTGGTCCAAATGAAAGCATTTGCAAAAGAAAATTTAAATATGGCTCATATGACAGAATTTGTCTGTGATAGGATAGAAAACATGGTGGGAAAAGGAGAAAATTCTGGTTACCAGCATTTTCTCCTTTTTCCACAATGTTTTCAAAAGTCTTCTGTTTAAGGATTGTTAAAACTCGGGATTATGTGGTAAAGGGTTGAATAGGGATAATCTAGAAGAAACAAGACTCATTATAGATGTACAAGTAAAAACATTCAGGCAGAAGGAGAATTACACATCCTGTACACTGTTATTTTCACTGTTTGCAGACCTACTGTTTACCCACACTGACTGGCAAACATCAGGACCTGAAGTCTATATCCTGTAAAACATTATCCAAGGTGCTGGGAGGGGAGTATTCCCACGTGATAGAGAAAGCTGTTATAGTAGACTGTAGATACCCTTATGAATATCAGGGAGGACATGTCAAGGTAATACCTAAATCCATGCCATGCTCTGGCAAAAGAGGGTTTAACTCTTTACCAAAGGTCAAAATTTTAGACTGGTCCTAATTGAAAGCATTTGCAGACGACAAATCAAATGTGGCTCAAAAATGGAAATTTGTTTTTGAGAACGTTGGAAAACATTGTGGGAAAAGGAGAAAATGCTGGTTACCAGCATTTTCTCCTTTTCCCACGATGTTTTCCAAAGGATTTTTCTTCAGGGTCTTTAAAAGTTGGGATTGTGTGGTAAAGGGTTCACTCTTTACCAAACGTCAAAATTTTTAACTTGTCCATATTGAAAGCATTTGCAGACGACAAAATTAATGTGATGCAAAAACTGAAAATTGTTTAGGGAAAAGGAGAAAATGCTGAGGTATTGCTATGGCCTTGGCATAGTTCTCGTCGTTGTCCGTAAGGTTGTTGGAAAACTTTGACATTTTATAATAGCGCTGTTATTACTGAAGATGTTTACTTCAAACTGGACAAGTTGTTAGTTATCCAATGGGGTACCAATACAACAAGGGCAGGTAACCATCAAAGTATTTTTGACAGAGTTATGCCTTCCTTTTGACTTGGAATTTTCATTAAAAAGTAAGCATCTGTGGCGGGTGTTGGCACCTGCGTGCCTTACTCTTGTATGAAGTATCAAGATCAAAACCACAAATGTAAAGACAATGAAAAGATAATTTTCCCTTTACATAGCAGTGTAAGTGTATTATTAAGAAGGAAATCTTGATAATTGAAATTTGTTACAATTCAGGTATATTGATCACCTTTTTAGCTCAGCTGTTTTGGAAGAAAACATTGACATATTGCCATAGCCCTGGCGTCATCTGAAAACTTTGACATTTTGTGGTATCTGTTATTACTGAAGATATTTGATTGAAATTTAGACAAGTTGTTAACTATCAAAAGGGTGACCTTCACTAGAAGGGCAGGTAACCTTCAAATTATTTTTGACACAGTTATGCCCATTTTTCTACAGTATACTAATTTTGCTTGCAGGGAGCAGAAAATATCTACACAAATGAAGGAATCATCAGCTCATTCCTAAAGAAACCAATTAAACCAAGAGATCCTAGCAAACGGGTCATTTTAATATTCCACTGTGAGTTTTCCTCCGAGAGGGGTCCACGCCTGTCAAGGTTTCTACGAAGTCAGGATCGTCAAACCAACAAAGACTGCTACCCGCATTTACATTACCCAGAACTCTATCTTTTGGAAGGCGGATACAAATCATTCTTCGAAACAGAAAAGGTTGGTGTTTTTATTTTCATCTTTTGCTGAGCCTGCTAACTTAGTTGGTTACATATAGGGCTCAAAACAAGAGGGGTCACTGGTTCAAATCTCCAGATTGGCCAGTTTCTTTAACCCTTTACCAGACGACAAAATTTTGGCCTTGTCCAAATTGAAAGCATTTGCAGACGACAATTTCTATGTGACTCAAATGGTGCAAATTTTCTTTGATAGGGTAGAAAACATTGTGGGAAAAGGAGAAAATGCTGGTTACCAGCATTTTCTCCTTTTTCCACATTGTTTTCAAAAGGTTTCTTTCCCAGGGTCGTCAAAAGGCGGCATCATGTGGTAAAGGGTTAACTATTTACCACACGATCCTGAGCTTTAACGACCCTGAAAGAGAAGGCTTTTGAAAACATTGTGGATAAAGGAGAAAATGCCGGTAACCAGCATTTTCTCCTTTTCCCACAATGTTTTCTACCCTATATAAGACAAATTCCATTATTTCAGTCACATTTAAATAGTTGTCTGCAAATGCTTTCAGTTTGGACCAGTCTAAATTTTTCTCATGTGGTAATGAGTTAAGAGGATTGAGAAAAGTTACTGAGACAGGACTCATTTCTCTCTCAATGCTGATCTGATGATGCCTATGTGAGAAAGCAGCCAGTAGCTTTGGATGAATATTGTGCAAAGCACTGGGTAAAGAAACTCCATGCAAGTATTGATAACTGACAGTTAATTGATTGATTGTATAGTGTTTAACGCCATTTTCAACATTATTTGAGTTAATATCGCGGCGGCCAATCCATGCTTTCCTGGAGTTTCTTTTTACCAGTACTCTGCACAATATTCTTTCCAAGCCACTGGCTGCTTTCCCACATAATCATAGTCAAAACCATAGTCAGCGTTGAGAGAGGAACGAATCCTGTCGCAATGACTATCATCAATCCTCGGAAAGAAATTGGCCAAGTCAGGGATCAAACCAGCGACCTCCTGTTCTAAAGTCCTGCACGCTACCGACTGAGCTACGGGGCTTGGCGATAACTGCCGGGCCTGTATAACCACTGCATCCAGTTATACTGTCCACTGCAATATAACTGAAAAGTTGAGAACATTAAACACCATACAAACAAATAAAATCCCAGTGTTGTCAGTAACCGGTAGAGTGGCTGTTATTATTGTAGTACACAGAAGGTGCAGTCTGATCTTGGATCTACACTGTCTACAATGCTAAGACATTCTGACAAAATTTGGTCTGGAAATAGCAATTATTTAGGTCTTTTGTTTAGCAGACCAAAAATGTCCACTTATTTGTTAGGTGCTGCTAGTTTACACATGGAAATGGAATAGCTTCCTGCAATCTTGTGAAGGTGTAGTTCAAAAATTGGTTAACCCTTTATCACCTTACAATTTTAGACCAGTTCAAGTTGAAAGCAGTTTGCAGATGACAATTTTAATGTGACTCACATGATACAAGTTTTCTCTGATAGAGTAGAAAACATTGTGGGAAAAGGAGAAAATGCTGGTTACCAGCATTTTCTCCTTTTCCCACAATGTTTTCAAAAGGCTTCTTCTTCAGGGTTGTTAAAAGTCAGCATTGTGTGGTATTCAGCCTGGTCCAATTTCAAGCATTTGCAGAAGACATATTAGTTGGTACTCAAAACATTAATTTCATCTTTCAAAGGGTAGAAAACATTGTGGGAAAAGAAGAAGATGCTGGTTGCCAGCATTTTTTTCTTTTCCCACAATGTTTTCAAAAGGCCCCTTCCTAAGGGTCGTTAAAACTCAGGTTGTGTGGTAAAGAGTGAAAATTTCCTTGTAAAATATTAACAATCCACATGTTAAAAAAAATAAATATATATTGGATTATATATATTCATCACATAAAACATATAAAAATAATTTATAAAGCCCATTACATGATGGATAATCAAGCCCTGGTATGGCAGTCAGTAATGTCCAGGACTGGGAAACAGGGTCACTGGTATGAATCCCCAGCTTGGCCATTTTCTTTCCGAGGATTGATGGCATTCGCTGCGATGGTTCATTCCCCTCTCAACCCCAGTCATTGTCTCAATGATTATTATATTGGAAAACAGCCAGTGGCTTTGGAAGAATATTGTGAGAAGTACTGGTTAAGAAAAAACTTAAGGAAAGCATGGATACGTGCAGTGGCAGCAGCAGTATTACTGAAATACAGTCGAGCCTCGTTTATCCGGCCACTTCTGTTTCCTATGAATGTTTCCGGATCAGCTGTATTTCCGGATCAACGAACTGTGATTGCTGGCATTGCATCCAAGTTAAGCTAGGTCAGTAACCTCCATGTTGATAAGGAA
This sequence comes from Tridacna gigas, assembly GCA_945859785.2. Classification (NCBI taxonomy): domain Eukaryota; kingdom Metazoa; phylum Mollusca; class Bivalvia; order Cardiida; family Cardiidae; genus Tridacna; species Tridacna gigas. Next base: position 51,963,338 of record OX244040.2, on the reverse strand, counting down.
CACCGTGTATCGTAAGAATTACAACAGCGTATGTTTTACACAAGCACTTGTATACATGTCATTATTGCTCCTACGATTGTTTAGGTTTATAAAATAAAGGGTGTCATAAATTTGCATTTTGCCTTTTTGTTATTTGTCTGTTTTTGTACATGTCTTTTTACTTGTATCTAATAACATGCACATGCATACCTATAGTGCAAACAGGTGCGCTTGTAAAGCTCGGCACATTTATGACTTTTGAAAACACCATGAAAAGGGCGAAACAAAACGAAAACACGATATGCACAATATTTTACATGTACATGACGTGTTGTCGAATTCCTGCAATAGTGTTTTTTTGGATGGTCTTCTTTGTACTGACAAATGTCTTTTTTCACGGAAGTCGAAACTTCAGCTCGTCTTTTGCTGGTGGTGTAGAGATTCTGTAAGCTTCTGATAGTCGTACTTTCAAAGTGGTAAAATGGCAAAGACTAATTGAGAATATTGATTGCAAATTGATTCCATATCGAAGACAGGCATATTTTCAATCATCTTTACAGTCTGTTAGGAGTAAAATATTTTCGGAAAACCTAACGAAATTTATCGTGTTTGGCGGCCATTTTGTGTGTACTTTGGGGAACATAAACATCTCGAGTAACACATGAAACAAACTGTTTTTTTTCCCTATGGTTTACCATTTAAATTGAAAATATTTGTTTTTGAAACGAAGGATTATTGAATATGCACGCAGACGGTATGTTCATATTTTACTTTTGCGTTTAATTTTGAAAGATAAGTTTAAACATGCCCACAAAATCTTTGCGGACATTTCAATTATTTTTTTAGCGATCGTTACTGTAATCAAGTAGATCCAGTAATTATTAAACAACAAAAGCGTGGAATTGTCACTTCAGTACTATGTGTATGGATAATGTGTTTAAGTTGACAATCGTCGATGGCACGAGAACGTCATTTAACAGTTTTCGAAAACAGTACTAATTAACACGCGTGTTTTCAAAACGTGTGAAAATCGTCTGCAACAATTGACACTATTTAGACTGATACCCGTGTTATTCACGACGAACCAGTCCGAAATCGCTCGAAGTAGACTGTATTTATGATATTTATGATAACCAGTCTATGGTCCGGGGGGGGGGGGGGAAATAACACAAGTCTAAATTGTGTGTAAACTAGTAGCCTGTTATCGATTTTTGGATTTATCGGACGGTTACGGGAGATACAACGGGTACCAGTTTAAATTGTGTGATACACAGTCAGGCCACGTCCGGTTTCTCGGATAAGGTTTGTACTAATTTTTAACCCTTCGTGCCCGATTTTTTCATTCCGGTTCCGGAACGCGGATTTCCGGAATGAAAAGTAAAATTTGTACAGAAAATATCCGTTCCCTGATGTTTTTGTCTGGATCCTGAGATTTCTGGAATTATGGAGCCCGGATAAACGCGGTTCGACTGTAATATAGTAAATGGCATTAAACACCATACAATCAGTCAATTAATGTATGTGTGAAAGAATCCAATACAAAAACACCAAGTTTATCTTTCTATATTTTCAGGAAAACTGTGTTCCACAAACCTACAAACCTATGTTGCATCCGGACCATAATGAAGATCTACGAAAGTTTAGAACCAAGTCAAAATCCTGGGCAGGAGAGCAGAGAGCAAGTAGACCTGGCTTCAGACCCTTAAAATTTTAAGACAAGGGATCACAAACTGTCATTACATCATCAACTACAAGACATCAGGAAAAATTATTGGCTAGTTGACAGATTTGGCCTCTAATCACTCCTATTTACAGGGTTTCAAGCCTATTTTTCTGATTTTCAGAAACATACTGGCTCGGCCAATCAGAGAATCTGTCTTGAAATCTGGGGCCGTATTCACCAGCCATTCTTATGAATATTCTTTGTCTTGACAACTGGGATTTTCTGAATTTGAAAGTAACACAACTTTTGATTGGCTAAAACATTTGTGTTACCCAATCAGAAGTTGTGTTACATTCAAATTTAGAAAATCTTGGAGAATAAGACTAAGAGAATGGTTTGTGAATACAGACTATAGTGTTAGATTTAGATGTGGAATTTTGTTAGTGAAAGGAGCCCCAATTGTTCCGTCCTGACATTAAATCATTGTGAAAAATTGGAAAAAAAAAAATCTGCATGAAATGCATTAGTGAAAAAAAATCTAGAAAAAAGAAGCTATATTACTTTTCATGTGTGAGGGGGAAAAGAAGAACAAGATTCAAACTGGCTTTATTAGGGATGAAATGATCCCAGTCTCACAGTGAAAAAAATGTTATTTCTTTTTTATTTTTATTTTGTTAGTTTTTGATGTTTTTAAAGAGAGATAGATATATCGCCACTGTTGGCAATGTTTACAGTTGTCACCTTAGTAACAAGAAAGTGCTTCCTTAACTCTTTGCCAGATGACAGAATTTTAGTCCTGTCCAAATTGAAAGCATTTGCAGACGACAAGTTAGATGTTACTCAAAACATGAAATTTATCTCAGAAAGGACAGAAAACATTTTGGAAAAAGGAGAAAATGCTGGTTACCAGCATTTTCTTTAATCAGCTTTTTCTCCTTTTCCTAAAATGTTTCAGAAGCCTTCCTCCCCAGGATTGTATGGTAAAGAGTTAAGACGCTGTATATAAGTGTACATAGATCACTTCTCTAGAGCCCTGGGCCTATTTTAGCACCCATTCTAAACATTTGGTATTCTTCATGTTAAATTCTTAAACAAGACTTCCGGAGGCTGTATTCACCAGTTACTACTGCTCTAGTGTTGTTCTAGTTCAAAATTACAAGCTTGGTGATCTGATTGGTAGAGACACGGAACATCTAGGCCAATTGGATGTCTCATCATGCAAATGGGATTTACGAATGAATGAATTCTCTACCGAATGACATTATTTTAGACTGGTCCAAGTCGAAATCATCTGTAGACAACAGAGGTAACTAAGAAACTGAAATTCCTCTTTTGAAGGATAATAGAACATTGTTGGAAAAAGAGAAAAGTGCTGATTACCAGCATTTTTTCCTTTTCCAACAATGTTATCAAAATCATCTCTATCAGAGTTGTTTTGTAATGGGCTGAAAATGGTTGGTCAAGGTTTACAGAGATCAAATTTCCTGATTAAACAAAAGCTTAAGTAGAAGTTAGCATTTTGAATAAATGCTTAGAATGGTTGGTAAAAAGAGGTTCCCACGTGTAGATTAACAAACATGTACATGCCATACTATACGGTGTACAGAGAGGTTATTTATAGATTTGATTTTGATATTCTATGGGGAAATAAACAACAAATGAAATGCTTAGATCCTTATATGAATAATCATCATATGAGGGCAGTATAAACCAATACTAGTAAATTATGTTGACCTAGCATGCTGCCGGTGCAGACAGAACACTGTATTGTAAAGAACAAGAATACAAAAAAGCTGAGTTTGAATTCATTGCAGAAATATCTCATGCTGGCAAAACCCCTATATAAGTACTGTCACCATGGTCAGTGAAGTTGGCATATCGATAATTTGTATGTATAGCTCTACTGATTACCAAATAATACAGAGTTTAACTCTTTACCAAACGACAAAATTTCAGACTGGTCAAAATTGAAAGCATTTGCAGGTGACAAATTAAATGTGATTGAAAAATTGTAATTTGTTTTGGGAAGGGTAGAAAACATTGTGGGAAAAGAAGAAAATGCTGGTAACCAGCATTTTCTTCTTTTCCCACAATGCTTTCAAAAGGCTTCTTTTTCAGGGTTGTGTGGTAAACGGTTAAACGACCCCAAGGAAGAGAGCTTTTGAAAAGATTGTTGGTAAAGGAGAAAATGCTGGTTTTACCAGCATTTCTCCTTTTCCCACAATGTTTTCTACCCTATCAAAGACAAGTTCCATCATTTTAGCAACATTTAAATTGTCATCTGCAAATGCTTTCGATTTTGACAGGTTGGACATTTTTGTCATGTGGTAAAGACTCTTTACTGAACGACAAGTTCTAGACTCTTCCAAACTGAAAGCTTCTGAACACAACGATTTCAAAACTGATACAGAAGAACTAGTTCTTTGACAGGGTAGAAAACATTGTGGGGAAAGGAGAAAATGCTGGTTACCAGCATTTTCTCCTTTTTCCCACAATGTTTCAAAAGCCTTTAAAAGGGTGGATAAAGGAAGAACTTTGCACAGTAGATACAGAACTTTGCAGAGCATTGCAGTGTACACAAAGCATTTACTTTGATCTATAAATTCAGTATTGTTTCCTGGCAGCATTGTTAGAGTTCATTCAATGCATGATTGTTTTTTTAGATGTTTTAAGATTGTTGATGTTAATTCCTCTATCTATCTTCTCAACTATTTTCTCTCTTTCTTTCTGTCTATCTTATCTATGAATAAATGTGCTTTTTAGTGGGTAATGTTTGTAAAGTAACATTGTGTGTATGTTTTTTTTTCCGCTGTAATAGAAAGGACACATTACATACAGGTCACTTCCTTGTCATCTCATACTTATGAATTTTAGATTTATTTTTAGCTCGGCTGTTTTCAAAGAAAATGTCTAGTTATTGCCATAGCCCTGGCGTTGTCATGGTCAACATGTGAAAACTTTAACATTTTATTTTATATCTCTTTTATTACTCAAGATATTTGCTTCAAACTTGGACAAGTTGTTAGTTATCAAAAGGCAACCCATACCAGAAGGGCAGGTAATCATCTAAGTATTTTTGACAGAGTTATGTTCCTTTTTCAATTTAGAATTTTCATTGAAAATCAAGCATCCACAGCCGAGCGTTAACACCAGAGGTGCTCTTGCTTATAAATTCAAAGTTACCGTATTATCTGGACAGAATTTCATAGAGTTTAAACAAATCTATCGCAGATTTCGGTTGGATATGAAGAATTTTTCAACCTGAGTAACCAAAGGATATTGCTACAGTTATTGATAAAATAGTCAAGTTTATTGTCTGCAGAAAGTGGGGGGTGCAAAAGAAAAAGAAAAAAACTTTAAATCAGAAATGTTTTCAAGTCAATGCATTTTGCCAATTTTATCCTTACTTTTAACCTTTTTACATTTGGAATTTTGTAATTTGATTTTTAGCTAAGACAAGCCAAATCAAGTAGGCAATACTAGTACAATCAAAATTGTTGTTTGTTTGTGGATCGAAATGAAACTGACATTTGTGGTTTGAAAGTATCAATTTTTTTTTTTTGTGTGACTTCCAATCAGCAATATGAAGCAACAGTAATTTGATGTAAAGATAATTCTGCTAGTCTTGTTATTCCATATGTTCATATGAAAAATATGTTTTTTAATGTGAAAGATACTTATCTTCATATGAAACATAGTTAGCTGTATGTGAAACATACTTCCCATTTTATGAAACATACTTTTCTCTGTGTAAAACATACCTCTCCATGTAAAACAATTTCTGTATGTGAAACATACTTCCCACAGTGTTGAACTTAACTTTTCCCCCATATAAAACATACTTTTCTGAATTTGAAACATACTTTGCTGTCTATTAACCCTTTACTGCACAATCCCGAATTTTAATGACCCTGAGAAAGAGGCCTTCTGAAAACACTGTGGGAAAAGGAGAAAATGCTGGTAACCAGCATTTTCTCCTTTTCCCACAATGTTTTTGGTCCTTTTACAGACAAATCTCACCAAATGAGCCACATCTGTCATCTGCAAATGCTTTCAATTTGGATAAGTATAAAATTTTGTTGTGTGGCAAAGGGTTAAACATGCATCTCTTGGTATGAAGCATAGTTTTCTGGTTCACATTCATACCCAGTCTATTTTTAGTTAGCAGAATAGCAGCACCATGTAGGAAGATAAGATTAATTTTAATGAAGATTTTAAGTAGTGTAGATTTTGCTTTGAATATGTGTCTGTCCTATTTATTTTATGTCATTTTTTTTCTTTGCACTATTTATTTATTGTGAGCAAGGGTAAGACTTGAGGGCTGTGTGATAGGAAATAACCACACTGGACTGAATAATCTGTACATAATTCCAGGCTAATTTGTGACCTTTGAAATTGGCATTACCTCAAACAAATTTTCAGCGATTGATATGAAAACATTGTGGCAAAAAGAGAAATTACTTAGTATGGGCAATTTCTCTTTTTGCCACAATCTTTTCAAAAAAAGGTCTGCTTCAACACAAAAGAAGTGTTCACAAAACAAATAACCTCTGTTTAGATCATTTTGGTACATCATATTGACTCCCCCATTTAACGTAGTCTCTTTTACAGTTATTGTTGGTCTAAACTATGGTTCCAAATTCACCCATCATTCTTAAGAACGTTCTTAGTCTTATTCTCCAAGATCTTCTAACTTTGAAAGTAATACAACATTTGATTGGCTAAACCAAATAGTTTAGTCAATCAGAAGTTGCTTTACTTCCAAATTTAGACAATTCTGGAGAAAAGAAAAAAAATGTTCTTAAGAATGGTAGGTGAATATTGGTCCAAGTTCCAAATTCACCCACCTTTCTAAATTGCGTTATTAGTCTCATTTGTAATTCTAAATTTAGAAAGTAACATGATTTCTGATTTGCTAAATCATTTGGTTTCGCCAGTCAGAAATTACATTACTTTGAAATTCAGAAAATTCTTTAGAATTTTTGTGAAATTTATGAATTTCTTGAGAATTACAATTTAGGTTTTCAAGAATGGTAAGGGTCAGTATTTACCAACCATTCTTGAGAACATTCTTAATTTTCAATATTTTCCAAATTTTGTAGTAACACAACTTCTGATTGGATTAACCAAACGGTTTAGCCAATCAGAACTTATGTTACTTTCAAATTTAGAAAATTCTTTGGAATAAGACTAAGAATGGTTGGTGAATATTGACCCTGGACCTGGTGACTTGCAGACTTTTCCTGGTACACAGTTCTCATTTTGCTTCCTTTTGCACATACGCTGTTGTGTTACGCTTCTCTCTTTGATTCATTACCTCCGGAAACAAGTTTGTTGCGGATGACTCGTAAAACAAATATCTTTGTAAAAAATGGCTAATGAACAGAAATTATGAACACATTTGGGGAAATTTTAGCTGAAGGGGAAATTGCTTCTTCACTCTTGATGAAACATTTCATAGTTTAACCCTTTCCCAAACAAGCCCTGGTTTTCACGTGTCTGCAGTACAAGTCTTTTGAAAACACTGTGGGAAAAGGAGAAATTGCTCGTTACGAGCAATTTCTCCTTTTCCAACAGTGTTTTCTACCCTTTTTGAGACCTTTCTGCCATTTTCATCAAATTTAAAATTGTCATCTACAAACTCTTTCAATTTGGACCAGTCCAAAATTTGTTGTTTGGGAAGGGGTTAAGGAGAATGCTTTTGAAAGCATGGTGGGAAAGGGAGGAATTACCGCTAACCAGCATTTTCTCCTTTTCCCACAATGTTTTCTATTCTTCCCAAAACAAATTTCAATCTTTCAGTCGCATTTATTTTCCGTCTGCAAATGGGTTCAATTTGGACTAGTCTAAAATACTGTTGTTTGGTAAATAATTAATGAAAAAAATCCCTTGTTTTCAGGCACTTTTAAAATTGCCATATTTGCAAATTTTTCAAGTTCGAACAAACGGAAAAAATTTCGTTTTGTGGCCAAGAGTAACCCTTTGCTACTTGGCAAAAATGTGGACTTGCCCAAACCCACAACATTTGCAAATGACAAATTTAAAGTGGCTTAAATTGCGGAAGTTTTTCCTTGATAAGTTGGAAAACACTGTTGGAAAAGGAGAAAATGCTGGTTAACAGCATTTTCTCCTTTTCCAACAATGTTTTCACAAGTCATCTTTCCGAAGGTTGTTGAACGTCCGGAATGTGTGTTAAAGAGGTAAGAGCTGCATTTTCCCTTTGCTACAATGTTTTCGGAAGTTTATTTGCTGCATGAAGGGTAATGAGTTTGTCTGAAGGGGGTAATGAGTTGATGTAGTAGCCTAGTCCACGTTTGTTGTTTGTACAGAGTTGTCTTTCCCTGAAAACTAACCCTTAACCCTCTTCCACACAGTCCCAAGTTTCCAGCCTCCAAGGAAAAAGGCCTTTTGAAAACATTGTGGGACAAGGTTACCATGATTTTCTCGTTTCACGGCAATTTTTTTTGTTTTTACCCTTTCAAAAGTGAATTTCTATTTCTGTTTTTCAGTCACAGTTATTTTGACGTCTGCAAAAGCTTTTGATTCGAGCAAGTCTAAAGTTTTGTAGTTTGGTAAAGGGTAAAAGAGCCTTTCACAACTACAGTTGCCTTGGCGGCTAGTAAAGATCAAAGTGCAGTCTGACCTTTGATCTGTTCTGTCAGCTTTTCTGAGTCATTCTTGACACTTTTTAATTGCAATTATTTGGGTTTTATTTCGTAGGCTGAAAAAGTCCGTTGAGTTTATTTTGCACATCTGCAGCAGGGCCTGTATTCAGCAACCATACTGAATGGCAGGTATAGTCCAGTAAAACAATTTCTGATTGGTTAATGCAGTTCTTGGCTTAACCAATCAGATATCATATTTTTTTGAAATGGAGGAAACTCTTTGGAATTAAAATTACTAGTGGACTGTATGTGTAATTTAGGATGGTTTTTGAATATGGACCTTTGTGTAGTTTTTCACAGAAACTTTTTTTTTTGATAATTCTTGTGAATACCCAAAACATGGATTTTAGTCAGAAATACTCAACCCATCTACCTCTCGTAGGCACATGAACATTTTGATTGATTGCAATGTCTTTGATCAATAAGACAAAATACTTAGTAGGGGGGGGAAAAGGATACAAAATTTGTATATAATTCACTATTATTCACTTTTGTGTAGAAAGCTACAACTGTTGAAAATATTGTGACAAAAGCAGAAATTGCTTGTAACAAGCAAATCTTCCTTTTTCCAGTATTTAAACATGACTTATGTATACATGTAATAAATCTTAACTTTTTTTGCGCCATTCACTCCTTTGCAGCTAGTGAAGATCGAGATCAGACTGCACAAAACATGCAGTCTGATCTTTGATCTACACTGTCTACTTTGCTGAAACACTGCAGATAGAAAGAACACAAAATTGCAAACATCTGGGTCTTTTTCTAGACTGATAATGGCCACTGGGTTTTATTCAGTGCTTTAACCCTTTACCAATCAATCCCGACTTTTAACAACCCTTAGAAATAAAACTTTTGAAAACATTGTGGGAAAAGGAGAAAATGCTGGTTCCCAGCATTTTCTCCTTTTCCCACACTGTTTTCTACCTTTCCCAAATCAAATTTCGATTTTCAATTCACAGTTATTTAGTCGTCTGCAAATGCTTTCAATTTGTACAAGTCTGTATTTTTGTCGTTTGGTAAAGCGTTAAGGGTTAAGACATCTTGATTATCCATTTTTTTACAAGGATATTTTCAAAGTTAGCTTCTGCAAATCTGCTTCTTGAGGTTATGACTTCGAAAAACCATTGAAATCCGCACTGTTTCTTACTCTTCAGTCTGTCATTTGTAGTTTTTATATATACTATTCAGGGGAGACAACTTGTGTTGTCCTATCTATATAGTAGTCTGACCTAATAAACATTTTTATCCCGGTAAATTTGAGTTCTCTTGTGTTTGTCTCATTTCCTGCTTGGAGTCTTTCTTCTTTGTATCTCCTGTAGAAAAGTAAGCGAGATTGTTCAGTCTGTCTGTTCTCTTGTTCTGTACATCTGTCTTGCATACGCTAATTGACCACAGCTGTTGATGTGCCATAAAACAAATAAACAAACTGTCTTGCATAAGAGATGCGAAAAAACTGTCAAAGACATTATGCCTAAAGAACAAAATACATGTACTGACCTGCCCAAATTGAAAGCTATGCAGAACATCTGTGTCACTCAAACGAAAGGACTTTTCTTTTGATTACCTACCAATTAACTCTTTACCAAACGGCAGTATTTCGGACTGGTCCAAACTGAAAGCATTTGCAGACAACAAAATTATTGGCACTCAAAAATTGAAATTTGTTTTGGGATAGGTAGAAAACATTGTGGGAAAAGGAGAAAATGCTGGTTACCAGCATTTTCTCCTTTTCCCACAATGTTTTGAAAAGGCTTCTTTTTCAGGGTCGTTAAAAGTTGGGATTGTGTGGTAAAGAGTTAAAAGGCAACTCATGGAATTTGGAATTGGGACAATATTTAAATGGTGAACAATATTTAATCCTTTACACCACAAGCCTGAGTTTTAACGACCCGGAGGAAACAGCCTTTTGAAAACATTGTTGGAATAGGGTGGGTAACCAACGTTTTCTCCCTTTCCCACATTGTTTTCCAGCGTTTCAAGAACAAATTCCATAATTTGAGCCACATTCAATTTGTTGTCTACAAAGGCTGTCAATTCGGACCAATGTAAAATTTTGTTGTGTGGTAAAGGGTTAAAATTGGTGGGAGAATATGGCCTCATGTAGCATGGTTGGTAACTCAAGGGCCTATGATTTTTGTCCTAAGTTTGAACTCGGCCAACGTCATTGTCGATGTCACGTGAGAGTCGGTGACAAATATCGGGTCTGTTTCACAAGTGGATATTTTGTCATTGTGTAGTCAAGAAGATAGGTATTGTCTTTGAATGTTTGTTTCGTATTAAATGCCACTTTCAACATTATTTTAGTTATATCGAGGCCCACAGTGCACATACTTATCCATGCTACCCTGGAGTTCTCATTGCCAGTACTTTACACAACATTCTTCCACCGGCTACTATTCCACCTAAACATAGTTGGAACAATGTACAGCACTGAGAGAGGAAAGAATGCCTCTACCCTACCGATTAAGATGCTGTGGTTTGTGCCTTAACTTCTTATGAAACAATCCCAGGTTTTCACAACCCTGAGAAAGAAGGCTTTTTAAAACATTGTGGGTAAAGGAGAAAATGCTGGTAACCAGCATTTTCTCCTTTTCCCACAATGTTTTCTACTCTTCCCAAAACTAATATTAATTTTTTAGTCGCATTTATTTTGTCGTCTGCAAAACCTTTCAATTTGGAGCTGTCTTCAATTTTGTTGTTTGCTAAAGGTTAAGTTATCGGCTGCAAATGAGCTGTGCTCTGACAAAAGGGGGCTTAACTCTACCAGACAACAGAATTTTAGACTGGTCTAAATTGAAAGTATTTGCAGATGACAAAATAAATGTGAGTGAAAAATTGAATTTGTTTTGGAAAGGGTAGAAAACATTGTGGGAAAAGGAGAAAATGCTGGTTACCAGCATTTTCTCCTTTTCCCACAATGTTTTTGAAAGGCTTCTTTCACAGGGTCCTTAAAAGTTGGGATTGTGTGATTAATGCATCTTCCTGATGCATTATACCAATTAAGCCATCACATAATTATGAATCCAGCATAGGCCACTGAAACTCCATTGGTCTGTTACCAAAAAACCAAATTTTCCTTATCAGACACCATTACTATAAATAGCACATTGGCAACTGCCTCTATATTGTATACAAGTTGACTTCTTTAAAAAAGAAGCCAGGAGAGGTCAGCATCAATGTTTTCAAATAGCTTATTGCTTTTAATTTCAATATATTTTGGTACATGTAAACAAATATGTAAGGCATTATATGATTGTCGCTGTGTAAAAAGGAGAGACCTCTTCTGCATTACATGACAGACACGTGACCTTCTTCCCACGTTTTCAAGTCGCATGATCTTTTCCCTCGGTTTTCTCTTTTTTAACGAAATTCTTTTTTTTTTGTATGTGTAGCTTTATTTGTTTAATGAAAAATTGCAACTACTGGAAAGGTCATTTGCAATCAAATCAATATAACAAATCATTTTGGAAATCCGTTATTAAAAAACAAAACACGTCTTTTTCCTATTTCAGTTTTTTGATTTCGGTTTATTTATAAAACCATGATGAAACATGTGTATCAGAACAATTTCGCAGAAATGGATGGAGTTAGGCAGCAATTTCTGAGGCAGCCTGCCTTTTAAACTCACCACTACTGGAGAGGTCTGATGACCTCTCCAATAATACAGAGGCAGTTGCCAATGTACTATTTATAGTAACGGTGTCCGATAAGGAAAATTTCGTTGTCTGGTAATAGACCAATGGAGTTTCAGTGGCCTATGGAATCCAGAATAGCCTCTTTTTTTATCAACAAACTTAACCCTTTACCAAACGACAAAATTTTAGACTGGTCCAAATTGAAAGCATTTTGCAGACGACAAAATAAATGTTACCGAAAAAGTAAAGTTTGTTTTGGGAAGGGCAGAAAACATTGTGGGAAAAGGAGAAAATGCTGGTTACCCGCATTTTCTCCTTTTCCCACAATGTTTTCAAAAGGCTTCTTTTTCAGGGTCGTTAAAAGTCGGGATTGTGTGGTACAGGGTTAATCATGCAGTAGACTGGCTGTAAGATATGCAGAAAAATGGCCGACTGCAAAAAGTTTCAGCCCAGGTCAGCCTGTGTTCACTGTGCAGCCTAACGTGGGTTGATACTTTTCGCAAATGCATTAAGCCCCCTTTGCATAGAGTGTGACCCACATGTTTTGCCTTTGGACCATTCTAACATTTTGTTCTTTGGTTAAAGTGTTAACTCTACCACGCAATCCCGACTTTTAATGACCCTGAGAAAGGAATGTTTTGAAAACATTGTGGGAAAAGGAGAAAATGCTGGTAACCAAATTTTAATTTTTGAGCAACATTTATTTTGTCGTCTGCAAATGCTTTCAATTTGGACTAGTCCAAAATTTTGTCGTTTGGTAAAGAGTTAAACCTATACCAAACAGTCCTGATTTTTAACACCCCAGAGAGAGAAGGCGTTTAAAAACATTGTTAAAAAAAAAAATCGTAAAAATGCTGATAACAAGCATTTTTTTGTCTTTCTCCCAAAATGTTTTCAACCCTTTTAAAGACATCTGCCTTGATATGAGTCAAATTCGATTTGTCGCCTGCAACTGCTTTGAATTTGGATAAGTCGAAAACTTTGTTGTCTGGTAACGAGTTAAAAAGGTTTTGTGCCTACTGCTTTTAAATTGAAACTATGTGATATGATTAGGTTTATCAACTGCAATAAAGGCTAGAATGGCCATGATTGCCCTGTGTCCCTTCACAGGCCAATATGGCAGTAAGCAATCAATAATTATCATAAATATCGTCTACTCGTTTTACACTGGAAAACTTCTAACTTGACAAAAATAGTCATTTGTTGTGGAAGGGAGATAAATAGTTACAGTAACTTGAACAAAAATAGCTTGGCTATTTCCCTTGGACAATTACACTTTTTTTTTTTTAACAATACGCAATGTCTCGGATATGGAATCGATAATGGGAGAGTAAACAACTAACCCCGGGAAAATTAGTTCCTGTCATCCAATCAAAAATTGCAATTTAGTCACATGACGAATCCCAGGCGAAGAAGTAAACAATCCATACAGATTTAGAGCGAGTCATAAGGATCAATATACACAGATAAAAAAATACATAGAAACGTTTCTCGCGAAACGTCAACTGTTTCTTTAGGTAGAAACTAGTTTTAGGTCAATTTTACTGTGTTACTGACGGTACATTGTCTTAGTTTTCTTGCGCTATAGCATAAGAAATGGAATCTGAAATCCCGAGTGGTGAAACGGCTGTTCTGCAAAATGGCGATGTAATGAATGGCAATGACTTGGCCATAAGCGAACTTCAAGACCCGTCCAAACCAATAAGGATTGTGAAGCGAGCGAAACGGTCTAGCAGATCGAATTCTGACGGGGAATCTACTACGAATGGGAATACAAATAGTTTGCATGAAAATGCAAAAATTATTTCTAGCAAGAACAGCAGAAAGTCGCGGGACGGTCGTGGAAAAGGCGAACCGAAGAAAGGTAAAACCTACCTTAATTTCTTTGACATCATGTGCATGTTATAAAGTAAAGATACCTTTATCAGTATGTGATAAGTCCCAGACATGCATATCGCCTCTGACATTTGCTTTAGAAACTGCAATGGGCATTGACCGATTTTGTTCCATTTGACCTACTTTCGGTTCTTTATGTGTTTACATAGAAAAACATCCAAAATATGCAAATAACTTAAACTTTCAATTGAAAATGAAGAAGGTATTCATATAAGATTTACATATTTTTTACTAGTGAAAGCTTTTATGTTTAGACTTCTGAACATGTTTCGTTGGACAAACAAAGGGTCATGTTGTGGACATTGTAGGGGTTTTCTCAAACATTCCATAATGGGGTTGTTAGTCATTCGGTATTTATTATATAGTTGATGTTTTTGTAATCTGTAACCTTTATCCCTGTTCTGAACAACTCCATTTTTTAAGGAGCCTGAAGAAATCAGCTTTTGAAACCATTATGGGTAAAGGAGAAAATGCTGGTAACCAGCATTTTCTTCTTCTCCCACAATGGTTTCTACCCTTTCAAATGACACACCCATCATTTGAACCATACTTAAAGTAGCACTAGTGGCCAAAAGTAAACAGTACAGGTGTTGAAATGCATTTGAATTTACACCATATCATTTAATAGCATGGAAATTATTGTGAAGATAACCATCTGTCATTGTACGGTCCTTTAAAATGTTAGTCACTGGCAGAGAAATGAATTTTAAAACTAGGTTAAAAGTTACCAGGTCACTATGTCTGTTGTTTACTTTTTGCCTGATTTTAAAATTCATTTTTCTGCCATTGACTAACACTTGTACCAATTGCACAATAAACCAGATTGTCATCTTCACAAATATGATCAGTGCACAAGCATTGTTTTCGGAAAGCAGCCTATTTTCTTTGAGTATCGCATGTTCATCAAGAAAATATGTTAAGTCTTTGGGTTTATCAAAGACACAGACAACTCAGCTAACCTAGACAGCTTAATATTATGATTTAATGATAATTAGAAGAGTCATTCAGATCACCTTATTTTTCAAAATTGGAATAATCGCTCCCTCTAGGCAAGTTGTTGGTATAAAACTGGTGTCCAAAGCGCAGTTATATAACTTACATTATAGTAGTAGTATTGAATCCTTTGTAAATGTAATTTATTTGTTAATGACATTGTCAAAAAGGCTGGTGGCTTTCAAATTCCTTAAATTATCATGCAGTAATGTATTTCTTCTTTCATGATTTCTTAATTTAAATAGATATTTTGATTTTGTAGATTCTGATTTTGTTTATTTATATCGGTCTATGTTTGAAAATCATTCATACTTGAAGCATCATTTTTCCTTTTCCCATAATTTATGAGACCCTTTACCACAAAATCATGAGTTTTAATCATCCAGAGGAAAAGCTTTTGAAAACATGGTGGGAAAAGGAGAAAATCCTGGAAACCAGCATTTTCTCCTTTTTCCACAACGTTTTCTAACTTTCAGAAAGCAAATTTCACCTATTAAGTCACATTTACTTTGTTGTCTGCAAGTGCTTTCAAGGACAGTTCTAAATTTTTGTTGTTTGGTAAAGGAATAAAAGGCTCCTCCCTCAGGGTCGTAAAACACTAGATTGTTAAAAGATTAACTCTTTACCAAACGACAAAATGTTAGTCTTGTCCAATTTGAAAGCATTTGCAGACGACAAAATAAATGTGACTCAAAAATTAAAATTTGTCTTTGGAAGGGTAGAAAACATTGTGGGAAAAGGAGAAAATGCTGGTTACCAGCATTTCCTCCTTTCTGAGAATGTCTTCTAAAGGGTTCTCTTTTAGGGTCGTTAAAACTCAGGGTTGTGGGGTGAAAGATTAAGATTTGCAGGTGTAATACATTGACCAATTTATTCAATAGTGTGAAGGTACATTGGCCTAAACTTTATCTGTGACCTTGGCCTTAACTGTTTAACAAACAACACAATTTTAGACTTGGTCCAAATTAAAAGAATTTGCAGATGACAATTTGAATGTTGCTGAAATGGTGGTAATTGTCTGAGAAAGTGCAGTAAACTTACCCAAGCTTTATTTGTGACTTTGGCCTGAACTCTTTACCATACAACCAAATTGTAGACCTGTCCAAATTAAAAGCATTTCTGCAGATGACAATTTGAATGTTGCTGAAATGACAGAATTTGTCACTGATAGGGTAGAAAACATTGTGGGAAAAAAATTAAATGCTGGTTACCAGCATTTTCTCCTTTCCACACAACGTTTTCAAAGGCTTCTTCCTCAGGGTCATTAAATCTTAGAATTGTGTGGTTAAGGATTAAGCCTGTTACTTCACATAGCAATTTTAGCCCCAGAGAAAAAACAAAAAAAATCATACTAGTGTTCTGCCAAGGTGGAGATTCTTAGATTTAGAAAAAAAAAATCCCGACATATGACACTCAGACAGGGCTTTGTCCCTTTTTTTTGAAAATTAATTTTGAGAACAATAATTGTCTTGACTTGTTTTGAAAATGTCTCCTTTTTGTGCAAGTTTGAGATCATTGTCCCCACATTGAATAATAATTTGCTTATCTCTATACCATACGATAAAATTTTGGACTTAACCCTTTACCGCACAATCCCGACTTTTAACGACTCTGAGAAAGAAGACTTGAAAACATCGTGGGAAAAGGAGAAAATGCTGGTAACCAGCATTTTCTCCTTTTCCCACAATGTTTTCTACACTTCCAAAAACAAATTTCAGTTTTTGAGCCACATTTATTCTGTCGTCTGTGAATGCTTTCAATTTGGACTGGTCTAGAATATTGTCGTTTGGTAAAGAGTTAATCCAAATTGAAAGCATTTGCAAACAATATTTTAAATGTGGACAAAATTATGGAATTTGCCTTTGATAGAGTAGAAAACATTGTGGAAAAAGGAGAAAATTGCAACTGACAACCATCAAGCATTAGAGTCATAGTCGACTTACCAAACTTCTGTTCCACAGTGTTTATATATTTGAATTCCGGGGTTATGTTAGAATAAAGAGTTTACTTTTTACAACACAATCCAGACTTACAATGACCCTTAAAGAGAAGCCTTTTGAAAACATTGTGGGAAAAGGAGAAAATGCTGGTAACCAGCATTTTCTCCATTTCCCACAATGTTTTTTAGTCATCCCAAAACAAATTTCAGTTTTCAAGTTACATTTATTTTGTCGTCTGCAAATGCTTTCAATTTGGACCAGTCGAAAAATTTGTCGTTTGGTAAAGAGTTAAGACCTGTTTGTAGAACAATGGATGACTGTACACTGTAGGGTAGTTAGAGAAAGCGAATAGAAACTGGTAAAAAGATTCTTTAGTGCAGCCCCATTCAGGAAGTTATTGTTGTAAAGAGGAAAAAAAAAAAACCTGAAAATTAACACTTTACCAAACGATCCCTTTATGACCCTGAAGAAAAAGGCTTTTGAAAACATCATGGGAAAAGGAGGAAATGCTTGTAAACACTATTTTCTGCTTTTTTTCCTCATTATGTTTTTTTTTTACTCTTTTTTACAGACAAGTTGACCCTCTCAGCCACTTTTTTTTATGTCGTCTGCAAATGCTTTCAATTTTGATGAGTCTAAAATTTTGTTGTTTTGTAAAGAGTTTATACTTGCTTTGTTAACGCTTTCCCACACAATTCTGAGTTTTAATGACCCTGAGGAAATAACCTTTTGAAAACCTTGTCGGAAAAGGAGAAAATGCTGGTAACCAGCATTTTCTCCTTTTCCCACAAGATTTTCTACAAGTTTACAGGTAATTACCATCATTTCAGTTACATTTAATTAGTCGTTTGCAAGTGCTTTGAATTTTGACAAGTCTAAAATTTTATCGTTTGGTAGGTAAATTAACGAAATGGACATTCTAAATGGGAACTAAGATGCCGGCCTTGCAATTTTAAAGTTGTTTTTGTCAGAATATCTGACAAAGGAGACAATTTAGATTAACTCTTTACCAAACAACAAAGTTTTAGCCTTTTCCAAAATGGAAGCAATTTGCAGATGACAGATTAAATGTTGCTCAAACAATAAGATAATGAGAAAACAATGGAATTGGTAAAAAGGAGAAAATGCTGGTAACCAGCATTTTCATCTTTTCCCCCAGTATTTTCAAAAGGCCTCTTTCTCTGGGTCATTCAAGCATGGGATTGTGTGATAGAGCATGAAGGATCAGACTGCATATTCTGTGCAGTCTGATCTGTGATCTACACTGCAAAAGCAGTTAAATCAGGGTTCAGTGCAATAAGGTTAAGAACAACATTCTCTAGATTTCAAGCTGTTTTATAAGCATTCTTACACAAGATTATGAGATATTTCTTTTGATAAAGGGAGGATAATTTGCGAAAGAAGTTCATAGGGTCAAAGGAATTTTTCCTCTATTAGCTTGGCTGTTTTCTAAAAAAAAGAACACACTTATGTCCCTTTATCGACTTCAAATTGTCACTGCGATGCCAAGCATTGGCACACATATGTTGTGCTCTTGTTGCATTCTGCATTTGATTGATAAATAGTTGGTGTTTTCTACCCAATGTCCATGAGACAATTGCGATGGTGTACAATGTTGAAAACAAATTTCAGTTTTTGAGTCACATTTATTTTGTTGTCTGCAGGCGCTTTCATTTTGGACAGGTTTAAAAATTTGCCATCTGGTAAATTGCTAACTCTTTACAATACAACAAAATTTTAGACTGATCCAAATTGAGGGTATTTTCTCATGACAACATGTCACAGAAATGATGTGATTTGTATCACAAAGAGTAGAAAACATTTTGGAAAAGAAGAAAATCGTGGCTACAATCTGAGAGCATTTGAAGAAGACAAATTCAATGTGGCAAAGGTGATGGGATTTTTATCGGACAGAGTAGAAAAAATTGTTGGAAAAGGAGAAATTTCCATGCTGTTTCTAGAAGGGGTTTTAGGGTCTTAACTCACTACCAAATGACAAAATTTTAGACCAGTCCATATTGAAAGCATTTGCGTATGACAATAAATGTGACTCAAAAACTGAACTTTGGTTTCAGAAGAGTAGAAAATATTGTGGAAAATGGAGAAAATGCTGGGTACCAGCATTTTCTCCTTTTCCCACAACGTTTTCAAGTTTCCTTCCTCAGTGTCATTGAAAGTCTGGATTATGTGATGAAGGGTTAAAGTAGCTTTCACATTTATAGTTGCTTTTAAAGGCAGTATAGATCAAGATCAGACTGTCGACATAAAACATGCTGTCTGAACTTTGAGCAGTAGTGCCTGCTTTGCTTAGACATTCTGGACTAGAACAACCTTGACATTGCACTTTTTTAACCCTTTACCATACAGTCTTGAGTTTTAACAACCTTGAAGAAAAGGCCTTTTGAAAATATTGTGGGAAAAGGAGAGGCCTAATTTCCTGTTTGTATATTTTCAGGGGGTGCTGGTGGGAAAGGAACCTGGGGCGTTCCCGGAGATGAATTGTTTGCTGACACAGCATGTAGAGACTCAAATGATCCAAACTACGATTCTGATACTCAGGTACTTTTATTTTGATAGTTTTATGTCCCAACTTGGGTACTTGTATACTCAAAGTCAGGTAATTTTATGTTTTGGTTTAAATCCTGTTTTTATTCTGGACAGAGCTTGTTTTACATTGTTATGCCTGTACTTTTATGCTGATACTCAGAGGAACTTTTATACTCTGATTCATAGTCTAAGATGATTCCAGTACTCAGTTACTCTGATTCTGACACTCAGGTACTCTAATGATTTGAGTCAGACTGCTATAATTCTGATACTCAGGTACCTTTATTCTTACGCTGAGGTACATGTTCTTTTATTCTGATACTCAGGTAGTTTGTACTTTGATTGAGACCCAGGTTTTCAGTTGACTTTCTAGTAAGGGGGTCAGTTTGATTTCCTTCAAATTATTGAATGAAGGCAAACAATTTATCTTTCTGAGGGGGAAGTAGGAAAAGGTCAGAAAATTTTGGGGTCCAAACTCAAATAAACAGGGGGGGGGGGGGGGGGGGAATGCCAAGGAAAACCCTGGAGACCCTACTATGATTCTGATACTGTGGTACTTACATTCTGATACTCAGGTAGTTTGTACTTTAAGACCCTGTTTGGATATACAAGTACTTATATTCTGATACTCAGGCACTTTTTATCATAGATAGGGAAAATCAGCTTAAACAGAGGTTTGATATAGAAATACACGGAAACTTTTGGAAAACTGGGTGGTCATGGGCAATTAACTTTGCCACAATGATTTGAGGAGTAATTTGTTAGAAAAAGTGAATTTATGCAGGAAGTAATTCGTTGATCCAAGATCAAATTGTTCCATGCTTTTACATTTGAGTGGAAGATTTCTGAGAGTATATTCTCCTCTTTAGCTCAGCTGTTTTTAAAGAAAACATTGAGGTATTATCAAAGGCATGATGTCAATGTGGTCACGGTGCAAAAACTTTGACATTTTTTTATGTCTCTGTCATTTCAGATTATATTTACTTCAAACTTTGACTCATTATTAACTTTGAAAAAGGGAACCCATACAAAAGGGGCAAGTAAAAACCATGAAAAATGACTGAAATATTTTTGACACCTTTAGGCCCCTTTTTGGACATAGAATTTTCAGTAAAAGCAACTGCAGCCAAGCATTGGCACATACAAGCGCTTTATTACCATGATTTTCTCCTTTTGTGCATTGTTTTCTTCCCTTTCAAAGACAAATCTGATTGAGGAACATTGGATTTGTCATTGAAATTTTGTCATCTGGTCCATATTCCTCTACAAAACAGTCTAATCTTATAACAACCCAAGGAAGAAATGTTTTAAGAACATTGTGGAAAATTAGAAAATGTTGGTAGCCAGCATGTTTTTACCCTTTCATAAATAAATCCCATCATTTCATCCCTATTTTATTGAAGATGCTCTCAATCTGGACAAGTCTAAAATTTTGTCATCCTGTAAAGCATTAGATTGAGTCTGGCTCTGTAACCTTAAAATGCCTTTAACAACTACAGTTGCCTTGTAACCCTTTCCCAAATGACAAATTTTGGACTGGTTCAAATTCAAAGAGTTTGCAGACGACAATTTTAAATTTTATGAAAATGGCAGAAAGTTCTCAAAAAGGGTAGAAAACACTGTGGGAAAAGGAGAAATTGCTCGTTATGAGCAATTTCTCCTGTTCCCACAGTGTTTTCAAAAGACTTATACTGCAGACAGGTGAAAACAAGGGCTTGTTTGGGAAAGTTAAGCAAGTGTAGATCAAGATCAGGCTGTGCTAAACATGCAGTCTGATCTTTGATCTACGCTGTCCGATATGCTGAAACGTAGCAGAAAAAAAAAACAACCATGAAATTCCAATTATTTGGGTCATATTTCTAGGATGAAAATGTCTGATAGGTTTATTCAGCGCTCAGTTCTGTCAGTGCTTTGATGTTTTCAATTTTTTTTTTTCAACAACAGGGAGATTATGTAGTGGAGACAATTGAGCCTGTAATTACAGAGGAAGAGTTTGATAAAGTTGTAACACCTATAATCCTAGAATATTTTCACCATGGCTTAACAAAAGAAGTGGAGGTAAATGTTTGCCTTTTGCATTTTTGACCTCTGCTGATGCCTGAATATCTCTTGTTATAATTTACAACAGTTTTGTAGATGTTCTTATATGAGCCTTCCTCTGGCAAAAGAGAGCTTAATGCATCTCTGTGATGCATTATACCAAGTAAGTCATCACATAATGATGGATCCATAAAATATATTTTGTCTCACAATCAACTGGATCTGAAGGTAGAATGGTCCCTTGACCTGTAGAAAATTTACAAACAGCAAAAAGTTTCAACCAAATGATACAGGGCACAATGTAGGTAATCAACGGTGCAGAATTTTATAGTGACTATTTCAAATGATTTACCACACAGTCCCGACTTTTTACGGCCATGAGGAATGTGCCCTTTGAAAACAATGTGGGAAAAGGAGAAAATGCTGGTAACCAGCATTTTCTCCTTTTCCCACAATGTTTTCTATCCATTTAAAGACAAAATCATTTTAGCTACATTTAAATTGTGGTCTGCAAATGCTTCCAATTTCGACAAGTCCAAAACTTTGCCGTGTGGTGAAGAGTTAAGGACAAGCTCAGGAGTGCAAATAGCATAGAGGACTTGAAACCAGGGGCTTTGAGGTTTGAATCTCTAGCTCTGCCAGTATCTGTCCAAGAATTTATGATAGTCATTAAGACAGAATTCATTCCTCTCTCGCCACTGAAACTGTGTTTCAGTGATGGTTGTATGAGAAAGGAGCCAGTGGCTTGGGAAGATTATTGTGTGTAGAACGGGTAAAGAAACTCCAGGAAAGCATGGATAGATGCACTGGCCACCACGATATAACTGAAATGATGAGGCAGGATCAAATATGAAAAACTTTCAAAAACAACATGTTTAAAAATTTTTTATTTGAAATAAACTCAAGAGGGAAAAAAAATATTTTTTTTTTATTTAGACCAGGGTCTATGTTCACCAACCATTCTTAAGAACGTTGTTGGTCTTATTCTCAAGAATTTTCTAAATTTGAATGTAACACAAATTGTGATTGGCTAAACCAAATGATATAGCCAATTAAAAGCTGCGTAAGTGTGTAAACCTAGAATTAGACTTGGAATGAAATTAAGAATAATTTGGTTGGTGACTACAGACTCTATTAGGTGGGAAATTTATCTGTTAACTTAGACAACTGAATATTAGTGCTGCAGACAACAGCTTCTGACCAAGGTCCACAACATTCATACTAAGACTAGAGATAGCTTCTGCAAAAAGATCTATGTGTATCACCAGTAAGGAAGGCTGATGCCTCCACAATGCCATATAGACTTGTTGGATTTCAAAGAAAACTTCAACAATCTGGCAGAATTCTGTTTAAGATAAGAATCTAATTTTTATATGTTTTTGTCTGATTTTCATAAAAACATTGTCAGGCATAATTTTGCATATTATGAAAATAAGTAATAAAGAATGTATGCTCAACTCATTTTTCTGTATTTATGATGAAGTTTGGACTCAGTTTTTCAGTAAAGGCCATGGTCTTGTCTAGGCCACAAAAATAATATAAAAAGGAGTTTGATGAGGTTGCTCTAATAATTTGTTGAAGGTGCACAGAGTAAAAGCTGAAATAATCAGGTAATAAAGCTGGCTTTGACAGTATCTGCCATTCCACTAAATTACACTGAGTATATCATATTATATGAAACTCTGGATTAATGCAAAAAAAATCTACAACAGTATTGCAGTAGGTATCTTCTTCTATTTGTACATATTTTTAACTGCAATACTATTGTAAGTCAACTTACAGTGAAGAAAAAAATTGACCCACACACTATAGTAACATGCTATGAAATATGTTATACCAAAAATCTAAATCAATTCATATGTTCAGTCAAAATTGAGAGTTTTTTGTCTCTCCTGAAAACTTGTCAAAAATGACTTATAACAGTATTGCCCTCAGCAGTCGATATATTGGAATTTTTACCCGTCTGATCACCTTTCAGGCAAGCCTTGAAGAGCTGAACCTAACCAGAATGAAGCCAAGGATCATCGAGTTAGCAATCAGCATAGCAATTGACCATAAGGCGTGTCACAGGGAGCTCACGTCCATATTGATCTCTGATTTATTCGGGAAAATTTTGAAACCAAAGCACATGCAGATTGGATTTGATAATTTGCTCAACTCATTAAGTGATATCGTCATTGACTCACCAGAATCACCCAGAGTAAGTTGATATGATTTTTTACCTTTTTCTTATTAGCTCTTCACTAAATAACAAAGTTTCAGACTTGAAAAAATTTAAAGCATCTGCAGACGACAATTTAATTGTAGCTTAAATGGTGATTGCTGTACTAGGATAGAAAACAGTTTGGGAAAAGGAGAAAATGCTGGTAAACAGCATTTGCTCCTATTCCCACACTGTTTTCAAAAGCTTTCTCTTCCTGGGTCGTTATTGAACAATCCTGAGATTTAAGGACCATAAAGTAGAAGAGGAAACAAGGAAGAAAATACTGTAAACCATTTCCCACAATGTGTTATATCCTTTCAAAAAAAACATCAGCATTTCAGCCAGATTTACTTTGTTATTAGCAAATGCTTTCAAAATGGATGTGTCTCAAATTTTAACATGCGGTAAAGGGGTAAGTCCTACTTATATGGATGTTATCAAAATCGTCTGTAACTTTGTTTATGAGATGGTGAGTGTATTGCCATAGGAAACTGTCAACTGTCTTGTCTCAACCTGACTAATTTTTGAGTCATTTTCTGTCAACTGCTCACAGTATATTGAGTATATTGTCGTTTTGTAACAATTATGTGTGGAGTACACCGAGAAGAGTCTGACGAGTAGTCTGAATATATCTGGACAATTTATGAGAGCAACTTCAATCGTGCTAGTTGGCTTATTAAAGGCACCGTACTGGCCAAATGTAAACAGTGCCAGTGTTAAAATATATTTAGATTTAAATCATACCATTTAAAAGTATGGAAATCACTGTGAAGAATTTTAGATGACAATCTGTTTTTGTCTGTTTGCTCCAAGTATGAGTTGCTAGCGGAGTAATGAATTTCAAAACTAGTTTAAAAGTGGCCAGTTCATTTTATATTTTGCTTACTTTCTACCTGATTTAAAAATTTGTTTTCCGGCCAGCGACTTACACTTGGACTGGCAACGTAAAACAGATGGTCATCTTTGGAATATTTACCATACTTTGAAAAGGCATAATTTTGGCTGCTATTGGGCCTTTATATATGGAGAGAAAATTATTTTATGTACAACTTGTTGTCTCTGTGATGTGATCATTAACCCTTTACCGCACAATGCTGCCTTTTGACGGCCCTGGGAAAGAAGCCTTTTGAAAACATTGTGGGAAAAGGAGAAAATGGTAACCAGCATTTTCTCCTTTTCTCAAAATATTTTTTACCCTATCAAAGAAAGATTGCACCATTTGAGCCACATTAAAATTGTCAGCTGCAAATGCTTTCAATCTGGACAAGGCTGAAATTTTGTCATCTGGTAAAGGGTTAACTATAACAAATGTTCTTTTCTTGCACAAATTTGAGATGAGTGTTAATTTTTTATAATACAGTCCCAAGTTTGTGGAAGAAGGCTTTTGAAAACATTGTGGGAAAAGGAAGACAATGCTGGTAATCAGCATTTTCTCCTCTTCCGACGATGTTTTCTCTACTTTCAAAGACTAATACCATTATGTAAGTGACATCCAATTTGTCGTCTGCAAATGCCTTTGATTTGGAAGAGTCTAAAAATTCTGTTGTGTGGAAGAGGTAAGTGATATCATTTAACTCTTTACCAAATGACAAAATTTTAGACTGGTCGAAATGGAAGGCGTTTGCAGACGACAAAATAAATGTGACTGAAAAAAATAAATTTGTTTTGGGAAGGGCGGAAAACATTGTGGGAAAAGGAGAAAATGCTGGTTACCAGCATTTTCAAAAGGTTTTCAAAAGGCTTTTTTTTCTCAGGGTCGTTAAAAGTCTGGATTGTGTGGTAAAGGGTTAAGACATCACATTACATTAAAATCAGATAAGCAAAGTTTATTCATGGAAATTCCCTTATATAAATATATAATTCTGTATATTCAGATCTATGAAACATTGTTTTGACATTATGGCAGAAAAGAACCTGACATTTGTTTGCTCTAAGGTAAAAGTGTATGAAAAAAGTCTAGAAAAAATGTTCTAAGGCAATCCAAAGGCTAAAATGCCAGTGTTATGTCAAATCCTGTGTCATGTGGGCAAATTTTGTGATTATATCAGACCTCCAGATAAAAGGGAGTGATAGTTTTCTAAATCCATTATTTCTCTTCCAAACCCTATGTTGTGGGTACTCATTAGAATCGTCTCGATGAGACGATTCTAATGAGTACCCATAACATAGGGTTTAGTGGAGAGTGATTAATATTTTCAATTTTGAAATCAAAATCACTCCCTCTATCTGTAGCTTTGATTATATGCAATCAAATTCACAGGTTTTGCATCTTAATCTGTCAAGAATGTTGTCGTCTGCATTTCAAAATTGCTATTGATATCGACATTATTAAGCCGTAGGCTGCTAAGTGCGACTCACTGACCTTTAGCGGACATTGTAGATCCAAGATCAGACTGCACATAATGTGTAGTCTGATCATGGATCTACATTATCAGATAAGGAGATATCTTTTCCCAAAAAAATATGTGTGAAAAAGCAAAATTTGGGTTTTTACCATGGGCTCGAAAGTTTTATTTCAGTTATTTAGCAGGAGGGTTACCGTTTTCTTTCAGATTGTTGGACAGTTCATTGCCCGAGCAGTTGCAGACGACTGCTTGCCACCGAAATATATTATGAGTTACAAAGGATGTGTTGATAATGCCGCAAAACAAGAAGCCCTTGAGAAGGCAGAGCTTCTTTTAACTCAAAAACATGGAATTGTGCGCCTTGACACAATCTGGGGATCAGGAGGAGGTATCAGACCTGTCAAGTATTTGATTAAACAGGTGAGTTGCTTTACAGACGACAGTGTTGCAGAGGTAGAGTATTGGCTTCTTATATCAAGAGTTTCAGGAAACGACAAAATTTTAAACTTGTCCAAATTGAAAGAATTTGCAGACAACAAATTCAATTTGATTCAAGAACATTTAACTCTTAACCAATTGACAAAATTTTAGACCTGTCCAAATTAATAGAATTTGCAGATGATAAATTAATTGTGACTCAAAAACTGACATTTCTCTTTGGAATCATAGCAAACATTGTGGGAAAAGAAGAAAATGCTGGTTACCAGCATTTTCTCTTTTTCCCACAATGTTTTTTAAAGGCCGTTTTCTTTAGGGTTGTTTCCAAACCTGTGTTCCACAGTTCATTGCGCACAGGACATGAGACCAAGGGGTTGCTGATTCGAATCCCCAGCTGAATTTCTGTCTGAGGATAAATGATAGCCATTGCGTCAGGATTCATTCTTCTCTCATTGCTGATCATTGTTCTGGCGATTTTTATGTGGAAAGCAGGCAGTGGTTTAGAAAGAATATTTTGTGGGGACTGGTTGAAAGGAAACTACAGGTGAGCATGGATAGGTGCAATGGCTTCCGCAATATAACTGAAATAATGTTGAAAACAGCATGAGCCACATTTAATTTGTTGTCTGTTAATATTTGGTCAGGTCTAAAATTATGTTGCCAGGTAATACGTTAATGTCAAAAACACTCAGGATCGGATGTAAAATTGATAGTGCACTGTAAATAAAGCAAGATTTTCACCAGGCTATGCCTATGCCGTTGGCATTGACTGAAACATACAGAGCAATGTTATTGTCATACTCAGAAAATTCTATCAAATTCTAACAGATATTTATGTTGGGTGCTTGGCTACTTATCATAACTCTGTCAAGTGTATGTTGCGCACAGATGCCTCTCGTTCTGGTATAAACAGAGAGGGCTGCTCTATTCTGGTCATTGGATGGCTGGACTACACACTGTTTTTGATTGCCTTATAACCCCCCTTTCCCACCCTTTACCTATGTTTTTCATGTATGAGGGAATTATATAAGTTCTGTATTGCTATGTATTCATGTGAGATACTGTGTTCAGACCTCCAGATAAAAGGGGGTGACAGTATTCTAAATCCATTATTGCCATTCCAAACCCTATGTTGTTATTTAGAATTAGAATCGTCTTGATGAGACAGTTCTAATGAGTACCCACAACACAGTGTTTAGTGGAGAGTGATTAATATTTTCAATTTTGAAATCAAAATCACTCCCTCTTTCTGGAGCTCTGTATGTTCATGTTAACCTGCTGGTAAGCAGGTTTTTTCTATAGAGATTACATGTTGAACATTTCAAATACAATGCTAGTCTAGGTAGCTATAATAAGTCCATGCCGTGGAATGTTTGTTTTGTCTGAGTGGAACGAAAGAAAATATAAGTCTATTTATCCCTCACTTTCAGAAAATATAACACCCTTGGGTGTGCTAAATAGAGAAAGTACGGTATGAATTGTCTATATATTACAGATGGTGTTATTGCTGAAGGAGTATTTGTCGTCCAGTGATGTTCAAGAAGCCACACGATGTCTTCAGGACCTAGAAGTCCCACATTTCCATCATGAACTAGTCTACGAAGTAAGGTTTTAACTTGTTACGAAATGACAAAATTTTCGACTTGTCCAAATTGAAAACAATTGCAGATGACAAAATAAATGTTACTGAAAAATTAAATTTGTTTTGGGGTAGGTAGAAAACATTGAGGGAAAAGGAGAAAATGCTGGGTTACCAGCATTTTCTCCTTTTCCCACAGTGTTTTCAAAAGGCTTCTTTCCCACAGTGTTTTCAAAAGGCTTCTTCTTCAGGGTCATTAAAGTAGGGGTTGTGTGGTAAAGGGTTTAATCTCTTTACTGGATGATTTAATTTTAGACTCACCCATAGAATGTACTGCAGGCCACAAATGTGTCTGAAATGATGGTTAGGGTAGAAACTATTTGTAGAAATGGGAAAAAAACCTGTTTACAGGATTTTTGAATTGTCTTTTTTTTTTTAGCTCACCTGAGCACGAAGTGCTAAGGTGAGGTATTGTGATGGGTCGTTGTCCGGCGTCCATCTGTCCGTCTGTCCACAATTCCTTTAAACATCTCCTCCTAAACCACTGGGCCAATCTTGATGAAACTTGGCAGGGATGTTCCTTGGGTGAAGCTCTACCAAAGTCGTTCAAAAGATTGAATTCCACCCAAAACTCTGGTTGCCATGGCAAGAGAAAGGAAAAAAATAGGAAAATCTTTGAAAATCGTCTTCTCTGATTCTAGAAGGCGTAGAGCTTTGAAATTTGGTATGTAGCATCTCCTAGTGGACCTCTACCAAGTTTGTTCATATGATGGCCCTGGGGTCAAAACTGGCCCCGCCCCGGGGGTCACAAGTTCGAACATAGGAACAAGGAAGGAAAACTTTAAAATTCTTCTTCTCTGAAACTGGAAGGCGTGGAGCTTTGATATTTGGCATGTAGCATCTCCTAGTGGACCTCTACCAAGTTTGTTCATATGATGCCCCTGGGGTCAAAACTGGCCCCGCCCAGGGGGTCACAAGTTTTGAACATGGGAACAAAGAAGGAAAACTTTAAAAATCTTCTTCTCTGATTCTAGAAGGCATAGAGCTTTGATATGTGGTATGTAGCATCTCCTAGTGGACTTCTACCAAGTTTGTTCATATGATACCCCTAGGGTCAAAACTGGCCCCGCCCCGGGGGTCACAAGTTCGAACATAGGAACAAGGAAGGAAAACTTTAAAATTCTTCTTCTCTAAAACTGGAAGGCGTGGAGCTTTGATATTTCGTATGTACCATCTCCAAGTGGACCTCTACCAAGTTTGTTCATATGATGCCCCTGGGGTCAAAACTGGCCCTGCCCCGAGGGTCACAAGTTCTAACATAGGAACAAAGAAGGAAAACTTTAAAATTCTTCTTTTCTAAACCTTGCAGGCATAGAGCTTTGTTATTTCGTATGTAGTGAACCTGTTCTAAGTTTGTTAGCCCACCTGAGCACAACATGTTCAGTCAGTTCGAAATTGGGTCACCTGGGGTCATAAACTAGGTCACTAGGTCAAATTAAAGAAATACCTTGTGGGCACTCTAGAGGCCACATTTATTGCTCAAATGACCTGAAATTTGGTCAGAATGTTTGTCTTGATAAAATCGCGGATGAGTTTGGATTTGGGTCACCTGGGATCATAAACTAGGTCACTAGTTCAAATTAAAGTAATACCTTGTGGGCACTCTAGAGGCCACATTTTTGGCTCATTTGACTTGAAAATTGGTCAGAATGTTTGTCTTGATAAAATTTCACACGAGTCCGAATTTGGGTCATGTGGGGTCTTAAATTAGGTCACTAGGTCAAATTAAAGAAATACCTTGTGTGCACTCTAGAGACCACATTTATTGTTCAATTGATTTGAAAATTGGTCAAAATGTGTGTCTTGACGAAATCTAGGATGACTTTAAAATTGGGTCACCTGGGCTCATAATCTAGGTCACTAGGTCTAATTAAAGAAATACCTTTAGGGCACTCTAGAGGTCACATTTCTTGCTCAATTGACTTGAAAGTTGGTCAGAATGTTTGTCTTGATGAAATATTGGGTGAGTTTGATATTGGGTCAGCTTGGGTTATAAACTAGGTTACTGGGTCAAATTTAAGAAACACTTCATGGGCACTCTAGAGGCCACATTTATTGCTCAATTAACTTGAAAACTGTTCAGAATGTTTTTCTTGATAAATTTTTTGATGAGTTCTAAATTGGGTCACGTGGGGTGATAAATTAGGTCACTAGGTCAACTTATGGAAATTTCTTGTGGACGCTTTAGAGGCCACATTTTAAGCTCAATTGACCTGACAATTGGTCAGAAATTGAATTATGCATGTTGAGTGAATTTTGCCTATTGACTCAGGTGAGCGATCCAGGGCCATCATGGTCCTCTTGTTTGTGCAATGGTTTCAAAAAAACATGATTACCAGCATGCTCTTCTTTTCCCACAATGCTTTCAAAAGTTTTCCGTGTCAAGGTCATTAAAAGTGATGATTGTGTTGTAAACAGGGCCATTATTGGTAATGATAATGATGACCTGACTAACATTGTTTCATAAATTGCTATATATAGCCTATATAAATGTTAAAGTACTCACAATAAACATTTAACCCTTTCCCAAATGGCAAATTTTGGACTTGTCCAAATTGAAAGAGTTTGCAGATGACAATTTTAAATTTGATGAAAATGGCAGAAAGGTCTCAAAAAGGGTAGAAAACACTGGGAAAAGGAGACATTGCTCGTTACGAGCAATTTCTCCTTTTCCCACAGTGTTTTCAAAAGACTTGTACTGCAGACACAGGAAAACCAGGGCTTGTTTGGGAAAGGGTTAAGTCATGCTCTGTGAAAAAGGGGTTTAATGCATCTGCCAAAAAGTCTAGACCCTCTAAACCTTTTGCTATTTGTAAATTTTCTGTATGTCAAAGGACCAGTGTACCATTTGACTCAATTGGTCCATTGCATTTCTCTACTCTTTGCCAAGTCCCCGTAGCTCAGTCGGTAGCATACAGGACTTGAGAACAGGAGGTCGCTGGTTCGATCCCTGGCTTGGCCAATTTCTTTCCGAGGATTGATGATAGTCATTGCGACAGGATTCATTCCTCTCTTATCACTAACCATTGTTTCGACGATGGTTAGGTGGGAAAGCAGCCAGTGGCTTGGAAAGAATTTTGTGCGGAATACTGGTAAAAAGAAACTTGAGGAAAGCATGGATAGGTGCACTGGCTGCCACGATATAACTGAAATAATGTTGAAAACGGCGCTACACCATACCATCAATCAATCAGTCAATCAATCTCTACTCTTTACCAGACCACAAAAAAGTAGACTCACCCAAATTGAATGCATAATGCAGAATGACAAATTTAATTTGTATCAGATAGTAGTTTTTGTCTATGATAGGGTGGAAAGCATGGTGGGAAAGGGGGATACTGCCGTTTCTCCTTTCCCCATCATGTTTTCAAAAACCTTTTTCACATACGGTCATTAAATCTGGGGATTGTGTTGTAAATGGTTTAGCCATATTTTGCCACAGTGCTGTGCATTCTTGTATGTGAAAACTAAAGGCCAAAGGATATATTGTTCATAAGGAAAGACATCCCCTTTTGCCACATTGTGTTCAAAAGTCATCTGCAGCAAGACTTAACCCTATACCACACAATCCTGACTTTTTACGACCCTAAAAAGGAAGCCTTTTGAAAACATTGTGAGAAAAGGAGAAAATGCTGGTAACCAGCATGGTTCCCACCCTTCCCAAAACAAATTTCAGTTTTTCAGTAGCATGTTCCCACAATGTTTTCAAAAGTCTCCCATCTCAAGGTCATTAAAACTTGTGATTGTGTGGTAAAGGATTAAGTAATTATCTGCCACAGGTAATGACTGAAATAATTCCTGAAACTCAAAAATATTTCAGGCCACAGTAATGGTGATTGAGGATGGCACAGAGAGATCGTCCGAGAGAATGGTGAAATTTTTACGGTCTCTGAGTGATGCCTGTATCATAACTCAAGAACAAATGTCTCAGGTAAAGCTTTTATTTATCTCCGATACGAATCATGGGCGAGCTTTTATGTCTATATATGGGTATAAGGCTTATTACATGACTGCTAGCCGGTAGGATCTTAGAAGTCTTCGTAACTCTTAACCGGACAAAATTTGAGCCTTGTCCATACTGAAAAGATACGCATATGACAGTTTAAAAGTTGCTCAAATGATTTGTCTTTGATAGGTTAGAGAAAAATGTGGATAAAGGAGAACATGCTGGATATCGGGTTTTCTCCTTTTCCCGCAATGTATTTAAAAGCTGTTTAGCTCAGGGTTGTAAAAACTCGGGGTTATGTGGTAAAAGGTTGAATTTGTTTTTGTAACAGGCACAAATCACAGCGTGTCAGATCATAGTTTTGCCGTCAGAGGATGGGGTCTTAACCCTTTGCCACACAATCCCGACTTATAATGAACCTAAGAAAGAAGCCTTTTGAAACAATTATGGGAAAAGGAGAAAATGCTGGTAACCAGCATTTTCTCCTTTTTCCACAATGTTTTCTACACTTCCCAAAACAAGTTTCAATTTTTGAGCCAAGTTATTTTGTCATCCGCAAATGGTTTCAATTTGGACTAGTCTAGAATAATGTTGTTTGGTAAAGACTTAATCCAGACAACAAAACTTGTATACTTGTCCATTTTGGAAAGCATTTGCAGAAGACAAATTTAACGATAAAATCAAATGATAAGATTTGTCCTTGAAAGGGTAGAAAGCATTGTGAGAAAAAAAAGAGAAAAAAAAATGCTGGGTTCAAAGATTTTCTCCTTTCCCCTATGGTTTGAAAAACCGGTGTCATGGTTTTTACAACAGGGGATTGTTTGAAAGAGTTTTAAGGCTTTACAACACAGTCCCAGATTTTAACAACCCTGAAGAAAAAAAGGCTATAGAAATTAATTGTGGGAAAAGGAGAAAATACTGGTAACCAGCATTTTCTCCTTTCCAACAATGTTTTCTACCCTTTTGAAGACAACTATCATCGTATGTGTCCTGTCCAATTTATTGTTGGCAAGTGCCTTCCAGTTGGACAAGTACAAAATTTTGGTTGACTGGTAAAGGTTTATTTAAATATAGCCCATGAACTTAAATGCCCTACAAAGATGACTAACATGTGAAACTTTACTCTTCTTTACAGGGTTTTAAACGTGTGTTCAACAACATGCCTGATATCAATTTAGACGTTCCAAATGCCTATGTTATCTTAGAAAGGTTTGGAGAAATGTGCCGGAAGGAGAAAGTCATGACTGAAAATGTCTTGAAGGACATGCCAAAAGGGTAAGTTGATATTTTTACATAAATCATGTTCTGTGAAAAGGGGGTTTAATGCATCTGCAAAAAGGTATTGACCCACGTCAGCCTGCAGAGGCAGATATGAGTCAAAATTTTTTGCTGTTTGTAAATTTTCTGCATGTCCATGGTTTTTTCTGCATGTTGGTTTTTAGACAAAATAGAGTTCATGGATCCGCCGTTATGTGATGACTTGCGTGGTATAATGCACGATGGAGTATTGATCCACGTTATGTGATGACTTGCGTAGTATAATGCATGACAGAGTATTGATCCACGTTATGTGATGACTTGCGTAGTATAATGCATGACAGAGTATTGATCCACGTTATGTGATGACTTGCGTAGTATAATGCATGACAGAGTATTGATCCGCCGTTATGTGATGACTTGCGTAGTATAATGCATGACAGAGTATTGATCCGCCGTTATGTGATGACTTGCGTAGTATAATGCATGACAGAGTATTGATCCACGTTATGTGATGACTTGCGTAGTATAATGCATGACAGAGTATTGATCCGCCGTTATGTGATGACTTGCGTGGTATAATGCATGACGGAGTATTGATCCACGTTATGTGATGACTTGCGTGGTATAATGCATGACGGAGTATTGATCCACGTTATGTGATGACTTGCGTGGTATAATGCATGACGGAGTATTGATCCGCGTTATGTGATGACTTGCGTGGTATAATGCATGACGGAGTATTGATCCACGTTATGTGATGACTTGCGTGGTATAATGCATGACGGAGTATTGATCCACGTTATGTGATGACTTGCGTGGTATAATGCATGACGGAGTATTGATCCACGTTATGTGATGACTTGCGTGGTATAATGCATGACGGAGTATTGATCCACGTTATGTGATGACTTGCGTGGTATAATGCATGACGGAGTATTGATCCGCCATTATGTGATGACTTGCGTGGTATAATGCATGACGGAGTATTGATCCGCCATTATGTGATGACTTTCGTGGTATAATGCATGACGGAGTATTGATCCGCCATTATGTGATGACTTTCGTGGTATAATGCATGACAGAGTATTGATCCGCCATTATGTGATGACTTTCGTGGTATAATGCATGACAGAGTATTGATCCACGTCATGTGATGACTTGCGTGGTATAATGCATGACAGAGTATTGATCCACGTCATGTGATGACTTGCGTGGTATAATGCATGACAGAGTATTGATCCGCCGTCATGTGATGACTTGCGTGGTATAATGCATGACGGAGTATTGATCCGCCGTCATGTGATGACTTGCGTGGTATAATGCATGACGGAGTATTGATCCGCCGTCATGTGATGACTTGCGTGGTATAATGCATGACGGAGTATTGATCCGCCGTCATGTGATGACTTGCGTGGTATAATGCATGACGGAGTATTGATCCGCCGTCATGTGAAGACTTGCGTGGTATAATGCATGACGGAGTATTGATCCGCCGTCATGTGAAGACTTGCGTGGTATAATGCATGACGGAGTATTGATCCGCCGTCATGTGAAGACTTGCGTGGTATAATGCATGACGGAGTATTGATCCGCCGTCATGTGAAGACTTGCGTGGTATAATGCATGACGGAGTATTGATCCGCCGTCATGTGAAGACTTGCGTGGTATAATGCATGACGGAGTATTGATCCGCCGTCATGTGAAGACTTGCGTGGTATAATGCATGACGGAGTATTGATCCGTGTTATGTTATGACATGCGTAGTATAATGCATGACAGAGTATTGATCCGCCGTCATGTGATGACTTGCGTGGTATAATGCATGACAGAGTATTGATCCGCCATTATGTGATGACTTGCGTGGTATAATGCATGACGGAGTATTGATCCGCCGTCATGTGATGACTTGCGTGGTATAATGCATGACGGAGTATTGATCCGCCATTATGTGATGACTTTCGTGGTATAATGCATGACAGAGTATTGATCCGCCGTCATGTGATGACTTTCGTGGTATAATGCATGACAGAGTATTGATCCGCCGTCATGTGAAGACTTGCGTGGTATAATGCATGACAGAGTATTGATCCGCCGTCATGTGAAGACTTGCGTGGTATAATGCATGACAGAGTATTGATCCGTGTTATGTTATGACATGCGTAGTATAATGCATGACAGAGTATTGATCCGCCGTCATGTGAAGACTTGCGTGGTATAATGCATGACAGAGTATTGATCCGCCGTCATGTGAAGACTTGCGTGGTATAATGCATGACAGAGTATTGATCCGCCGTCATGTGAAGACTTGCGTGGTATAATGCATGACAGAGTATTGATCCGCTGTTATGTGAAGACTTGCGTGGTGTAATGCATGACGGAGTATTAGATCCCTTTTTGCCAAAATATATACGAGCCATGCTCTGTGAAAAGAGGGCTTAATGCATCTGCGAAAAGTATCGACCCAGGTCAGCCTGAGCAGGCAACTTTCAATGTGTCAAAAGACCATTCTACCTCATAATTCAGTTGATTGTTAGAAAACATGGCTATTATGAATCCACAATTATGTGATGATTTGCTTGGTATCGTCCATCACGGAGGTGCATTAAGCCCCCTTTTCACAGAGAGCATGGCTCATATGTTTATGTATCGTTTGAATGAAAACTTACTGTCCAAAGAATTGTTCATTGATTAGAATTACATGAAAGAAAAATAATGTCTTGTCAAAGTGGACATGCTTTTACGTTGGACACATGCTGTTACTTTGGACAAGCCTAACATTTTGTTGTTTGGTAAAAAGTTAAAACACCTGGCAATGAATGAATCAATCAAGTTTTATTTGTATTTCTGTATTGCAGGGGCAGAAAAAGGTTTGTCTCAGAGGGAGATGGTGGACGGGTGAAACAAGCAACTCTGTGATTCATTGATTTAAAGGGCAATTCAATCCTAAAAGCACGGAGCACAACAATGATGCTGTTTTTTTCCATGCACAATATAGATGAAAATCAGACTGCACAGAGAGTGCAGTCTGGTATTTCTGTCCACTACTTTATGACCTGTACTGGGTTAGCCTTGGTATTGCAATTGAGCTCCCCCCTTTTTTTTTGTGAACAGAGCTTTTCCATTCTGGCAAAAGGGGGCTTAATGCATCTCCCTGACAGTTGAAACCGAGCAAGACATCACATAATCATGGATCTATAAGATCCTATCTTTCTAACAATTGACTGATCAGGTAGCATGGTCCTTGGACATGTAGAAAATTGACGAGTAGCGAAAATCATCGACTGGGGTCAGCCTGGGTGGACAGCGCAGGCAGACCTGGGTCAATACTTTTTGCAGATGCATTAAGCCCCTTTTCACAGAGCACATCTAATTTATTTAGGGTTAACTAACAGTCAACATTATTTTAGACTTTCCAAAATTGAAAGCATTTGCAGACGAGAAATAAATTGGGACTCAAATGATGGCTTTGTTTTTGAAACGATAGAAAGTAGAGTGGGAAAAGGAGAAAATGCTGGTTACCCGCATTTTCTCCTTTTCCCACTATACTTTCTACTTAAACAGTAGAAAGTATAGTGGGAAAAGGAGAAAATGCTGGTTACCAGCAATTTCTCCTTTTTCCACAATATTTTTTAAAACCCTTCTCCGCACAGTCATTAAATCTCAGGATTGGATGAATAAAAACTCAATAGACATTTTCCGTCTTAGACATTAGACCCAGATAATTGTGATACCAAGGTTGCTAGTGTCCAGAATGTCTCAGTAGAGTTGAGAGTGTAAATCCGAGATCAGACTGCACATTTTTTGCAGTCTGATCTTGATCTACATTGGCTGCAAAGGGACAAAAAGTTGTGAAAAGTGCTGTTAGGGTTTCAGTCTCTGGAAACGAGAGGACAAAAAGAGAGGTCGATATCTGAGCATCTTGTATTGTGGTGGTGGCTCTTCTCCCATTTTGTGATCCTTGAAAAGTAACTAATTACAACAAAATTTTAGGCGTTTCCAAACAGAAAGATGTACACCTCTTTTCTGAAGCATACAGTGATGGAAGATGTAACCTCTTATTTTGAAAGCAGATACTCAGCATAAGATGTACACCTCTTATCTGGAGCACACAGTGTTGTAGGATGTATACCTCTTATTGAGAAAGCAGTTATTCAGCATTAGATGTACACCTCCTATTTGAGGTACACAGTTTTGCAGGATGTATACTTCACATTTAACTCTTTACCAGACGACAAAATTTTAGACTGGTCCAAATTTTGAAAGCATTTGCAGACGACAAATGTGACTGAAAAATTGAAATTTGTTTTAGGAAGGGTAGAAAACATTGCGGGAAAAGGAGAAAATGCTGGTTACCAGCATTTTCTCCTTTTCCCACAATGTTTTCAAAAGCCTTTTTCCTCAGGGTCGGGATTGTGTGGTAAAGAGTTAAGGTGCAGTTTTTCAACATAAGATGTGCATTTCTTATCTGGGGGGGGCACACTGTTGTAAGATGTACACCTCTTATTGAAAGTGTAGTTGATCAAAATAATATGTATACCTCTTACCTGGAGAGCAGTATTATAAGATGTGTACTTCCGTCTAAGAAGACAACACAAGATGTACACTTCGTATCAGCAGGATACGGTGTTGTAAGATGTACACCTCTTATTTAGAGTGTGGTTGTACAACATAGAGACTTACATCTCTTGTCAAGAAAAGAAAGTTTCGTAAGATGCATTCCTCTTGAGAATACAGTGTGCTAAGATGTACACCTCTTTTTGAAAGTCCAGTCATTTAACCCTTTTCCAAACAATCCTTGGTTTTAACAGCTCGGAAGAAAAATGTCTACAAAAAGATCCCGAGAAAAGGAGAAATGCTGTTTACCAAGTTTTTCTCCATTTCCTGCAATGTTTTGTACCCTTTCAAGGAGAAATTTTGTCATTTGAGGCACATTTGTCATATGCAAATTCTTTAAAAAATTGAAAAGTCTAAAATGTTGTCGTCTGGTAAAGATTTAACATATGATACACCTGTTTTTCTGGAAAACACAGTTTTGTTAGATACATCTCTCTTATTTGGAGTCACGCTGTTGTAAGATGCATACAACTTTCTTGGGCTCAATAACCCTTTACCAGACGACAGAATTTTAGACTGATCCAATTTGAAAGCATTTGCATATGACAAAATTATATGTGGCTCAAATGAAAGGATTTGTTTCTGAAAAGGCAGAAAACATTGTGGTAAAGGAGGAAAAGCTGGTTATCAGCATTTTCTCCATTGCCCACAATGTTTTCAATAGACTTCTTCATGAGGGTCGTTAAAACACAGGATTGTTTAGTAAAGGTTAACCTAGAATAGATCATGTGGACAGAGTTGATGATTAGAAACATGACTTATAAAACAATGTTTTTGAATTCTTAGAAGAAAAAAAAAATGTTATTGTGGGCATTTAGTTTTATACTCTTTTTTTAGCTGAGCTATTTTCGAAGAAAACAAAGAGTTTTTGCCATAGTCCTGGTGTCATTGTTTTTCCTGATTGGCAATTACAGCCAGTTCCCATGCCTGATCATTGTCATCTGTGTCGCTGTGCAAAAACTGACATTTTATAATTTTTCTGCAATTACTGAAGATTTTGACATCAAAATTAGACTAGTTGTTAACTATCAAAAAGGAAACCCATACAACAGGGGCAGGGAACCATCAAAATAGTTTTGATACAGTTATGCCCCTTTTTTTTAAACCCTTTCCCAAACAAGCCCTGGTTTTCACATGTCTGCAGTACAAGTCTTTTGAAAACACTGTGGGAAAAGGAGAAATTGCTCGTAACGAGCAATTTCTCCTTTTCCCACAGTGTTTTCTACCCTTTTTGAGACCTTTCTGCCATTTTCATCAAATTTAAAATTGTCGTCTGCAAACTCTTTCAATTTGGAGCAGTCCAAAATTTGTCGTTTGGGAAAGGGTTAACTTAGAATTTTTCACGTAAAGCAACTGCAGCCAAGTGTTGCCACCTGTATGTGGTGCTCTTTTTGTGATTGGATGTCATTGAAAATATATTTTGTACAAGAAATGGGACTGTGACATTTTTCAAGACAATGTTTTGAAAGTATTATGAATCCTCTTCACCGCCAGTAGGCATTTATTGCAAACATGGTAGATCAAAATCAGACCACAGAATCTGATGTCTGATCTTGAATCTATGTTGTTATGTCCCTCATCATTGTAATCCCTAACCAAATTTATTCCTTCATTCGTAGTGGGTTTTAATGGCTTTCCAAATGGGCCTGTGTTTTCACGCCTTGAAGAAGAAATCTATGAATACATTGTGGGAAAAGGAAAAATATGCTGAAAACCATTTTCACACTGTTTTCAATCCTTTCAAAGATAGGTTCCATCACATGAGCTATATTTAATTTTGCGTCTGCAAGTTCTTTTGATGTGAACAAGTCCAATTTTCTGTCATTGGGAGAAGACATTTAGCCATCATAAAATTATGATGATTTATTGTGCAACAAGGTGTTGATTTGTTGCAAAATGTAAATAAATCAATAATGTTTCTTATCCATTCCCCATGTCACTAAGATTTATTTGATCTCCCTGTAACTTAGATTTATTAATTTATCACTTAACTCTCTACAAAACAATCCTGACCTTTAACGACCTTAGAGAGAAATCTTTTGAAACAATTATGGGAAAAGGAGAAAATGTTGGTAACCAGTATTTTCCCCTTTTCCTACATTATTTTCAAAAGTGTCTTTTTGTAAGACGTTTGAAAGCAATATTAGCTTTTCTACCATCTGAAGCCAGGACTGACCTATCAATTTTTAACACACTAAATGTTTTGTCTGCAAACTTTTTTACTATGGACAAGTCTAAAATTTTATCTTGTGGTAATTACCTTAACCCTTAAAGTCCCAGTAGCTGCCAAAAGTAAACAATGGGATCTTGACCCTTTACCACACAATCCAGACTTTTAACGACCCTGAGGAAGGAGCCTTTTGAAAACATTGTGGGAAAAGGAGAAAATGCTGGTTACCATTTTTTTTCTCCTTTTCCCAGGATGTTTTCTATCCTATCAGAAAACTTAAGCTCATTTATATAAATGTTAAATTTGTCATCTGCAGATGTTTTTAATTTGGGAGAATCTAAAATTTGTGGGAAAGAGTTAAAATAGCAATCTGGGTCCGTATTCACCAACCATTATTAAGAACATTCTTGGTCTTGTTCTCCAAAATTTTCCAAATTTGAAAGTAACACACCTGATTGGCTAAATGGTTTAGCCAGTCAGAAGTTGTGTTACTGTCAAACTTGGGAAATCTTGAAAAATAAGTCTAAGAATGCTCTTAAGAATGGTTGGTGAATACAGATCCTGAATGCATCTACCATTTAAAAGTTTGGAAATTATTGTGAAGATTACAATCTGTTATTGAATGGTCCATCTAAGTGTTAGTTGCTGACAGGAAAACGACTTTTAAAATTAGGTCATATGTAAATGAAAGATAGAGAGACCTGGCATCTTTTGACCTAGTTCGAAATTAATTTTCCTGCCAGTAACTAACACTTGGCCAACTGTACACCAACAGGTTGTCCTTTTCACAATAATTTCCATATTTTAAAATGGTATAATTTAAATTTAATACATTTTACCACCCCCTTTGTTTACATTTGATAGCTACTATGCCTTTAATCAACCAGTCACAAGTTGTAATGACTCTAAAGTCTTGAGAGTTTGTTTGAAAACATTGTAGAAAAAGGAGAAAATGCTGGTTACCAGCATTTTCTCCTTTTTCCACTTTGTTTTCTATCCTTTCACAATCAAATCCCAGAATTTTAGCCAAATTTGTTGTCTGCAAATACTTTCAATGAGTAAAAGTCCAAAGTTTTGTCTTCTGATAAATATTTCATTTCATCATCATGTTTCATCTCTGTAATTTTCCTGTATTTTGTGAATGTATTAGTTCACCTTTTTTGGCTTGCAGCTATTCCTTTTTTTCTATAGGTTGATTGGTTTATTGTGTTGAAATGTTGGTCTGAAGTTGAAATGAAATAATAAAATGATGGACCAAGTAAAAAAACATTCTTTGTGGTTGTTAATTTAGCTGAGGACAACACATACATGTATATGACTTCAGGCAAATTTGCCTAATTTTTAGCTCCACTGGCCGAAGGCCAGCGGGCTTATGTCATGGCCCAGTGTCCGTCGTGCGTCCGTCCGTCCGTCCGGTCGTCCGTCCGTGCGTTAACTTTTATTTCAAACATCTTCTTCTCTGAAACTACCCATCCGATTTTCACAAAACTTCACAGAAATGATCCTGACATGGTCCTCTTCAGAATTTCTTGAAAGAATTTGATTCCTTCAAAAACTCTGGTTGCCATGGCAACAAAACTGAAAAATATTGGAAATCTTTAAAAATCTTCTTGTCTGAAACCATAAGGCATAGGGCTACCAAATTTGGCATGTAGCTTTATGTAGTAGACCTCTATCAAGTTTCTTCAAATTATAGCCCTGGGGTCAAAATTGGCTCTGCCCCAGGGGTCACAAGTTTTACATAGGCTTATATAGAGAAAACTTTAAAAATCTTCTTGTCTGAAACCATAAGGCATAGGGCTACCAAATTTGGCATGTAGCTTTATGTAGTAGACCTCTATCATGTTTCTTGAAATTATAGCCCTGGGGTCAAAATTGGCTCTTCCCCAGGGGTCACAAGTTTTACATAGGCTTATATAGAGAAAACTTTAAAAATCTTCTTGTCTGAAACCATAAGGCATAGGGCTACCAAATTTGGCATGTAGCTTTATGTAGTAGACCTCTATCATGTTTCTTGAAATTATAGCCCTGGGGTCAAAACTGGCTCTTCCCCAGGGGTCACAAGTTTTATACATAGGCTTATATAGAGAAAACTT
This sequence comes from Tridacna gigas, assembly GCA_945859785.2. Taxonomy (NCBI): domain Eukaryota; kingdom Metazoa; phylum Mollusca; class Bivalvia; order Cardiida; family Cardiidae; genus Tridacna; species Tridacna gigas. The sequence continues at coordinate 51,921,269 of OX244040.2, read as the reverse complement.
TAAATATCTTCTTGTCTGAAACCATAAGGCCTAGAGCTACCAAATTTGGCATTTAGCTTGATCTAGTTGGAGTCTACCAAAAGTGCCCAAATTATAGTCCTGGGGTCAATTTGGCCTCATACTTGGAGTGGGGGGTTCACAAGATTTACATAGGCTTACATAGGGAAAACTTTTAAATCTTGGTGTACATAGCCATAAGGCTTAGGCTACCAAATTTTGCATATAATTATAGCATTATTTAGTGGACAGTTACAAAGAGGGCCCAAGTTACAGCTCTAGGATCAAGTTTGGCCCTGCACCAGGGATCACAAGTTTTACATGGGTTTATGGAGTGAAAAGTTCAGAAACCATCTTGTTACCAGCCATAAGGCCAAGAACTCCCACATTTGGCATGTTATTCTTCTAATACAATATTCCCCATTTAGTCAGACTGTAGCCATGAGGTCAAAGTTTTATAAGGGCTTATATAGTGAAGACTTTTCTTCGTGGTTTATATTTATAAGCCAGTGGAGCGATACAGGGCCATCATGGCCCTCTTGTTTTATCCTTTACCACACGTCAAAATTTTACTCACTGATATTGAACGTATTTGTAGAGAAGAAACTAATCATGGCTCAAATGATGAGATTTGAGTTTGTAAGTGCAGAAAACAATGTGGGAAAAGGAGAAAATACTGGTTACTAGCATTTTCTCCTTTTCCCACAATGCTGTCAAAAGCTTCCTTCCTCAGGCTGTTAAAACTTGGAATTGTGTGGTAAAGAGTAACATAACCTGTTGAGGAACAATTCCATGTTTCCAGGATCCTTAACTCTTTACCAAACGACATAATTTTAGACCGGTTCAAATTGAAAGCATTTGCAGACGACAAATGTGACTACAAAATTGAAATTTGTTTTGGGAAGGGTAGAAAACATTGTTGGAAAAGGAGAAAATGCTGGTAGACAGCATTTTCTCCTTTTCCCACAATGTCTTCAAAAGGGTTCTTTCCTAAGGTTGTTAAAAGTCGGGATTGTGTGGTAAAGAGTTAAGTAGAGGGCTTTTGAAAATGTGGGAAAAGTTAACCATCATTTTCTCCTTTTCCCAAAATGTTTTGTATGTTTTCAAATATCCAAATCTTATCATTTGATCCATGTTTAGTTTCTCTACCTTGCAGACACGGTTTTCTGCAACATTAACCCTTTATCACACAATCACGACTTTTAACGACCCTGAGAAAGAGGCCTTTTGAAAACATTGTGGGAAAAGGAGAAAATGCTGGTAACCAGCATTTTCTCCTTTTCCCACAATGTTTTCTAGCCTATCAATGACAAATTTTCTCATTTGGGCCACCTTTAATTTGTCGTCTGCAAATGCTTTCAATTTGGACCAGTCTAAAATTTTGTCGTTTGGGTAAAGAGTTAAAGACAAATCTTGTGGTTTGAGACCTGTTTGTCAGCTGGACTGCTTTTCCCTGGAAATATTATCCCATACTTGCACCTTGTTGTGGGCAGTTCCAAAGGATGACCTAGTCTAGATTACCTGCCCCTACCACTACATTATCGGGACGTACTTTTGAGGTATGGCAGGGTACCAGACTAAAGAAGACCTTGCTATAGCACTGATCCAGGCGCCGATGATCTCTTAACTCTGTACCAGACGAAAAAACTTTGGACTCGTCCAAATCCAAAGCATTTGCAGATGACAATATTAAATATGGCTCAAACAGTGAAAATGGTCTTTGAAAGGGTAAGAAAACACTTCGGAAATGGAGAAAATGCTGGTTATCAGCATTTTCTCCTTCTCACATAAGGTTTTCAAAAGCCATCTTTCTCAAGGTCGTTAGAACTTGGGATTGTGTGGTAAAAGGGTTAATCAGTCCAGATCCATAAACTTTATGCAGTTGGTCAATTTTCTGCATGTCAAAGGACCAGTCTGTCTCATGATTCAGTTGGTTGTTCATCAAAATGGATTTTATGGAACACATGATTGAATCATACTTATATGATGACTTGCTTGGTAAAGTTTGTTTGTATTTGAGTTGAATGCTGTTGCAAAAACTCGGGTTATATCACGGCGGTCAGAGCATATACACATGTTTCCTGGCTTTCTCACACCAGTACTAACACAACTTACTTCCCATGTCATTGACTACTTTTCGAAGTTTCAAACTGTCAGACTGGGCAGGCTGCCCAAGGTCGATACTTGGACCCCTTTTCACAGAGCATGGCACAAATACAATCTTTATACCCTGCAACATACATCTTGTAGAAAATACTGTTGTTATCAGTTACCCCCCCATCCTGTTCCAGCGATGCTTTCTATACTTTTGGAAAAGATTGTGTTCGTTTGCTTCAAGTGTTTGGCAGAAGTGTGCAATTTATACATTTTGATAGATCTAGGTATATAATTAGCCAGCTCAGTATTGTGTCAAAACTTTGTCAATTTCGATATGACAGCTAACTACAAATACCATAAATAGTGAACAATTTTCAACAATTATCATTTGCTCATTGCTGCCGTTTCCATTTTGGATCAAATTAAGTTCTATTAGCAGACACTTCAGTCAGGAGGATTAGTGAGGTGAACTTAATTAGCATATCGGTAACTTCTCCGCCCCGCTCCCCCAATAAAAAGGTTTAGAAAAGACATTAAATTTACATCATCAATATTAATAAAAGCAAATATAGCATCATTTACTTGCAAAAACGTGGCGTGGTACTCTTTTTGTCTTCCCACTGTGCTTTGAACAGGTTTTATAAGCAATATGACCTTTTAAAAAGAGAATAGACGGGGTTTATAAGCAATATGACCTTTTAAAAAGAGATAGACGGGTTTGCACGGTCCATACAGATCTGCGGCATACATCATGATCAGACTGCACAGAACATGCGGCCTGGTCTTAAATCTATACCACCCGCTTAATGTCAAGCCTACACGATAAAAAGCTGAGTTCCAGTGAATTTGTACCTCAAGCTGTCGAAAGAAGTCGAGTTTATGTAGATCTATTTGGTTCTGAAAGAGTTAATACTAGATCTAGATAAATATCAATAGCATATTGTTCTCTTGAATAACTTGCTGTAAGCCTCTCGTCGTGAATCCACAATGGTCTATTCACGTGGCAGACTAGATCTGACTAGATCTATTCATTTTCTTGAAGGGAGAAGTTGGATCCAATTAAGTTCTTACATAGCTGTACACAGATGTCTTTTAATATCCTAAACTTACCAGCATTAGTGGATTTGAAGCAAAATGGAATTATCTGCATATGAAATCCACATAACACGAATCCTTGATTTCCCATCGTAAGCAGCATCTTGAGGAAGGATTATATTGCGTATTCGATATTTTTAGCTCACACCTCAGCGATAGATTGCGTTTGGTAAGTTTGAGACAGTCCCTTGTAGTTTGTTTTCGCGATGTAAACAAGAATAAGACAGCGACCGACCTCAATATTATTGTTTGCTTTGAACAGCAAAACGTCCTTAATCTAGATTTTGGACAACACTGGCATTTTGGGTAAATTTTATTTTTAAATTCACTTATTTAAATGGAAGTACAGTTTAACAGTGGTTATTTCTATTGAGTTTACCGTTGTTCGTTGAACCTTTTTTTTCCTCTTAGGAAAATCGGGTGTTCAAACTTGAAGACAGAAAATTATAGATCTGATTAAGAATTATAGGATATTTATGAAGATCTGCCGCGGGTCAATTGACTTATTGCTGATGACTGATATCGATGATAACGACCTCGGATGATGATGTTGGTGACGATCTTTTATAAAGTAGATTAGCTATCAGCCGAATTTGACTTTGTCGTCTGCAGCTCTAGCGGCTTTTAATTTGGAACCGTTTAGGCCTACAATTTATATTAGGTATACGTGGGAAAAGGGTTATGAATTATTTTCACGCGAAAAAGGACAAATTTCGTGTCTAGAAAAAAACAGAAAGACAATGACTCAGATGTGCGTGTGTGTGGAGTGGTGGTGGGAGGGAGGGAAGATCAATTTGACTCCATTCCCTACAAATGTGTGTGTGTGTGGGGGGGGGGAATTGATGGCCCGGCTGGCTCTTGCTGCCCTTCACGTCTACAGATTTAATTACAGACCAAATTCCACATATTGTGCCACCTAATCTCGGTCTACCCCTGCCGAACTTGGTACATTGGTCGCATACCTAGCTTTGAATGGATTAACAAAGGAGCAGATCTAGAACAAAAGCGAAGAGTTTTCTGAATTGATGCATTTAAACAGGGATCGTATATACGATCCCTGATTTAAGACGCATTCGGCAAACCTCGGGTGATCCGGTGATCAAGTGATGTAGGTACGGAATCGGCCGAGTTGTAACGAGTGCCAAGGGACGGACAGAGATGAAAGACTGGTCGGGACCAAACGTACTTTATCGGGTTGACAAGATTCGCCACAGCCGTAAACAAGTTGTCAAGTGCCTAGCCACCTGACTGGACAACTAATAATGTACAATCCTGGGGGAGATGGGAAATTTTAGGACAAGGGGGTGACGAAATAGCGCATCCCTCTACACACCACCGCCCCCCCTCCCCCGAAAAAGTATCCTCAGGCTCCCGCTCCAACGTCTACGATCTGCTACATGGGGTTGGGGCTAGCTAAAAGACGTAAGGGGGCTATCTTCCATCTCGAGCTCCTACACCAATGATTTAATATTTAGTACATGTACAGAGAGAGTAATTGTTTAAAAAAAAGCAAATAAAGAACATATCATTTTGATTATTTGGCATTTGGATGCTTGCTAGGGAACACTATTAGATGAACTTTCCGTGCTTTTTCACTTTAATGGACGAACTCGTAGCCAGACAAGACCTTCAACACCCGCGAAAAAACACGAGGATGAAAAAAAAAAAGTGTTGGGATAAGTAAAGACGAGCCTGATTTGCATCAATTGATCAATGACTTGATTTATACCCACCTAATAAGCAAACATCTTGTACCTTGCCAATGTCATCTGGTTCAGTATTACGACTTTGAATGTACACATTTTTCAAATTGGAGCTGTGGAGATTTTGTAGTTTATGTCAACATTGTCCATTCAAATAAAATTACGAGTTCTAAAACAGTAAGAAATATTTTCTGTTAGGTCTGGTGGGCGGTGTGTGGTAACTGTGGGGTTTTTACTTTTGAATCTTGGTCACTCTTGATGGCAATAAATTAGCGATCTTACAGTTGCTGGTCCAATGACTGTAAATCACCTTTTCACAGAGTGCCGCTCATTTTGACGTTTACTCGCTTCATTGATATTCATGAATTCCCATTTTGATAGTTAACTCTTTCGGCGCCAAATAAACAAACTCGGCTTCTTCTGAAGGCTGTAAATGGAATCCACTGAGTCTCCGGAAGATTTTTATCATATAGGCTTGACCAAACAAGCGGAAGGTATAGATCAAAGATCAGACTGCACGTTCTGTGCAGTCTGATCTTGATCTGTGCCGTCCGCAAAAGTCCCTGTTTTCGCCTATGGCGCTGAAAGAGTTAACAACCAGCCTAGTATTTATGTAAATACCTTCAGATGTATCAAAGACATAAGAAAAGTTTTTGCCTGACGACGAGGCAAGAAAGAACTCAAAACGTTCAAAATCTTGATGCCAATAATTATCATCCAATTTAATTCATAAATACAGAAGTGAAACAAATACGATTCTTGATCTAAAACTTATCGAAGATATAAATGCACATCTAAAGTGTGCAATATTTATGAAATTGGAGGAGCTAGTAGGAGGCCGACAAAAAAATGTGAATTGTTCAATACTGTGCACAAGAAGGTTGGGACAGCAGGTTCTGCGAACAAGTCCTCGGACGAAAAATGCTGTTCCAAAAGCAGGCACCAGCTGAACCGGTAACAAGGCCGGCGGACACTTCTACGCTGCACGTGCAGAATCCTGCCAACACAGTCTCGTCTTTGGAGTCAAATAGAAAAAGTCAGAAATGTATGCAAACCCCATTGATGAATTATAGTAAAGATGATAACTAGCTAAGGAAATTCGAAATATAAAAGGAACAAGCTTGCTCGCCTAAACAATTTTATCTCCATTCGGTTTCGGGCTTGTTCGTCCCAAAACCAGTTCGTCTCTGGCCATGTTTGTCACTGCTCGTTCGCCCGGGCTGGTTCGTAAGATAGAATTGTGCCTTACTTTAATGACCGAAATGAAGTTAAAGTATAATATCTATAAGAAAATCAAGTAACATACATTTACTTTTTTTCATCTTTGATGTTTTTGTGAAAATTTATCAATTGTCTAAAGATCTTTGCCAACATTGTTAGCATTCAACAAAAATATTTCTGCATAGAGCTGTTAAAAAGAGATCATCAGATGCCAGTATGAGCAAATTCATTGCAGAAGGCATTAGAAGAATGGCTGACATGGGAGTAAGCAAAGACACAAGCACAAAAATAAGATGGGAGCTTACCTTCGAGTTATGGGTAGCCTGTGGGACATGTCTGATGGTGCCATCCCTTTTAACAGTGGGAACACATGTCTATAGCTAACATTGCAAAAGCATGTCGTACCATTCAAACTTTGTTTTATAGTATATCTCTATAGCTCTTTAGAATTTTTGAATGATAATATTCATTTTAAAATGGAAAAGATTCTGAATAGATCTATTTCCATAATTAAGTCTATATCAAACAACAAAACTTTGGACTGGTCCAAATTAAGAGAATTTGTAGAGGAAAGGTTAAAATGGGGCTAAAATTCTGGAATTTGTATCTGAAAGGGTTGAAAGCATTGTCATGACCAGCATTTTCTCCTTTTCCCCAGATGTTTTCTAAAGGTTTCCTCTACTTGGTCATTAAACTTGGGATTGTGTGGTAAATGGTTTTAAAGACTCAAGTTGATTACACAACATTTATTTTAAAATCAAAACTGGCTTACAAAATAAAAACAAAGACCATAATTATGTTTCCATAATTAAAGGCACAAGTTGAATACATACTTTTGAGTATTATTATCTGCGGTTAGCACCTCTGCACACATGTCAAAATCAATGATGGATTATTAACACCTTTGATTGCTAGGTACAAATACACTACAAACAGACAGTCAACACTAAACCAATACTGTACTGAAATGATAGTACTTAAGTGCATTTTCACATATTTTCCTGAGATTCTCCATGTATTCACTCAGTATTTGTGAAGATTGACAAACTTGGTTTTGATGGAAGCTCACTATATCTATTGATACTAGCTTTAGTACAGTTGGTACGAACATGCCGGACAAACGAGCCGAGGCAAACAAGGGACAAAAAAGCCTATTCCCACTGATTCCAGCATTTGGATTTTTTTACCTATCTTCAATTGAATGATAATATTTCAGTATTTTAAAGTCAGGGTCATAGATCTCACATGACAATCAGTTGATGACCTTAACATAACTTATTTAGTGAAGGGTAAATCAAATAAATTTATGTGACATGCACTAATTGAGTAGGGGAATGAAGACCACAAATTTCTCCAGAATGTTTTAAGTTATGCTGCCGTATAACACTGAAAAGTTGTGCTAGTCTTGTAAAACTTTATTACCATTTATGAAATGGTTCTCTGTTTGAAGACCCTTAGAAAGATGTTTGATAACATATTGTGGAATAAGGAGTAAATGACAATTATAACCGCCATTTTCTCCTTTTTCTACAATTTGTTTTTTTACTCTTTCAGAAACAATCCCATATTTGGGCAGCATTTGTTTTCCACAATTTCTTTCAGTTAGAAAAATTGTAACAACCACAAAAATTATTGTCTGGTAGAGAGTTTATTTACAGTTAGATATCTTATTTACTTACAGGTGACATGACAAACATATTTCCAGACTTGTTGTTTAGAGGTTCTGGGTTTGTTCCTCACTTGCAGCCCTGGTATTCATGGGTGTATCTTGGGTAATAACTCTGCAGAGCCCCAATCCAAGCCTTATGAAACCCAGAAAGAAAAAACTGATTAACAAGTTAGCTGTTGCCATGATGTAACTGGTATTCTGCTGAAAGTTGTGTAGAACACTAGATAGAGACAAATCAGTGAGTGGTTGGAGATGAACCTTGGACAGAGGTACATGTACAAACCTTGTTCTAAGTAATCAAATCTTTTGATGCCCTTGCCATTTTAAATATATAGTACCCAGATCCCTGCTGTCCTTAGGTATGTCATGGACATCCTGAAACAGTAGGGAAAACGGTATCTTTGAATACATTTTGAATGGGATTGATATTTTAACTCTTTACCACACAATCCGACTTTTAACGACCCCAGAGAAAGAAGCCTGTTGAAAACATTGTGGGAAAAGGAGAAAATGGTGGTTACCAGCATTTTCTCCTTTTCCCACAATGTTTTCTACCCTTTCCAAAACAAATTTTAAATTTTTAGTCACATTAATTTTGTTGTCTGCAAATGCTTTCAATTTGGACAAGTCTAAAATTTTGTTGTTTGGGAAAGAGTTAAACACAGGTAAATAATGACCAAATATAGGTTACAGTTCAGGAAGCTGGAGTTTGGTCTGTGATCAAATCCACCAGTTAGTAAGAGACTTATGACCATTTTTCAATTTCATTTTGGGCCTGGTACAGGTTTTCATTTGTAGTCTCCTGAAATATTGTTGTATTGGATTTGATATTTTACCCACTTGTATGTTATCATAAAATATATGTCAGATATGATGAAGGGCATGTTTTTTCATGAGAGGGTCCTTGTGCAAGATACTACAGAGCCCTAATGTAATACTGTTAAAACCCAGGACATGCTTGAATGAGCTGTTGCTGTGATATGTTCGAAATAATGGTGAAAGTGGTGTAAAACTCCATTCAATCAATAAAACTATCAATTTCATCTTAACCCTTTACCGCACTAAATGCCACCTTTTAACAACCCTGGGAAAGAGGCCTTTTGAAAACATTGTGGGAAAAGGAGAAAATGCTGGTAACCAGCATTTTCTCCTTTTCCCACAATGTTTTCTACCGTATCCAAGAAAAATTGCACCATTTGAGTCGCATGAAAATTGTTGTCTGCAAATGCTTTCAATTTGAACAAGTCTAAAATTTCGTCATCTGGTAAAGGGTTAATCTGTTGCTTCTCAGCTGATTTTTATGAGCAGACAGGTATGTTTACATTGTACACATCAGTAATGTATTTATCCTGAAGTGAAAAGTAGACAAAAATAAGCTAGTCGGGAAAAATATGCCCAGGACTTGAGAACACGAGGTGGTTGGTTCGATCCCCGGCTTTGCCAATTTCTTTCCGAGGATTGATGATAGTCATCGAGACAGGATTCATTCCTCTCTCACTGCTGACCATTGTTTCTATGATGGTCATGTGGGAAAGCAGCCAGTGGCTTGGAAAGAATATTGTGCGGAATACTGTTAAAAGAAACTCCAGGAAAGCATGGATAGGTGCACTGGCCGCCGTGATATAACTGAAATAATGTTGAAGACAGTGTTAAACACCATACAATCAATCAATCAATCAATAAAAAATTTGCCAACTAATACCATTTTAAACCTGCTTTTAGATAGAAGTGTGAACTTGGATCTTCACTGCAGTAAAGGCAACTTTAGTTGTTAAACTGCCTTTAGACAGAACATAATGATTGGTGCAGGTCCCAGATCAGTCTGCAGTAAACATGCAGTGTGATCCTGGATTTTCATTAGCTGCAAAGGCAACTATAGTTGAGAAATACACCTGAAGAGTTTTAACCCTTTACCAAACGACAAAATGTTAGACTGGCCCAAATTGAGAGCAGTTGCAGACGACAATTTTAATGTGGCTCAAATGGAGAAAATTGTCTAAGAAAGAGTAGAAAACATTGTGGGAAAAGGAGAAAATGCTGGTTACCAGCATTTTCTCCTTTTTGCACAATGTTTTCTAGAAGCTTTCTTCATCAGGGTCGTTAAAACTCGGGATTGTGTGGTAAAGGGTTAAGAAAGAGTTAAAATGAATGTGAATTTTGCTTTCTATTTTCAGGAAGACAATGTGATGTAGATATGGGTACCAGACTGAATCTTTCCAGCTAGGAGTATTCGTCCATGGACTGAAGACTTTGAAAGAATTGTAATTTCAAGGTTGTTTTGACCCATGGGGAAATTTAGCAGATCTTCAAGAACTGTCTTGTCTTTGAAAATAGGGCTTAGTCCTACAAAATTTGGCATACCTGTAGATTCCTCCAAAGGACCTTTACCAAGATTTTTTTCAAAGTATTGCCCTGGGTAAAAAATATTCTCCCTGGCCGACATTTCACAATTTTTTATGCAGGCTTATGCAGTGAAGATTTTAAAAATCTTCTTTCTCCAAATTGAAATCGGCATCTGGTAGAGCTCTATCAAGAAATGCTGAATTATGACCCATGGAGGTCAAATAAGTTAGTTGACCCTTTACCACACAATCCCGACTTTTTACAACCGTAACAGAGAAGGCTTTTGAAAACATTGTAGGAAAAGGAGAAAATGCTGGTAACCAGCATTTTCTTCTTTTTCCCACAATGTTTCCTTTCCTATTAAGACAGATATCATCATTTTAGCAACATTTAATTTGTTGTCTGCAACTGCTTTCAATTTGGACATGGCTAAAATTTTGTCATCTGGTCAAGAGATTAGCTTATAATACCTGGTAGTTATTTTTCTACCTGTGGTTTGAAGCTTTTCATGAAAAAGAATTGATTTACAAGAAGTACTCTATAAATGATTTTCATTAAATGGCTGCACTTTTGGCAGGTGTAAATGGAGATCGACTCCACAGAAGAGGGAGTCTGATCATGGATCTACATCGCTATCTTTGTCCTACCTTAAAATGTCCCTGCTTTGTTATGATCTGTTTATGGGACAACCAAATTTTAAATTTGCTGATATCCATCATTTTTCCCAGGTTTTCCTACAAAATTTTCATGTATTTGATATTGTGAAAACTGGTGTTTATTATATCCCCCACCTATGAAGTAGAGGGGGGTGTACTGTTTTCAGCATGTCTGTCTGTCTGTCTGTAACACAAAGGCTGTTTGACCTAGGACCCTGAAACTTTATACAAGTGTTGCTCATTAGCCAAGGAGGTGCTCTTTTGTGTTTGGGTCACATGGGTCAAAGGTCAAGGTCACAGGTGAACTTTGTTTGAAAATGGTTTCCGTGCCCTAACATAATAGCTGTTTGACTTAGGACCCTGAAACTTTATAATCTACAAGAGTTATTCATGACCCAAGGAGGTGCCCTATTGTTTTTTGGTCACATGTGTCAAAGGTCAAGGTCACATGTGATGTTCGTTTTGAAAATCATTTCTGTTCTCGGATTGTGCTGCTTCAGTGACAAGGTGCTGGTGGGGGGGGGGGGGTTGTATTTGTCCACTTGCGACAGTTCTAGTTTGGCACACTAAGAGAAAATACGTGTAATGTTATTTTTTAAGATAGGAATTTACATCATTGTAAAATGCAGTCACATGTTGATTCCTTGTTTTCATCTGTAATCATTTTTACCTGATGAAAATAATGTGACAAATTGATAAGATGCTTTCAGTGGTTTTCTGTCCATTTGCCACTATATTTTCAAGGTTCTTGTCCGTTTAGCTCTTTAAGAAACAACCAAATTTTAGACTGGTCTCTATTGAAAGCATTTGCAGATGACAAATCTTATTCAAATCATGGGATTTGTCTTTGATTGTGTAGGAAATATTGTGGGAAGAGGAGAAAATGCTGTAGGATTATTTGATAAAGGGTTAAAAGATATCCAGCTTTCAGGTACCTTTTCTTTGCAATTTTCACCGTCTACAACGATAAATAACCAAAATGGACAATTTGTTGTCCGTGGACAAAAACAACCTTGCCATTGCATTTATGAAGATTTTTTTCTGTAGACTGTAGATATGTGCTTGGATAACCCTTTACCAAACGACAAAATTTTGGACTCGGCCAAATTGAAAGCATTTGAAGACGACAACTTAATTGTATAACAAATGATGACTTTTACCTTTGATTTGGTAGAAAACATTGTGGGTAAAGGAGAAAATGCTGGTTACCAGCATTTTCTCCTTTTCCCACAATATTTTCAAAAGTCCTGCCCCTTGGGGGTTGTTAAAAGTCGGGATTATGTGGTCACCACACAATCCCCAATTTTAACAACCCTGACAGAGCATGCTCTTGAAAATATTGTGGGAAGAGGAGAAAATGGTAACCAGCATCTCTTCTTTTCCCACAATGTTTCCCACCCTGTCAAAGACAAAACCTGAAGTTTAGGCACAATTGTCTACTGCAGATGCCTTCAACTTGGATCTATAGCCGTTAAGTCTTTACCAAACGACAAAATTTTAGACTGGTCCAAATTGAAAGTATTTGCAGACGACAAAATAAATGTGAACAAAAAATTGAAATTTGTTTTGGGAAGGGTAGAAAACATTGGGGGAAAAGGAGAAAATGCCAGATGTTTTCAAAAGGCCTCTTTCTCAGGGTTGTTAAAAGTTGGGATTGTGTGGTAAAGAGTTAACTCTTTACCACACAAGAAATATTCAGACTGGTCCAAATTGAAAGCATTTGCAGATGACAATTTAAATGTGACTCAAATAATGGAATTTGTCTTATATAGGGTAGAAAGCATTGTGAGAAAAGGAGAAAATGCTGGTTACCAGCATTTTCTCCTTTTCCCACAATGTTTTCAAAAGGCTTCTTTCCCAGGGTCATTAAAAGTCGGGATCGTGTGGTAAAGAGTTAAGGGATCTATAGCCTTTAAGTGAAATGCGTTAAAATGTTTGTTAAGTGCAAACTGATGTAAAACTTCAGCAATATTTGCTGTTGATGATGAAGGTTGTAAGCTAACTGAAAACATTGAAAAACAAGGATTTTTTTTTTTAAGGAAAATGTTTTGATATCTTACTTCACTCTTTACTAGACAACAAAACTAGCCTTGTCTGCATTCGCAGACCACAAATATTGCTAATCTATTTACCAAGTATGTGTAACAAAATTTTAGACGAGACCAAATTAAAAGCATTTTCTGATGACAAATTAGATGTGAGTCAAATGTTTAGCAGCACTTTCTCCTTTTTCCACAATGTTTTCAGATGTGACTCAAATGGTGCAATATATCTTTGAAAGGGTTGAAAACACAAATGGGAAAAGCAGAAAATGCTGGTCACCAGCATTTTCTCCTTTTGCCACAATGTTTTCAAAGGTTGTGTTCCATACGGTTCTTGAAACTCTGGATTGTTTGATTAAGGGTTAAATGATGGAATCTCTCTTTGAAATGGTAGAAAATACTGTATGTAGGAAAGGGAGAAAATGCTGGTCACAAGCTTTTTCTCCTTTTTGCACAATGTTTTCATAATTTTTCCTCCTCAGGGTTGTTAAAATATGGGATTGCTTGTGAGAGGGTTAACACATTACTACCTAAATACAACTCAACTGACTCGTAGCAAACCAGTTATTAAAACATTGTTGCAAAAGGAGAAATTGCTCAAAAGAAGCAGTTTCCCCTTCTATGACATTGTTTTGACATGCTCGATGTTTTGAACGCTGATTACCCTATTTTTTGGCTCCTCTGGCCCTAGGTACGAGTAAGCAAGTTTATAATGTCTTGAACTGGTGCCCGAGTTTGCTACTGTCTGTGATTGCACCTGTCAGTGGACCTGTATGCTTATTAACTTGTACTATGTCAAATATCTGTATTAATTTTGACAAGAGTTCAATATTCCTCTTAAGATCTTGATTCCATCAAGAACCTAGGTTGCCAGTGCAACAAAAATGAAAAGTATTGAAAATCTTCAAAACTTTGTCTGTGCAGAACTGCCTTTGCTTCTTTAAAATACTGACACCCTTTACCAAACAGACCCCAGTTATAATGACCCTGAAGAAGGTGGGGCTTAATGACCCTGAGGAAGATGGGGCTCTGAAAGCATTGTAGGGGAAAAATACTGGTAGTCAGCTTTTAACATTGAAAAGCAAATGCTGTAATTTCAGCCCAACTGAATTTCAGTTATTTGACGTCTGCAAATGCATCAAGGCAGAATTTTTGTCGTTTGGTAAATAGTCACTTGATCCATTAGTGAATGTTTCACAGATTTTTCTTTAACTCTTAGAGTGCTGAATTTATGAAATGGACCTTTTCAATGAAGAGAAACATTCCAAAATATAGTAATTTCATGTCGATTTAGCCAGAAGATGAAATGAGGTAGCTGACGGTGTGGACTGAAGATCAGACTATGCAGTCTGATCTTGATCTACGCTGTCAGCAAAAGTAACTTGCCGTAAGTTGGTTCCAGTGCTGTAAGGGGTAAAGAATTCTGATCCGTCAAAAGTAATGGCTGCTGTGAGGTTGGTTTGTTTCCTTTGTATAAGCTAGTATGTTTAATGACGTTCAAAGGGAAATAACTCATTGCAAGATGGTTAGCGTTGTACATTTTTGAGTATTGCTGGTTAAACAGTGTTCAATTTTTAATCGGTCGGTAGACCAATTAGAGAGATGGCAAACTTCGGAAACCCGTCCGCTCAGGGCAAACTGATGTAACTGCAACTCGTAACAGCTTTTACTCACAGCGTTTTATTAATGATTGATTTTGCTGCATGTACTTTAGATTTTACTTAGATGTGTTTCATATTGGGAATAGTGATAAAAGAACGTTTCTCCTGTACCCAATTTTTTCTACATTATCCACTTGCGTATTGTGCATCATTGACAATACACCTTTAACCCTTTACCAGACAACAAAATTTTAGCCTTGTCCAAATGGAAAGCATTTGCAGACGACAATTTCAATGTGGCTCAAATGGTGCAGTTTCTCTATGATTGAGCAGAAAACATTGTGGGAAAAGGAGAAAATGCTGGTTACCAGCATTTTCTCCTTTTCCCACAATGTTTTCAAAAGGCATGTTTCCCAGGGGCATTAAAAGGCGGCATTGTGTGGTAAAGGGTTAAAATATAGGATTATCTGGTTAACCCTTTACCAAATGACAAAATTTTAGACTAGTCCATATTGAAAGCTTTTGCAGATGACAAAATAAAGGTGAAACAAAAATTGAAATTTGTTTTTTGAAGAGTGAAAAACATTTTGGGAAAAGGAGAAAATGCTGCTTACCAGCATTTTCTCCTTTTCCCACAATTTTTTCCAAAGGCTTCTTCCTCAGGGTTGTTAAAAGTCGGGATTGTGTGGTAAAGGGTTAAGGGTAAAAGATGTATTGTAAGAATGAAGATAGTTTTGAAATTTTCAAAGCCAGTTTTGCAGCATTTGAAACATTGTGAGAACAGGAGCATTTGGTCTTGGCAACCATTTGCTCATATTCCCAAAATAATTACCTATTTTTCCCTTCATTTCTCTGTTTATCCTTTGCGAGATTTTTGCTACATTTAGTTTCAGCCTCAAATAAGCATATGCTATGCTGGGTTTCAAACCCATTACAAATAACTGAAAAATGAGTCTCTTTACCATATTTCTGTGGACACTTTGTGAAAGTATAAACTCTATAGAAGAGTAAAAAATGTTAAATTGTATGAATTATTTGTCCTAAAAGAGGGTAGAAAACATTAGGGGAAAAGGAGAAAGAAGTGGTTATTAAAATTTTCTCCTTTTCCCACAATATTTTTAAACGTTCCTCAGAGTCACTAAAATGTGATTGTGTGGTAAAGGGTTCAAGGTAAAATAGCCAATTGGTTGGTTGGTTATTTCCGTTTATTTATCGTCGCTACCGGTTGCCCATCTGAGCGACGCCCCCAGAAGACGGTTAGTTGATACGGGGGATAGTGCAAGGATACAGGTCGAAACTACTGAGAGCTTCGCCTGGTTCTTTAATGTGCTCGGCGTACAGCACCGTCACACGTCGGGACCTCGGTTTAATGTCTCATCCGAAAGACTATTAGTAATTTTTAGTTGGCCAGCCGGGGATACGAACCCACAATCTGTAGGACATTGTGTTCACGAGTCCTACGCTCTACCTACTGAGCTATATCGGCCGGTATATAATAGCCAGTGCTTCCTATTAGCAAATACATCTTTCCATACATTATTTTCCATGTTGTTTAACTCTTTACCAAACAACAAAATTTTAAACTTGTCCAAATTGAAAGCATTTGCAGACGACAAATTAAAGGTGGCTCAAATGATGAAATTTGTCCTTGATAGAGTAGAAAACATTATGGGAAAAGGAGAAAATGCTGGTTACCAGCATTTTCTCCTTTTCCCACAATGTTTTCAAAAGGCTTCTTCTTCAGGGTCGTTAAAAGTCGGGATTGTGTGGTAAAGGGTTAAGTCATATGAATTATTTGTCTTTAAAGAGGGTAGAAAACCTTGGGGGGAAAAGGAGAAAGAAGTGGTTATTAAAATTTTCTCCTTTTCCCACAATATTTTTAAACGTTCCTCAGGATAGCTAAAATGTGCTTGAGTGATAAAGGGTTCAAACCGAAGCTGCCATTGCTTCCTATAAGCAAATACGCCTTTCCACACATTATTTTCCATGTTGTTTTTTAAAAAAAAAAGATACTTACTTTGCTTAACCCTTTCCCAAACGACAAATATTGGACTGGTCCAAATTGAAAGGGTTTGCAGACGACAATTTTAAATTTGATGAAAATGGCGGGAAGTTCTCAAAAAGGGTAGAAAACACCGTGGGAAAAGGAGAAATAGCTCTTTACGAGCAATTTCTCCTTTTCCCACCGTGTTTTCAAAAGACTTGTACTGCAGACACGTGAAAACCAGGACTTGTTTGGGAAAGGGTTAAAATATTTATCCTTTTTGCCATTTTGTACATGTTGTTGGTATATATTAACTCTTTATCAAACAACAAAATTATAGACTGGTCCATATTGAAAGCATTTGCAGACAACAAAATAAATGTGGCCGAAAAATTGAAATTTGTTTCGGGAAGGGTAGAAAACATTGTGGGAAAAAGAGAAGATGCTCGTTATCAGCATTTTCTCCTTTTTCCACAATGTTATCAAAAGGCTTCTTCCTCAGGGTCGTTAAAAGTCGGGATTGTGTGGTAAAGGGTTAACTCATTACCAAAGAACTCAACTTTTATCTACTTGGAGGAAGATGATTCGTGAAAACATTGTGGGAAAAGGAGGAAATATGGGTACTCGGCATTTTTCTCCTTTATCCACCATGTGCATTCTAGCATACCAAAGCCAAATCCCATCATTTGTGCAATATTTGTCTCGGAGAAAAAGAGAAAATGGTGGTAACCAGCTTTTTCTCTTGGTCCCAAAATACTTTCTGGTGTGCCAAAAACCAGTCCGATTGTTTGAGACACAATTAAACTCGTCTGCAAATGCTTTTAGTTTATATGAGCCTAAAATTTTGTCATTTGGTAATGGGTTTAAACAGTCTGTATTGTGATGAGTTTATTGTATTGAATTTAACCCTTTACCGCACAATGCCGCCTTTTAACACCCCAGGGAAAGAAGCCTTTTGAAAACATTGTGGGAAAAGGAGAAAATGCTGGTAACCAGCATTTTCTCCTTTTCCCACAATGTTTTCTACCCTATCAAAGAAAAATTACACCATTTGAGCCACATTGAAATTGTTGTCTGTAAATGCTTTCAATTTGGACAAGGCTATAATTTTGTCGTCTGGTAGAGGGTTAACCATTTATCAAACCATTTTGTTTTCAAAAACAACAACAACAACAACAAAAAAAAAACCCTACATGCAACAGGCTTTTGAAAACATTGTTGAAAATGGTCGAAGTGCTTGTACCCAGCATTTTCTCCTTTTGCTCTGTGTTTAGTATCCTTTGAAAGGTATAATTGATCATTTGAGCCACATTTCGTATGCCCTCTGCAGATATTTTCATATTGGACAATACTGAAATTTTGTCTATTGGTAAAAATTTGAAATATTCTGTATTGTGATGGGTTTGTCATAACTCTCTACCAAACGACAAAATTGTGGACTAGACCAAATTGAAAGCATTTGCAGACGACAAAATAAAAGTATCGCAAATAATGATTTCTTTCTTTGATTGGGTAGAAAACATTGTGGGAAAAGGAGAAAATGCTGGTTACCAGCATTTTCTCCATTTCCCACAATGTTTTCAAAAGGCTTCTTTCTCAGGGTCGTTAAAAGTCGGGATTGTGTGGTATAGGGTTAATTTGAACCCTTTGTCCAAATAGCCATTGTTTAACCCTTTCCCAAACAACAAATTTTGGACTGGTCCAAATTGAAAGATTTTGCAGACGACAATTTTAAATTTGATGAAAATGGCAGAAAGTTCTCAAAAAGGGTAGAAAACATTGTGGGAAAAGAAGAAATTGCTCGTCACGAGCAATTTCTCCTTTTCCCACAGTGTTTTCAAAAGACTTGTACTGCAGACACGTAAAAACCAGGGCTTGTTTGGGAAAGGGTTAAAAGAATATAATTTTATACTACATTCAACTTGTTGTCTATCAGTTTAGACAAGTCTAAAATTCTGATGTTTGGTGGAGAGATAATGAACTTTTTTCATTGTTTTTAATCATTTTATTACAGGCTTTTTTTTGTATTTGTTGATTGACCCTTTTCCAGATGACAAAATTTTAGATTAATCTGAAGGCATTTGCTGTTGACAAATATGGTTCAAATAATGGTAATTGGCCTATCCAGGTAGCTCAGTGGTAAGCATACCTGAATTGTGACCTGGTGGTTGCGAATTTGATGTCTGGTTCAGGCAAATTTTCTTTCTGGCGATTTTTCGCCTCTCACCTCTGATACATGTGAGAAAAGTAGTCAGTTACTTTGAAAGAAAGTTGTGTCAGTACTGGTGTGAGAAAGCTAGGAAACACATGCATAGGTGTACTGACTGCCATGATATGACCTTAGCTGTTAAAACAGCATTGAACTCCAGTACAATCAATTACTTAATGTTTGAAAGGGGAGAAAACATTGTAAGAAAGGGGGGGGGGGAGTGTTGGTAACCAGCATTTTCTCCTTTTCCCACAATGTTTTCAAAAGCCTGTTTAATGTAAGGTTGTTGAAGTTGATACCATAGTAATGTATTTGTTTCTGTTGTTTCATTTTGAGTATTAAAACATTTTCTCTCCAAACTTCGTGTTCTTTTTACTTAAACTTGATCTCTGCACAGAGACATTAATCCGTATAAAGTTCAAGAATAAGTCATCTTTTATTAAACACCTCTTGATAATTTCAAATACACAGAGTAGTAAAAGGTAGTTGTCCTGGGTCCCACCATCGCCTACCCAAGTGTCTTTCTTGCCCGTTCTCTATCTAGCCTCCTTTTCTCTCCCACTGTCAGTGCAATTTTTTTTTTTCAGTCGGTGTGCGCGTCTCGATCTCGGTTCGTGGAGTCGCTAGTCAACTCCCACTACCATTACACCACTTTGGAGCCTATAAGAATGGGGCTGTAGTTTCTATATGAATACAATGGCTTGTAAAACATTTAAAAAAAAAATCATCCGGAAGTTTCGCTATTAACGCCAGGTGAGTTAAGTTCTTCAATCAAAACTCTACCAGACTGGCCCGTGTTTAATAACCACAAAGAAAACTCTTTTGAAAACATTTTGGAAAAAGGCAAAAATGCTGGTTCCCGAAATTTTCTCTATTCCCACAATGTTTTCTTCACTTTAAAAGAAAAACATTATTTGAGTCACATTGAAAATGTCTGCACAGGCGGTTATTATGGAAGATTCTTTGTTTTTGTCTTCTGGTAAAGCGTTCGCTTCAAATGAATATAGATAACTCGGCACCTTCACAATCGAACATGTATGCAGCAGATATCTTTGAAAATATCCCTGTAAAGGTTTGATGGTGATAATACCATTGTGACAAAAGGAGCTGTTCAGCCTGGGTCCAGGCGCCAATGATTTCTTAATCAGTCCTTATCATGGTCTACATTGATCTTCAAAAATAATTCGTAAATCTGTCCGCTTTTATTGTCGTTTTTGACAAAGTAACGTCAAAATAAATGAACCATGCTCTGCGAAAAGGGTGATTAATGCATCTGCGAAAAGTATCGATCCAGGTCAGCCTGCGCAGTCCGCGCAGGCTGACCTGGTCCGAAACTTTTCGCTATTGGTCAATTTTCTGTATGTCAAAGGACTAGTCTACCTCGTGATTAAGTCAATTGTTAAAAAAAAAAAAAGAGGCTACAATGGGTCCATAATTATGTGATGGCTTGATTGGTATCAGGCATCACGGGGATGCATTAAGCCCCCTTTTGCCAGAGCATGGCTCAAATAGAAGGGAAAACTGATCGGACTGGAATCCAGGCTGTCGTTATGCCGGTTTCAAAAGTGCAAGTGTATCACGGCGACACTTCGCTTATTCATATTTTTTATTCAGCAAAAACTGCACTTGCGTGCTTATTATGATTTATGCAATTACGAGTCCACGTGCGTGGAAAACAAACACCCAAATAAATAATCATTATTTGAGAAGTATGAAAAAATAAATACGACTGAAGAAACAACATGTAGCAATGTAGTGTATCAAACCTTGGAGCGCCAGCTAAACCAATAGATTAGGATGAGATTTTTGAAGGCTGTAATCAGACTACTTGTCATGAGCAGTCCGATCTCGATCTACACTCACTGAGCACTACGTGTTTCCTGATCATCATGCCTTGCTAAAGGACACTCCCACAAATAACCAGTGTGGCCGGTGACGATCGACTCCAGGGTCCGTGTTCACCAACCATTCTTAAGAATATTCTTGGTCTTGTTCTCCAAAATTTTTCAAATGGTTTAGCCAATCAGAAGTTGTGTTACTTTCAAACTTGGAAAATCTTGAAGAATAAGTCTAAGAACGTTCTTAAGAATGGTTGGTGAATACAGACCCTGAACCTCTGAATTATGTATCAATCAACTTAACTTTTCTACCAGACGATAAAAATCGAGGCTTGTCCACAGTGGAAGTATTGGCAGACGACAATTCAAATATGGCTTACGTTATAGTATTTGTCCATGGTAGACTTGAAAATATTTTGGGGAAAGCATTTTCTTCTGTCACCACAATACTTTCCAAAGCTTTCTTTCTCGTGGCCGTTCGAACACAAGATTGTTTGGTAAACGGTTACAGTGCTGGATTTGTAACCATCAAATTCTTGAACCATCCTTGTTTGCAGGTCTATTAGGCTATTGTTGAAATGTCCCTGGGTAACGCACTGCAAAGTCCTAGTCTAGTACTTATAGAAAACCAAGCAAGACATTGACTAACCTGGTAACCAGCATTTTCTCCTCTGTATGCAATATTTACCATTCTTTCTTACACAAATCTAAAAAAATTTAACCCGTCATCCGCAAACGCTCTCAAATTGGACAATTCATCTGATAAAGAGTTAAAATGATGTCTGTGGTGAGATAAAGTTATCGGCTGCTTTCCCGTGTCTGAATGTAAGTTTTAGAAATGAATTTTGTCACAATAGCAATCATTTAACCTTTGGAGTGATTGACTGAATGATGTTTTACGCCATTTTCAAAATTAGTTCAGTCATATCAAGGCAACAGCCCACATATTCATTTATTTCCTTGGTTTCATCAATACTAGGCTACAGCGCTGAAGTGTCTTGTCCAGGGACACTCCCACGAAAAATCCAGTGCTTCAAGTGAGGCTTGAACCCGGGGTCTCCAGGTTACAAGCTTTGCAGGGGGATTCTTTACCCGATCAGTGGTTCATGACGCTGTAACCATTTACCACATGATGCGACCCCGAGAAAGAATGCTTTTGAAAACATTGTGGGAAAAGGAGAAAATGCTGGTAACCAGCATTTTCTCCTTTTCCCACAATGTTTTCTACCCTATGAGAGTCAAATTGTATGTTTTGAGCAACATTTGATTTGTCGTCTGGAAATGAATTCAATTTCAACAAAACTAAAACTTTGTCGTCTGGTAAAGGGTTAGAAATTATTTTAGTCATATCACGGCGACAGATCACATATGTATTTCCTGGATTTCACCAGTTCCAGGCTAGGGCTGTGAAGTAGGCTATCTTGCCCAGAGCTCTCAGGAAAAATTCAGTGCTTCCAGTGAGGCTCGAACTCGGGTCTTCATGGTACGAGCCTCAGTCGTTCATGATGCTTGAAGCCTTTACCATACAATCCCGAGTTTTAACAACCCTAAAGAAGAACCCTTTTGAAAGCATTGTGGTAAAAGGAGAAAATGCCGGTAACCAGCATTTTCTCCTTTTCCCACGTTTTCTACCTTTTTACAATCATATCACATTATTCCAGTAGTCCTATTTATAAGCCCCTACGTACGTTATTTTTCATTTTGACATTCATCGTGTACGTAGGGTCTTATCGGCTCCTTCATAGTTTCCTTTAGCAAACTCCGACATCGAATTTTGTCGCTGTTTGAACAGCAAATTTGGATACTTTCAAGTGAACATGTTCAATAAAATATACATCAGAAGTAAGATAAATGAATAATTTCTCGATTGAAAAAGGATATTTGTCCAAAACTTGCCTATTTATGAGCTAAATCCATTCCGATTCAACACCACTCTGGTTTGCTATGAATTGCCGTGGAAGAGATATGATTGTTCCGAATGAACCGTCATGTGCGGGTCAATGCAACTTACAGAATGGTATTATGTCTTTTTTTAAAACGAAATTTTGTTCCCTTCGGTCTTGTTTGATTATTGTAATAGATTTCGTTCATAAACTTAACATCAATTCTTATTTGTTATGCAACCGTCTGGCATGACTGAAAAACATGGCGGCGACTCTGTCGGCAATCCCACTTGCGAGTGATTTTATTGAATTCTGAATGAATCTGCCCATTATTTATCAAGACAGCGGCTGAATATTTTCAAAAAAAGTTCCACCTACAGGTAAATGAAGTTCTCTTTTGTTATAATACTGGTTTTAGAGAGATCGGATTTGCTACATAGTACTGAATGGGACCCGTTTAGACGTTACATGCAATGAGAAAAATCAAATGTGAAAAGTCCGATGATAAATGTTGAAAGGTAAATAAGCATGTATACGTCTAAATATTTGGACTAATTATTCCAGTAACAGTTAAACTGTTGTCTGTACACATGCTTTCAATTTGGAAGAGCCTAAAATTTGTCGTCTGGTTAAGGGTTAAACGTTATTTTAGTCACATCACAGCCACAGCTAACCTATTCTTGTGTTTCATGTCTTCCTTCGTCTCACTGGTACTAGGGCAGGTTTTTTGAAGTGTTTCGCCAAATGGTACTCGCGAAACCCCTTTCACTCTTTTGGAGATCGAACCCATGACTGGCGGACTATGAATCCTACACCTAAACTACTTGGCCATACTGATACCCTTTGGCCGAGCCAGGAATCGAACTCATGTTTTACGTCACCTACTGAGCTACCGCGTCGGCCATAGAACCCATAATCCCTAATTTTAGGCAAGCCATCTTGTCACCAACTGAGCTACCAGGGTCGGCCATAGAACCCACAACCCCTAATTTTTAAGCCCTGTTGTCATCAAATGAGTTCATATAACCTTGTTGGGGCTGGGGTCGGGTGAAAATAAGTGACGAAGACGACGATAGTGAATATAATGATTTTCCATAAAATGACAGTTAATCCTTTCCCAAACGACAAATTTTGCACTGGTCCAAATTGAAAGAGTTTGCAGACGACAATTTTAAATTTGATGAAAATGGCAGAAAGTTCTCAAAAAGGGTAGAAAACACTGTGGGAAAAGGAGAAATTGCTCGTTACAAGCAATTTCTCCTTTTCCCACAGTGTTTTCAAAAGACTTGTACTGCAGACACGTGAAAACCAGGGCTTGTTTGGGAAAGGGTTAAAAAGGAGAGGAGGAAAACACAGCAATAAAGTCACCCACCTTGATGTTTATTATTTCCAGAATTTATTTGTTAATTAAATAATCCACCAAATAAAAAAAAACATCGTCTCATGAACAAACATTTTACACAAGTGACTAACACGCTATACGGTGAATACAAAACATGTTCGAATTAAGCACGTGGAAAGTCTGCAAATTTGGTGGTTGTGGGGGGCGGGTTTTAAATACATGTAATTGTACAGGTTTCCCTGTTGTGTCGTGTATTCGACTGAAAACGTTCACCAAGATCAGCCAGTGCAGTCTGATCTTGGTCTACACTATTGCTCTCTGGTGAAGTTTGACTATATAATTTTGACTAAAACATTTTTAAAGCACATACCTAGTTTTTAATGTAGCTCATAATCTGTTGCAAAACATCTTAATAATTTGAAAGTGTATCAGATACAAGTACAATGAAAAATCCTGTCCTTGAAGTTGACATACCATGGGTGAGTCAAAGAATGGTCATTCTGCATACCTCGGGTGATCCGGTGATCAAATCCCTCGGCTGTATCACGTAGCTTGATATGCACCTACACGGTACATTTCGCACATCTCCGGAAGCACACCGCTTTACCGTTATTGAAATTGTAAGGCTCCTCTTTAGAAAGAACGCATGTGTAAATTTTCTATTGTTATCTTTCTAAGAGTATTTCAGTCGACAAGCAGTTTGTACATTTAATTTTTAGCGTGGTTTATCTATTCCGTTAAGAGCTTTCACCGACAGATCGATAGAAGTGAATAACTTCACAGTGGTTGTTCATGTCGTTGCTAAGCGATCTACAGGGGCGCCGCCATGTTTAAGATCATGTGATTGGTAGTTCAAAATGGAAGCCTGACTTATACAGACGAGGTTAGATGTAGGTACGGAATCGGCCGAGTTGTGACGAGTGAAAGAATGGTTTGACACAGACAATATTATGTTTCTAGGGAAATTATGATGGTAATTGTACGAAGTACCGGTTCAAAGGACGCAGATAGAAGTCAGATTTATGGTGCGGGGCCCGTATTCACCAACCATTCTTAAGAACGTTCTTAGTCTTATTCTACAAGATTTTCTAAATTTGAAAGTAACGTAACTTCTGATTGGCTAAACCAAACGGTTTAGCCAATCAGAAGTGGCGTTACTTTCAAATTTAGAAAATTCTGGAGAATAAGACCAAGAACGTTCTTAAGAATGGTTGGTGAATACGGACCCAGATGTAGGGTCAGATTCGGGGCCTACATTCCCCTGAGGAATAAGAAACACATAAAGAAACTATATACAGTCCCCATAAACCAATCTTAACACCATTCTAATCCAATTCTCAAGAATTTTCTAGAATTTAAAGTAACGCAAGTTCTGATTGGTTAAAGCAAATGATTGCGCTAATCAGATATTGTTTTGCTCCTAAATCCAGTAAAAAGACAAAGACTGCAATTTAGAATGGTTGGTGAATTCATATAGGGCCAGAGGTACTAGTCGACATGATGCAGATTTAGATTTCAATGAATATGGAGTGAGTATATTGTTTAACCCTTTCCCAAACAAGCCCTGGTTTTCACGTGTCTGCAGTACAAGTCTTTTGAAAACACTGTGGAAAAAGGAGAAATTGCTCGTAACGAGCAATTTCTCCTTTTCCCACAGTGTTTTCTACCCTTTTGGAGAACTTTCTGTCATTTTCATCAAATTTAAGATTGTCGTCCGCAAACTCTTTCAATTTGGACCAGTCCAAAATTTGTCGTTTGGGAAAGGGTTAAGATACAGACAGCCTGGGTCGGGGCGGCAATAATTCTTTAATCTTGGTTTGGGGGAGTAAAGACAGTGGTTTGGGGGTGCTTTGGAGTGGTTTGGGGTGTTTTGTGTGTGTGTGGGGGGGGGGGGGGGGGGAGTGTCTCTTACATATTCATCCGCGATGTAAACTAGGCAATGTCAAAGCTGCAAAACGAGGCCAGTATTAGATCTATCACTGATTCTATGCCATTTAACTCTGAAGTTCATTGTAAGTGTAACTGGCTTGAAAAGTTTTTCAATCCACATGTTATTTTCACAAATGACGTACGTGTACGCAGCTGTTAACTGATCTATGAGAACCTTTTTATCTTGAAACAGAGGAGCGATTCGTCCTAACGGGATTTCAGTTTGACGACTGACATAAGAAAGTAAGACCTGAAAGGTCATCACCCTTAAAAAATTCTCTTATCACTTTATTGCACCACTCCATTTTCATTATCAAGCCTAAAACTGCTTTAAATCAAAGTACTGAAAGTACCGACAGGCTAGTGAATTTGATTGATTGATTGTTTGTATGGTGTTTAACCCTGTTTTCAACATTATTTCAGTTATGTAGTGGTGGCCAATGCACATACCCATGCTTTCCCGGAGTTTCTTTTACCAGTGCTCCGCACAATGTTTTTCCAAGCCACTGGCTGCTTTCCCAAATAGGCTAATCATCGTCGAAACGTGAGAGAGAAATGTATCCTGTCGCAATGACTATCATCAATCCCCGGAAAGAAATTTGCCGTGTCGGGGATCGAACCAGCGACCTCCTGTTCTCAAATCATGTACGCTACCGACTAAGTTGCTGGTGCTATGCGTGCTATTCGTTAACTGTAATCCAGTTTAAGTTTAACCCTTAAACTGCTAAAAATGTTGAATGAAACTTCCAAGCCAATGGTAAACACCTCAATATTGCTATTTCAGAATTACATTTTGGAGAAAATATATCCTCTTATCGGAGAGTGTTGATTCAAGATCAGACTGTGCGCTCTATGCAGTCTGATCTTGATCCACATTGTCCGCAAAAGGTCACCGAGTTGCGGTAGTGCTGGGAAAAGAAAATGCAGGAAAGCATGGATAGGTGCTCTGGCCGCCGCAATATCACTGAAATGTTGAAAACAGCGTTAAACACCATGCCATCAATCAGTCAATATCCAATAGCACAAGATGTAGTTACATGTAACTATTTAACTCTCTTTACAAAACGAAAAATTTTACACTCGTCCAAATTCAAAGCTGTTGCAGACCATAAATTAGATGTAGCTGAGCTGATGAAACCTGATTCCAAAAGGGCAGAAAACAATGTAAAAAGAGAAAATTATGGTTACCAGCATTTTCTCTTTTTCCGCAATGTCTTCAAAGGGATTCTGCCCTAGTGTCGTTAAAACTTGGGATTGTTTGGTAAAGGGTTAATATTCAAGACGTAGAATAACAGTTTAGCATAACAGTTTAACTGTACATAACGGTCTTAATAATGAATGACAGAAGGAATGACAAGGGTTCCCTGTCCAGTGAGGGTTATAGCTGGGATTTGCAACAAGTTACCTAGATTCATTCATAATGTTACAGTTGTGTAGGAATAAGTGATTCTCTGCTTTGCATAGGTCTCTTAATTTACATATAAGCAAAGCTTGTGTACCTTATAAATGACATCTTGTTCAGTATATTACTTTGTAAGATGACATGTTCAAATTGGAGTGGTAGAGATATAGGGGTTTTTGTCTAAATTGTCATATATAACAGAATTAAGATTTCTAACAGAAAGAAGTATTTTCTGTGAGAAATATTTGGCAACGGTGGGGGTTTTTGTTTGACTCCAGGTCAATCATGATGCCTATAGACTAGATTCGCTAGTCAAAAATTCAACCGATAGTACAAAACTAAATACTGCGATTTCTTCCTATTTCTTTTCAATGGACAATCGCACTGTATAGGACAGCGTAGATCATGATCAGATTGCACGTTCTGTCCTCAGCGTAGATCATGACCAGGCTGCACGTTCTGTGATTTGATTTACACTGTCGGCAATTTAAAGCGCACCGTGTGTCGAGCTTAGCAGCCTAAGGGTGAAATAGCACTGTCGATTCGGTGCGCATATGAATCTGAACCCCTGGTTACTCTCATGGGCTGCCTTCCACTAAACTGTGTGGATTTACGCAAGCTATTTGGGATTGTATATATACACACAGACAATCCCTGCTTTACCCACAGGTATGAGCTGGCGTAATGTTATGCAAATTATGCAAATATTACTTAAAGTTGCATTGTTATGCAGTTTAGTGAAACTTGTTTTCAGACTTGATGCCTGCGTACCTAAACTGCGTACGCGAAGTTTGTGCGTACCCAGTTCAGTGAAATGAAGCTCTGGTACGTTCAGTTGAACAGTGTTTTTATGAATAGCCTATTTTAGCAACTTTTCTGCACAGATTTTCTCTTTCTCTTAGGCTTACATTATTATTCACCGAAATTAATATTTTCACGTTTTCTATTTCCCATAAAACGTGAAACAGACAACAAAAACTTTTAAGTCAACAAATATGACCTTAAATGTCTCGTTATCCGGTCAGACGCTTTGGGCAAGGTGACCTGACCATGGTGACACATGACCGACAATCGCACAATGTTACAGATAAAATGATAGATGGTCAGGGCGGGTCATAATGTTGATATATGTCAATAAACATTGTCGCATATAGCCATAAACAATGTCGCATAGGCGATAGAAACACAATCAGAATCTTTATCAACTTGTACATACAAATGAGCAATGCTCTGTGAAAAGGGAGCTTAATGCATCTGCGAAAAGTATCGACCCAGTTCAGCCTGCGCACTCCGCGCAGGCTGACCTGGACCGAAACTTTTCGCTTTTTTGTCAATTTTCTGCATGCCCAAGGACCATTTTCTATCTGCAGATCTAACTGATTGATAGACACAATGGATTTTATGCATTCATAATTATGTAACGACTTGCTTGCTACCATGCATCACGGCGATGCATTAAGCCCCCTTTTCCCAGAGCATGCTAAAATGTATATCGTCATGTAAAAATTATTTTACGAATTATCCGGGTACTTAGCATAGTCGTAGAGTCTCTCTCTCTCTCTCAGCGTTATTTTACAGTCATAGCCTATCTCTCTCTCTCAGACTCTTTCTCTTACATTCTCTCACATAAACAAACTTGGATATTTTTCTATAATACAGCTGGACTTACTTTCTGTGTGAAACACTGCTTAACCCTTTACCAAACGATCCCGAGTTTAACTCTTTACCACACAAGAAAAATGCAGACTTGTCCAAATTGAAAGCATTTGCATATAACAGTTTGAATGTTACTCAAATGAGGAAATTTGTCTTTGATAGGATAGAAAACATTGTTGAAAAAGGAGAAAATGCTGGTTACCAGCATTTTCTCCTTTTCCAACAATGTTTTCAAAGACCTTCTTTCTGAGGCTCATTAAAACTAGGGATTATGTGGTAAAAGGTTAAACGACCCTGAAGAAGATGGGATGATAAGTTTATTGAACCAGAAGGTCATAGACCCATGAGGTATATGAAACATAATAAAACAGTATAATACAATATGGCGAACATATTCCAATATCATAAAGGTAACTCAATTATCCTTTTAAGACATAATTCCCCGTCATTCCATCAGTGTCCACCTTGTTCGAAACGAAATAGCAAGATAGACAAATGGATTGATGGGGAATAAAGCGAAAACATCATCTGCAAGCAATTGCTTAACCAATTTGTATAATAATTCACTATCACTCCATCTGTGTTCAGAGATGAAAATAAACAAACAAAGGGACTGAAAGAAAATTACCATACTCGAAACATTTTAATTTGACAGCTATAGCGAAAAGTGTGAAACAAGATCATACTGTACACATATACAGGCCTACTCCCGTCCACACTCTCTTGATAAGCGCATAGCAAGAATACCGGGAGTACCCAGTAGTGTGAGACAAGATCAAACTGTGCACATGTGCAAAATCAAAACAGAAAACAAAAGTTACAAGCCGAAAACCGCGAAAATATCTATAATAGAGAGAAAAATGTGGAACAAGATCAGACTGTACTTATTATGTGGCAGACCGATCTGGGTCTAGACCTTTCTTCAAAGCACAAAAGTTAGATAGCGAAAATAACGTAAAAGTGAAACAATATCAGACTATTATGGAATGCCATAGCAGAAAATATTCAAGATATAAAAACACTATCAAGATATTTAAAATATTCAATCAAGATAGTCGCAATTATACCAAAATGATATATAAATTTGACATATGACAGCAAAATTATCATATCAAAACATAAAACCACTTCAAGACAAATAAATATACTTCAAGATGTAAAAACAGCATCAACATTTTAAAAACCACACCATGACAAATAAATGTACTTCAAGATGTAAAAACAGCATCAACATTTTAAAAACCACACCAAGACTCACGTGACCAAACAAGACTCACGTGACCACAAAATCCATGACATCACTCACAGTACCACATTCTGCTCCAGTGTAGTGTGTAGGCCTAGTACATCATGGTGTCAGTGTGTTCGAAGTGGACATTAAGAAAAGGCGAGATTTGACTGCAGATTTGAAGGTAAGGATTGATACTGGTGCCCTGAATGATTTTAAAATATGAAATAAAGCCCATTTGCAAATGCGAAACTAAAAGGTCATGACCTTTAGATTTAAGATCAAGTTAATCATTCATCTCAACTCTAATGATCAAACTGAAAGCATGTACAGAGGCCAACAGTCAGGCAGCAGTGTGTGTACAATCTTTTCGCCAAGTAATGACGTCGTGGATTTTGTGGTCACGTGAGTCTTGATTGGTCAAGTGAGTCTTGGTGTGGTTTTTAAAATGTTGATGCTGTTTTTACATCTTGAAGTATATTTATTTGTCTTGGTGTGGTTTTTAAAATGTTGATGCTGTTTTTACATCTTGAAGTATATTTATTTGTCTTGAAGTGGTTTTATGTTTTGATATGATGATTTTGCTGTCATATATCAAATTCATATATCACTTTGGTATAATTGCGACTATCTTGATTGAATATTTTAAATATCTTGATAGTGTTTTTATATCTTGAATATTTTCTGCTATGGCATTCCATAGACTATGCATATTTCATTTGACATGATAGTAAACATTATGTAAAAATATGACATGAAGTCAGGTTAAATATGTTAATCTACAAATCTGCTGTTCTTTTATACAGAATTTCATTTCTTAGGACGGATGCTTTGTTTACATAGGTACCAAGCCCTTTTATCAAATTAGTATTATTGGTATTCATGAGTTCTAAAAATTTGTACATACTAGGATGTTTCCAGAAATATTTTGGTATAAACTGCTGTCTCAATTCTGAAAAAACTTGACGAAGAGAGCTTTTAAAACACTGTGGGGTAAAGGAGAAAATGCCGGTAACCAGCATTCTTTTCTTTACTCACAACGTTTTCTCCCCGTCTAAAGACAAGTTTATCATTTGAGTCGCATTTGATTTGTCGTCTGCAGACGCTTTCAATCTGGATGTGTAGATTATAAAATTTTGTCGTTTGCTGGAGAGTTGAAACAGGTACAATTACGTAAAAGAACTTCAGTACCGTTAAGTTTGTTGTTGAAATATAAAGGAGTTGCCTCGCCTAATAATAGCTCGATTCATTTAGAATCCAATCAAAACACTTTCATGTCGAACTGAAGACGAATTCACCGCCATGTTTTTCAGTCACGTAGACGCTTGCATACAAAAGAAATAAGAAGCGGGAAAGGGGTGGGGGTAAAGACAGTCTTCCGTGATACGACTGCAATATTGTTAAAAGCGACCCATAACACTATTCACCTTTGCCACTTTTTTTCCGCTGTCACTCTTTGACGTTTTATATAACCGTTATATGCATTTGCTATTAGAATATGAGCCGTGCTCTGGCAAAAAGGGTTTTCACGGATTTCCGTGATGCATAATACCAAGCAACATTCGGCATACCTCGGGTGATCCGGTGATCAAATCCCTCGGCTGTATCACCTAGCTTGATATGCACCTACATGGTACATTTCGCACATCTCCGGAAGCACACCGCTTTACCGTTATTGAAAGTGTAAGGCTCCTCTTAAAAAAGAAAACATGAGTAAATTTTCTATCGTTATCTTTCTAAGAATATTTCAGTCGACAAACAGTTTGTACATTCAATTTTTAGCGTGGTTTATCAATTCCGATAGGAGCTTTCATTGACAGATCAATAGAAGTGAATAAGCTCACCGTGGTTGTTCATGTCGTTGCTAAGCGATCTACAGGGGCGCCGCCATGTTTAAGATCATGTGATTGGTAGTTCAAAATGGAAGCCTCCTTTATACGGACGAGTTAGATGTAGGTACGGAATCGGCCGAGTTGTGACGAGTGACCAAGCAAGTCATCATAGAATTGTGGATTCATAAAATGGATTCTGTCTAACAACCGACTGAATAATGAGGTAGCATGGTCCTTTAGCGTGCAGATTATTGACCGATAGCAAAAGGTTTTGACTCGTGTCAGCCTGCGCAATCCGCGCAGGCTGACACGAGTCGAAACTTTTGCAGATGCACAATCCCAATTTTGGCAGAGTATGACTCATATGTAATGGTTGTTTATACCATGTGACTCTTTAGGGAGAAGAATTAAAGTGCTTCCGTTCTTCATTCTTTTTCACATTGCGTCGTTGTACTTTTAATAATACATGTAAATATTAAATAAAACATGTTTAAACTGCTGTAAAATGTCGTCTGCCGCAGATACATCGTCATAGCTGTGTTCGAACAGAAATGTCATGCAACATTAGCCCTTGACAAATTGCCGCTTTTGTTTAAAGGTACTGCTCGTTGAGCATTACTGTTTTATTTGCCACAACTCCTTTTTAATTCGAAAGACATTTTGATGAATACACTTATTCTTTCTTTGTTTTCTATTTTAGACAGATATTGGCCAGTTTGTGGAGGTGTGTCTAGTCAAAATGTCTCTAGAGCTGCATGAGGGAAGGGTAGAGGTTATTTAGAGGTCAAACATTCTGTTTATTTTATTGTTTACAAGTGGAACAGGATCTCGCGGTAAAATTGGGTAATTAACTTTTTTTTTCTGATGACTAGGATTAGACGCTGCAAGATAAAAGGGCACATGAAAAAAAGGAGGGGGGGGGGGGGGCTTTTGGGTGATTATTATAACGTGTATTGTTTAAAAAGTCAAAGAAACATGTATGGACCGTAAAGAAAAAGAAAACCCATTTCTACGGCAAAAAATGTGACAACGGAGCTGTTTCTTTTTAATACAGTTTAGTTTTACTCTCGTATAACGAACTGTATCAATTTCACAGACAGCCTTTGTGACTGGGACACCTGAAACGCATCGAAGGTCATTGAGAAATTGTATATGTTGTCGGTACAAGGGAAGAAACTCGTGAATAATTTCCTGAAAAAGAAAAGATTCATAAGAGTTCTCTCGCTTCGATGTTACTTACAGTCTTCCAATCGTCATAGAAATCAAAGGACTCAAAGTCCTGAAAAGTGGTGCAGTATCAAGCTATAATATAGTGTAATGAATATGTTGTAATGAAAACAAAAAAAAATTCCATTACATGTAATGCATGTATGTATAAGTAATTACTGGTGATAGCAAAGGAAAAGGAAGTCAAAGTTGTTCTAACAAATGGGCCACACAGTAAATGTTATTTTATCACTTAACCTTTACAACACAATTCTAACTTTTAACGAGCCTAAAGAAGAACCATTCTGAAAACATTGTGGGAAAAGGAGAAAATGCTGGTAACCAGCATTTTCTCCTTTTCCCAAAATGTTTGTATCCTTGGAAAGAAAACTTTCAGCTTTTGAGTAACATTAAATTTGTCATCTGCAAGTACTTCCAAGTTTGACAAGTCTAAAATTTTGCCATTTGGTAGAGTTAAGGAGTAGTTATCTAAACCATCAATCTTACAGAGTTTTCTGCAGGTCTTAGATTTAGGACTGTATACAGGGTGGGACATTTTATTATGGCAGTGACAAGAGCGAGGTCTGGGTGTTCTAACTGAAACCGATGGTAGAATAATTAGATCGCAAGCATGTATACATTATTTGATTCCAGTCAGGCCGATCACAGTAAGCGTATTTGCCATACAAATATATTTTAAAAAGACAAGAAATTGTCACTTCGATATACTTTAAATAATTTCTGTGAACAACATGATAATAAAATCTCTTCTTTCACATTTAACATTTTCCTGCATGTCAAAACAAGTAAACAAAAAATGTGTAAAATACAAAATATGGATCATGTTTATTTAAATGAATATGAAACTTAAATAAATTCATATTCATTGAAATGACTTATCGGCATTTTTCCCATTATCAGTTTTCTTGAAATTCTTCATATTATGGGATTTGTCTTTGATTGTGTATAAAACATTTCGGGAAAAGTGCTCAATCCAGGCGTTTTCTTTTTCGCCGATGACGCTTTCAAAAGATTTCTTTACACAGTTGCTTTTCAGATTAACTCTTTATCAAACAATCCCAGCTTTTAACAACTCCTTTTCCCACAATGTTTTCTACCTTTTTAACCCTTTATCACACAATCCCATGTTTTCACGTCCCTGGGGAAGAGGCCTTTTGAAAACATTGTGGGAAAAGGAGAAAATGCTGGTAACCAGCATTTTCTCCTTTTCCCACAATATTTTCTACCCTGTCAAATAACCTTAAGTACATGTCTACCGCTTTCAAATTTGTCATCTGCAGATGCTTTTAATTTGGAAGGGGGCTAAAATTTGTCGTTTGGGAAAGGGTTTAAGGCAATTTCCACCATTTTAGCCACATTTAATTTACTGTCTGTAAATGCTTTGAATTTGAACAAGTCTAAAATTTTGTCATCTGGTAAAGAGTTGACCCTTTATAACACAATACCGAGTCTTGATGACCTTAAAAAAAGAAGCATTTTGAAAACATTGTGAGAAAAGTAGAAAATGCTGGTAAACAGCATTTTCTCCTTTTCTCACAATATTTACTACCCTATCAAAGACAGAAATCATCATTTTAGCACCATTCATTTTGTCGTCTGCATATACTTTCAATTTGGACTGGTTCCAAATCTTGTCATCTGGTAAAGAGTTAAATCTGTGTGATTCTTCAAACACTTATACTGCTCAATAAATGACAGAGATGATCTAAGTCATACATTGAGGTCAACTTGAGGCTGTTTTTGTCAGAATATCTGTCAAAGAAAAGGGATAGTGTAGATCCAAGATCAGACTGCAGGCTCAGCACAGTCTCATCTTGATTCAACATAGGCAACAAAATGCGGGTACAGCCTTCTCAAAAAGGGCCTTCTATCTCATGATTGTTCAACTATTTAGCACACAATCCCGAGTTTTAGCGACCCTGTAAAGAAAGCCTTTTAAAAATGTGGGAAAAGGAGAAAATGCTGGTAACCAGCATTTTCTCCATTTCCCGCAATGTTTTCTACCTTTTTAACCCTTTACCACACAATCCCATGTCTTCACGTCCCTTGGGAAGAGGCCTTTTGAAAATATTGTGGGAAAAGGAGAAAATGCTGGTACCCTGTCAAAAACCCTCAAGTACATGTGTACCGCTTTGAAATTTGTCATCTGCAGATGCTTTTATTTTGGAAGGGGGCTAAAATTCGACGTTTGGGAAAGGGTTTAAGGCAATTTCCACCATTTTAGCCACATTTAATTTACTGTCTGTAAATGCTTTGAATTTGAACAAGTCTAAAATTTTGTCATCTGGTAAAGAGTTGACCCTTTATAACACAATACCAAGTTTTGATGACCCTAAGAAAGAAGCATTTTGAAAACATTGTGAGAAAAGGAGAAAATGCTGGTAAACAGCATTTTCTCCTTTTCTCACAATATTTACTACCCTATCAAAGACAGAAATCATCATTTTAGCACCATTCATTTTGTCGTCTGCATATACTTTCAATTTGGACTGGTTCCAAATCTTGTCATCTGGTAAAGAGTTAAATCTGTGTGATTCTTCAAACACTTATACTGCTCAATAAATGACAGAGATGATCTAAGTCACACATTGAGGTCAACTTGAGGATCTCTTTGTCAGAATATCTGTCAAAGAAAGGGGACAGTGTAGATCCAGGATCAGACTGCAGGCTCAGCACAGTATCATCTTGATTCAAACTGTCTGCATATGCAACAAAATGCGGGTACAGCCTTCTCAAAAAGGGCCTTCTATCTCATGGTTGTTCAACTGTTTACCACACAGTCCCAAATTTTAATGACCCTGTAAAGAAAGCCTTTAAAAAACAATGTGGGAAAAGGAGAAAATGCTGGTAACCAGCATTTTTCTCCATTTCCCGCAATGTTTTCTACCTGATCATTTGAGTGAAATTTAAATTGTCATCTGCAAATGCTTTCAATTTGGACAAGCCCGATTTTTTTTTGTGAGTTGTACAGAGCAAAACATGGGATCATTTGGCATTAAGGATTAAATACTGTTTTAAAACTTCAAACCTTACCAGATAGCTTAGGCATTCTGTCTCATTTTTTCTTTATAATTTGTTAGCTTGAAACACACAGCTTTGTAACCACACATGATTTTTTTTAATCATGGACAATTTTTCCTTCATCCACAAGGTTTTCAAGCGATCTGCCACTAGACAATGCAAGAACATGTTAAACCTGATACCTGCTCCCCAATGTATAATGAAATTATTGAATGTTTCTAGACTGACGACAGACCGACAATGCCACAACTATATGCTCAATTCTTTCAGGTAACATAAAAAAGCCATCCGCAAGTTGTGACATGTTACAATTTTCACTCATTTGATTGTCAACATAAAAGATGCAGTTCATGGTTTGGTTTGTATCGGAGTTTAACGCCATTTTAACAGCTTAGGTCATATCATGGCGGTCAGCGACGCACCTATGTGTTTCCTGGCTTCCCCACACCAGTACTGACACAACTTTCTTTCCAAAGCCACTGACTACTTTTCTCACATGCATCAGAGGTGAGAGGCGAAAAAACGCCGGAAAGAAAGTTAGATGCTGTTCAGCTTAACTCATTACCAGACAATAGAATTTTAGACTAGTCCAGATCGAAAGCATCTGCAGACGACATACTAAATGTGGCTCAAATGATGGGACGTGTCTTTGAAAGGGTAGAAAACACTGTGAGAAAAGGAGGTTTTAACAACCATGAAAGAGACTGCTTTTGAAAACATTTTGAGAAAAGGAGAAAATGCTGGTTACCAGCATTTTCTCCTTTTCTCACAATGTTTTCAAAAGCAACCTCTTTCATGGTCGCTAAAACCTGGATTTGGGCAGTAAAGGGTTCAAAAGGTACTGAACATTGTGGGCAAAGGAGAAAATGCTTGTTACTATCATTTTCTCCTTTTTCCATCATGTTTTAAAATGGTTTCTTCTTCAGGGTTGTTAAAACTCAAGATTGTTTGGTAAAGGGTTAAGGTAATCCTGATATCTTCACCAATCGGAACCTGTCTCGCCCATATCGTAGCGTTCCTGCCGTAATTTCATCCGTCTGAAATTTTCAAAATAAAACATTATCAAGTTTCAATTTCATGTGTACATATTGATGCATGTACATCAAATTGCTTTGAAAAACATTGTGACACGAAGAAAAACTGCTAAAAATGAGCAATTTTGTCTTACTTGCCTCAGTTTTTTCTTGCAATGTATGCAATGTATGCAGGCCTGATGGCTGTATCTGAGCCATGCTTTGTGAAAAAGGGGTTTGTGATGCATCTGCAAAAAGTATTGACCCAGGTCAGCCTGTGTAGTCCATGCAGGCTGGCCTGGGTCAAAACTTTCTGCTACGAGTCAATTTTCTGCATGTCAAAGGACCATTCTACCTCATGACTCAGTTGGTAGTCAGACAAAAGGGATTTTGTGAATCCATCATTAACCCTTTACCGCACGATGCTGCCTTTTAACGACTCTGGGAAATAAGCCTTTTGAAAACATTGTGGGAAAAGGAGAAAATGCTGGTAACCAGCATTTTCTCCTTTTCCCACAATGTTTTCTACCCTATCAAGAGAAAATTTCACCATTTGAGCAACACTGAAATTGTCGTCTGCAAATGCTTTCAATTTGGACAAGGTTCAAATTTTGTCGTCTGGTAAAGAGTTAAATGATGACTTGACAATGTTTTCAGTGTCTTTTCAGCAGGATCATTAAAAATCAGAATCATTTTGTAAAGGGATACAGTTCAGTTTTAGTAAGCAAAGTTGGATAAACATGAATGCTAACTTACCGCGAAATATTTCTCGACAACAACTTCACGTCAGACATAGTTATAAGATTCTCGTCATCGTGAAGAATTTGGGCTTCGTGATCTACCACTTGGCGAGCCGAGCCTGAGCTACTAGGCCGACCTCGCCATTCTGTAATACGTACATTTATTGTGTCTCGTACAATATTGGTAATGTTCA
Source organism: Tridacna gigas (assembly GCA_945859785.2). NCBI lineage: Eukaryota > Metazoa > Mollusca > Bivalvia > Cardiida > Cardiidae > Tridacna > Tridacna gigas. The sequence continues at coordinate 51,883,347 of OX244040.2, read as the reverse complement.
GTAATCCTAGGTAACTTGCAATTTCTAAGTTTGGGTAAAGGAAAAACATTCTGAGGCTCTCTCTGTCTCTGATTACCTGTAATTTATCCTTTTCCTGCAATGTTTTTAAGACCCTTTTCCTCCTGGTCATTAACCTTTTACCAAACAATCTCTGGCTTTAACCCTGAAGAAAAATGCTTTTGAAAATATTGTCAGAAAAGAAGAAAACCAGGTAACCAGCATTTTCTCTTTTTCCCACAACGTTTTCTTGCCTTTCAAAGACAAATCCCATCATCATATCACCTACATTGTATTTGTCATAAGCAAATGCTTTGAATTTGGACAAGTCCAAAAATTTGTTTACTGGTAAAGAGTTAAAACATTAAATTTTTTTTGGTAAAACCGTATAGGATACGAGCCAGTCGCATGACCGGAACTGCTTTTGTAATTCCCTCTTTCCGCACCATCTTCTCTGCCTCGTAGAATAACCGCTTTCGAAGTTTATCATTGGACAAAGGAAGAATATTATCGATGGCTTCTTTGAATTCTTTTTCTGACATGAGTGGCTGTTTACTGTCTGGGTTTTGAAATGGCATAAGTCTGTTTTCCATCTGTCAAACAAAGATAAACATTGCAATTTGTAATGTCAAATCTTTTTTGACTTTCAAGAAGGCTCTTTAAAGATGTTCGCTACAATTAACCCATTTTTTTCTACCAAACAGAATTTGTTCATATTTGGTATTTTTGTAGTATGATTTATCATCGATTCAATAAAAAAAAAATGGGGGTCATAAACTGCTTTTTTTCTATCCCATAATTTGTAACCTGACCAGATAAGGGCATTAAGGACGTATATGACAAATTCTTCCAGCGGACAGACTTTTTTTAAACTTTGCACATACAAAGCTCATCATGTCTCTTGTAGATTACAATGAAAAAAAAGGGGGGTCCCCGTGCTCGTTTCTGAGAAATTCGCTTTTGAAAAAGGTATATACAGTTCCAAAATTCAGCATATACTGGATTTAACACACTTTCCTTTAATAGTCAATTAAACAGGAAAATTACCAGAAGAATATACAAATATACATCACTTTAAAGAAAAATAATTCAGTTTTGCACAAAAAACATATAAAAGCCTGGTTTTAAGCATGGTAAATGTACCAATATGCATCGTATATATAGACCATTGAGTTAATAAGGGAGATCATTTGACCGGGTTAAGGGTTAATCTTCAATAAAAACATACTTTCTAACGGACAGATTTTTTTTTAAAATTTCCACAATCATAGTACTTATAAATCTAGACAATAAGAAAAAATAAAAATGGCACCTACCCGTGCTTCTTTCCCCAGGAAACAGTGATGAAGGTCACTATGGAAGTTAATTTTTTCAAGGAAAACTATATAATAGAAGCTCAGCAGACATAGTAGGAAAGAAGAAATTGCTCATGCTCATTAAACGCGATTTCTCCTTTTCCCACATTAATTTTGGATCCTATACTCATTCAAAAAATGAACATAGCCTATATACCTCAAATTCATATCAAACCCTTCATTATCTACATGTAGTTCTTTTTTTATAAATTTGCACACATGATTATGGCCATAAGGGCTCATAGAAATACAAAAAAAAAAATGTCTGTGGAAAAAAATGGGATAAAAGCTTGGCAGACATGATGGAAAAAGGAAAAATTACTCAGTAGAAGAAATTTCTCCTTTTCCCACAGTATTTTTCAAAGAGGAAATAGCTATACTTCAAGAAATAAGTATACTTCAACAACTTCAATTTTCTGCCTGTTTCATTGTTTGCTGTGTAACTGGACTTTTTTTTCCAGCTAGTACTTTACCAGTCATATCATCCTTACACTGGCAGGCCAGTTTTGATGCCATCACCTTAATCCTGAAAGGATAGCATGACAACTGGCCTACCAGTGTCAGGAAAATGTGACTGGTCAAGAACTGGATGAAGAAAATAAGTTCAGGAAACACTGGCCTGAGAACCTTCACTTTGAATGACTATAGATACCATACCTCACATTAGGCTGCAAGTTTTGCAAAAATTAGAAAAAAAAAAAAAATAGGAGAAAATTGCTACTTGTGAGAATTTAGCAAAATGGCATACTATTTTTCATAGTAGTTTTTCAAAAAGTGAACATATCATTACAACTTGCATCTACATGTAATTCAATCACATGTTCAATCAAATTGTTACTGTAATATAACTGCCTATTTACACAGGGTTTAACCTTTTACCAGATAAGCCCTGCTCTTGCAACCCTAAGGAAGAAGGCTTTTGAAAACATTGTGGGTACAGGAGAAAATGCTTGAAAGAAGCATTGTCTCCTTTTCCTACAATGCTTTCCAACCCAGCTAGAGATAAATCCCATTATTTGATCAACAACCACTTTATTGTCTGGAAAATGTAGTACCATCCGTAGAAAGTTCTACTTGTAAAAGTGCACCGTCGGTTTGCTGTTACTATTGCCATTTGTGCGGAAAAATACACAATAGCGCTGATAGTTTTACTATCTGTGAGAAATACAAATGCGCAGTATGGATGCGCGTGAACATTTATACCAAACGTCATTAAGTTAAATTTTGACTTGATGCCTTCACAATTAAATTGCAATAATTTCAATTGTGTGCAAGATATAACAACGAAAACACACACAAATTCCAGAAAATGTTATTTTCCCTAAAAACCTATAAAATGCCTATAAACTTTCAGGAAAGCAGATGGTGAAGATCAAAGATCAGACTGCATGTCTTATGCAGTCTGATCTTGATCTACACTGGCTGCAAAGGCAACTAAAGTTGTGAAAGGAGCTTTAAGTGGTTAACTCTTTACCCAAGTAGTGCAGTCAGAAGCGTACAAGACTTGAGAACAGTGGGGTTTCTGGTTTGAATTCCCAGCTTGGCGAATTTCTTTCCAAGGATTGATGACAGTTATTGCAACAGGATTTATTCCTCTCTCACCACTGACCATTTTTTGGATGATGGTTATATGGGAAAGCAGCCAGTGGCTTGGAGGGAACATTGTGCAGAGTGCTGGTAAAAGAAACTCCAGAAAAGCATGGATAGGTGCACTGTCCAGTGTGATATAATTGAAATAATGTTGAAAGCAACATTATGCACAATGCAATCAGTAATTCAGTTATTTAGCAGTGTTACGGTTACTTTAAATAATCACCATAAAGCTCACAAAACAGGAAGCTTACATCCTGAAATCTTGGTTCCCTGTGCTTCAGTATTAGATGTTGAATGAACATGGAAACCATCCTCTTGGAGATTTTGTTCTCACTGAAGGAGGTATAACTCATCTGTAAGGTCTCAAGATCGTCTTCCTGAATATGGGAAAAAGTAAAAACTGTCAAAAAAGTAACCTTAGCTCTTTACCAAATGACACAATTTTGGACCTGTCCAATTCTAAAGCATTTGCAGAAGACATGTGTGACTCAAACATTGGAATTTGTCTGTGATTGGGTAGAAAGTATTGTGGGAAAAGGAGAAAATGCTGGTTACCAGCGTTTTTCTTCTATTCCCACATAGTTTTCAGAAGCCTTCTCTTTCAGGGTCTTTAAAACTCCGCATTGTGTGGTAAAGATTTAACTCTTTACCAACGAATAAACTTTTGGATATGTCCAAATCCAAAGCATTTACAGATGACAACTTAAATGTTAATCAAATGTAGAGATTTGTCTATAGAGGGTGTATGGGTGAATAAAGTGAGTAGAAAACAGTTTGGGAAAAGGAGAAAATGCTGGTTACCAGCATTTTTTCCTTTTCCCAAGCTGTTTTCAAAAGCCTCCTTCTGTGAAGGATGTTCAAACTTGGGATTGTGTGGAAAAGGGTTAACCCTTCACCAGACTATCCAGTGTTTTAATTGCCCTAAAGAAGAACGATTTTGGAAAAAAATTGACAAAAGGGGAAATTACTGGTAATTAGCAACAAAATCAGTATTGAAAACATTTGCAGGCGACAAGGCTAAAATGGCTCAAATGACAGGATTCATCTTTCAAAGGGTAGAAAACATAGTGAGAAAAAGACAAAATGCTGGTTACCTTTTTCCACAATGTTTTTATCCCTTTACCACACAATCCCAAGTTTTAATAACCCTAAGGAAAAGGCCTTTTGAAAAAATTGTGGGAAAAGGAGAAAATGCTGGTAACCAACATTTTCTCCTTTTCCCACAATGTTTTCTATCCTCCTAATGGTCAGTTTGTCTTCTGCAAAAGCTTTCTATTTGGGCAGATCTAAAACTTTGCTGTTTGGTATAAGGTTAACTCTTTACCAAACGACAAAATTTTCAACTTGACCAAATTGAAAACATTTGCAGACGACAAAATAAATGTAGCTTAAATGATGATTTTTCTTTTTGATAGAGTACAAAACAATGTGGGAAAAGGAGAAAATGCTTTTTATCAGCATTTTCTCCTGTTCCAACAATGTTTTCAAAAGCCCTTTTCCTTGGAGTCGTTAAAACTTGGGATTATGTGAATAAGAGTAAAAGACCTTTGGATTGTAAAGAGTCAAAAAGGGAACTTACGCCCAAAAATGGGTAAACCACGGCAGCAAATGCTCTAAAATCTTCCACTTCCTTCCAGTCGACTGCGTCAATGAAGTCACACAACAACATCATATAGCGAATGACAGCGCCCTCTAGGTTACCCACCAGTATGTTGCCAAACACTTGTACAAGCTGAAAAGCAGGAAAAAATGTGCTGTTTGTATGTAGTCAAATTTTTTACAAAAATATCTAGGCTGGTTCAAATTGAAAGTATAAGCAGACGACAAATTAAATGTGGCTGAAATGGAGTTTGTATCTGATAGGATAGAAAACATTGTGGGAAAAGGAAAAAATGCTGGTTACCAGCATTTTTTCCTTTACCTACAGTGTTTTCAAAAGCTTAATTTCCCAGGGTCATTAAAAGACGGGATTGCTTGGTTAAAGGTTAAAGTTTGTAAGCTTGATTTTTTGACTGACAAAAAATTTTTTTCAACCGCCTTGCTACCCAGTCTTTCAAGATAGGATGGCTGGGACACTTTGCAATGAAAGGGTTCAAGACCTGAAAATTTCAGTTTTTATGAGAACAGAAGTCCCAACAACAGCACTGCATGTGGGTGCCAATGCTCCCCTGCGGTTGCTTGTTTTCCAGTGAAAATTCAAAGAAGTCGAAAAGGGGCATGACTTTGTCAAAAAAGAATTTGATACTTACCTCCCCTGTTGTATAGGCCCCTTTTAATAGTTTAAAACTGGTCCAAGTTTAAAGCAAATGTCTTCAGTAATAGCAGAGATATTATAAAATGCCAAAGTTTTTGCACAATGATGGAGACGATGTGACAGCTATGACAACACCTTGATGTTTTCTTCAAAAACAGTCCAGCTAATAAGTGATACACTGTAGGCTTATTTGATTCTTTACCAAACAACAAAATTTGGGACGTGTTTAAACTGAAAGCTTTTGCAGAAAACAATTTGAAAGTGGCTCAAATGATAAGATTTCTTTTTAAAAGTGTAGAAAACATTGTGGGAAAAGGAGAAAATGCCGGTGACCAGCATTTTCTCCTTTTCCCACAAAGTTTTGAAAAGCCTTCCTTCTGTGGGTTGTTAAAACTCAGGAATGTGTTGTAAAGGGTTAAAGGAAATGATAATTCTTTACCAGACAAAAAAGATTTAAACATCCATATTAAAAGCATGTGTATATCATGAAAAAAAAAAAAGCATCTAAAATCATGGGTTTTTGTCAATAAAAGGGTAGAATACGTGGTGGATAAAGGAGAATAGCTGGAAACCAGTATTTTCTTCTTTTCCAACAATGTTTTCAAAAGTCATTTTCTTGAGAGTTGTAAAAAGCTGGAATTGTTTTTTAAAGCATTAAATGAATATCAAACTTACATACATGTATCAGGACAGAGCCAGGAAAGAAGCCTGGAAATACAGGCCTACATCAATTTATCAGTTGTACCTTTTCAACCTGCGAAAGATCAATGGTGTGGGCAAAGGCCAATGCCTTCTACATGAGCCTCATCTTTACTCCATTTCTGGCTATGCCTCTGCCTATCATGTAGGTACCCGTAGGTCTCGTTTTCCAAGACAAGAATTTAGGGCTTCATGTGTTATATCTAAGTATTCAACTCACCTTATCCTGTTCGGAGAATTCTACGATGGCGTACAGGAAGTCGAACGTACATAAATACATAATGTCCTTGACCAGATAGCGCTCTTCCATGTACATGTACAGTTTATCCTGTTTTGAAGAAATATATGCAGCATGCTCAAAAGGGGAATTAATGCATCTGCAAAAAGTATCCACCCAGGTCAGCATGTGCAGTCTGCACAGGCTGACCTGGGCTGGAACTTTTGGCTATTGGTCAATTTTCTGCATGTCAAAGGACCAGTGTACCTGATTATTCATCAGGTTGTTATACAAATCGTATTTTAGGGATATATAATATCGTGTTGTCTTACTTCATATAGTGCATCACAGAGATGCATTAAGCTGCTTTTTGCCAGAGCATGGCTCATATTGTTTTATATTGAGAAACTTTCTTCTATAGAGTTGCTACATACTTGTTTTGTAAAATACCCTTGTTTTTAACAAAGAGTAATTTAAATCTGCATGTAGTTGTAAATGAGTCATGCTCTGTGAAAATGGGGCCTTATGCATCTGCAAAAAGTATCAACCAATACCAGCCTGCACAATCTGTGCAAGCTGACATGCATCGAAACTTTTTGCTGTCTGCAAATTCTACGTATGTTCAGATTCAATCAGTAGTTGGACAAAATGGATTTTATGGATCTCTGATTTTTATTATGATTTGCTTGGTACCATGCATCAAGGAGACGCATTAAACCCATTTGCTATCTAACCCTTTATCACACAATCTCAAGTTTTAACAACCAAGAGATAAATACCTTTGAAAACATTGTAGGAAAAGCATAAAATGCTGGTCACCAGCATTGTTTTCCACCCATTCCAAGACATATTCTGACATTTAAGCCATGTTTAGTTTTGTTGTTGGCAAATGCTTTCATCTTTCTTGTATTGGAGTTTAACGCTGTTTTAACAGCTAAGGTCATGTCACGGTGGTCAGTGCACCTACCCATTTGTTTCCTGGCTTTCTCACACCAGCACTGACATAACTTTCTTTCCAAGCCACTGACTACTTTTCTCACATGCATCAGAGGTGATGGGCAAAAAATCAGTGAAAAGAAAGTTTGCAGCAACGGGGTATCGAACCTGCAACCACGAGGTTACGAGTCAGATATGCTAACCACTGAGCTACCTGACCAGGTAGCAAATGATTTCAATTTGGCAAGTCTAAAATTTTCTCATTTGGTATAAAGTTAACCCTTTAGCTTCTAAGCATGACTCACTTTTGCGGACAGTGTAGATCAAGATCAAACTGCACAGAACGTGCAGTCTCATCTTTGATCTACACCGTCCGATAAGGAGATATTTTTCTTAAAAAAAAAAAAAAATTAGATAAAACTAGAGCTATCACTAAACGTGATCATACCCCCCAACAGCTCCTTGTCACAAAACAGATTAATGTCACAGGAATGCAAAATAAGTGACTGGAGAGTCAGTTATACCAGAGCTATCACTGAAGGTGATGAATATCCTGCAATGGCTTCTTGCCAAAGAATTACTCTTTGTTACAGACTGAAGACTTGGAGAGAATAAAACTTACTTGATACATTTTTTTTTACCAGTTGGACAAATTGAGACTGGTTTAAATGAAAAGGTTTTGCAGACAACAAATGTCTTTTCATGCAATGTTTTTGACCAGACTCTACATCTTACTTATACAGTACGGAAACTAACGAAAACAACCTCCGAACCGAATCGGAACCGTAATAGTAACTGAACTGAACCGAAAGTAATAAACTTAAGAAAACATTGTAAAAACAGAAGCCATTGCTCACGATGTTTACAATGTTTTCCTTTTTAGTCATATAATACGGAATGCACTGAAACCGCAGCGAAGCCGAAGCGGAACCGCAAAAAATGTTGCCTTCGTTAGTTTCCGTACGGTATTGGTATCTATTTTAACACATCACAAGTTGAAGACTTGGAATAGTTGTGGAGAACGTAGTAAATGCTTGTAATCATCATTTTATTTTTTTCCAATCTTAACTGCAAAGATTAATCTTTCCAATTTTGTGGAGAAAGTAGTAAGTGCTGGTAATCAGCATTTTCTCCTTTTCCAAACACATCTGAAAGATTAATCTGTCTTATATTTGAGTAAACTTCCGATGAAAAGATGAAATTGACATGACATGACATAAGTGAAGTGACATGAAAACTTACTAGTGATGGTTAGTGATGGTAAGTCTACTGTTAACTATCTACAGGTGTAGGAATCTATCATAAGAGAACGACAAAAAAGGGCTTAGCTCTTGGAAATTTTATTTAATTAACTAAGAACAATTTATGATATGCACATCTTTGCTGAGTGCAAAGTCTATCCATGAAGTTTGAAAGAAATTTGTCCAGAATCATCAAAGGGCCATAACTCCATGAAACCTAAATAAACCATAACCAAAATAGGATATGCACATCTCTGCTTGATACTGAGTCTATTTGTGTAGTTTGAACCAAATCTGTCCAATAGTTGATGAGAAAAAGAGCGGACAAGAAATTTCATGAAAGGGCCATAACTCAGTGAAAAATCAATGAACCACAACCAACATTTCATATGCACATCTCTGCTTGATACTGAGTCTACCTGTGAAGTTTGAATAAGATTCGTCCAATAGTTTATGAGAAATAGAGCGGACAAAAAGCTACAGACGACCGACGGACGGACAGCTGTGTTAAAAGTATTCTATCAAAAGTATAATTTATTTTCATCAATTCAGCAAGGGCACCGTCATAAAGAGAACGACAAAAAAGGGCTTAGCTCTTGGAAATTTTATTTAATTAACTAAGAACAATTTATGATATGCACATCTTTGCTGAGTGCAAAGTCTATCCATGAAGTTTGAAAGAAATTTGTCCAGAATCATCAAAGGGCCATAACTCCATGAAACCTAAATAAACCATAACCAAAATAAGATATGCACATCCCTGCTTGATACTGAGTCTATTTGTGTAGTTTGAACCAAATCTGTCCAATAGTTGATGAGAAAAAGAGCGGACAAGAAATTTCATGAAAGGGCCATAACTCAGTGAAAAATCAATGAACCATAACCAACATTTCATATGCACATCTCTGCTTGATACTGAGTCTACCTGTGAAGTTTGAATAAAATTCGTCCAATAGTTTATGAGAAATAGAGCGGACAAAAAGCTACAGACCAACCGACGGACGGACGGACTGACGGACCGACAAGCTGACTCCTATATACCCCCCCAAACAGAGTTTTGGGGGGTATAATTATTGGGGTTTTTGTCATCAGCTTGAAGGTTTTCTTTAACTTATTTAGCAGGATAAGGGTTATTGCAGGTGACCACTATTGAAGGTAAGGTTGTACATGAGAGGTAGTCCTAACTTACAGTTATAGAGTTGTGTATGTCATCATCCTTTCCATTGTCATCTTCCCAAATCATGTAGGTCCAGAACTGTTCCATAAGGGATAGACATCTTTCCTGTTTTAAAAACAATTTTAACCCTTTAACACGCAATTCCGAGTTTTAATCACCTTGACAAAGAAATCCTTTGAACACATTGTGGGAAATTATCTATTTTTTGTATTATTCCTTTACCACACAATTGCGACTTTTAATTAACTCTTTACCAAACAACAAAATTTTAGACTGGTCCAAATTGAAAGCATTTGCAGACGCCAATTTGAATGTGGCTCAAATGATGAAATTTGTTTTAGATGTGGTAGAAAACATAGTGGGAAAAGGAGAAAATGCTGGTTACCAGCATTTTCTCCTTTTCCCATTATGTTTTCAAAAGCCTTCTATGTTAGGGTCGTTAAAACTCGGGATTGTATGGTAAAGGATTAACAACCCTGAGAAAGAAAGCTTTTGAAGACCTTTGTGGGAAAAGGAGAAAATGCTGGTACCCAGCATTTTCTCCTTTTCCCACCATGTTATCTACCCTTTCACAGACGATTCTCACCATGTGAGACACAATTAATTTGTCATCTGCAAATGCTTTGAATTTGGACAAATCTAACATTTTGTCGTCTCGTAAAGGATTAAGCCTAGGAATTTAGAGTCTATGCTAGTTTTGAGGGCAATGTAGATCAAGATCAGGCTGCACACAATATGCAGTCTGATCTTGAATCTACACTCTCATTTCCTTGTAAAATCGATTGGGCAACATAATCTTGAAGTTGTAGTGTTTAGGCTGTTTTTCCAAGTTGAAATGTCTGTTTCATTAATTCAGTGCTCTAAGTGTTGAGAGTATTATGAAGTCCACCTGACAATCTTTAATAACCCTAGATAAGTTCAAGTGAAGTTGATCTTTGTTCTTTCTGAAAGTGTAGATCAAGATCAGATGGGGCAGGACATTTAGCCTGATCTTGGATGTACAGCATTCTATGTTTATACAATATTCTGTCTAAAACAGCCTCTAACGTTTTCCAAAATGACAACATTTTTTAATTATCCATATTGAAAGCATTTGCAGACGACAATTTAAACGTTGCTTAACTCTTTACCAAATGACAAAATTTTAGACTGGTCCAAATTGAAAGCATTTGCAGACGACAAAATAAATGTGGCTAAAAAAATGAAATTTGTCTTGGAAAGGGTTACCAGCATTTTCTCCTTTTCCCACAATGTTTTCAAAAGGCTTCCTTCTCAGGGTCGTTAAAAGTCAGGATTGTGTGGTAAAGGGTTAATAGATGGACTTACTCTTTTGAATGGTAGAAAACATTTTGGGAAAAGGAGAAAATGCTGGATACCAGCATTTTCTCCTTTTCCAAAAAATGTTTTCAAAAGTTTTATTTCTCAGGTTTTTTAAAAGTCAGGATTGTTTGGTCAAGGGTTAAATTGTCTTTCGTGTGTATACTTAAAGATACATCCTTGCGGCCAGGGAGTATAAACACTGTTAAAATCTGACAGACTGTAGAATCGTTCAGTATTTAGTCAGCTATGAAAACATAATAAATTACCAATAAATATGGTGTAAAGGATAAATACATATATTGGAAATCTTCGATTTAAAACTGAAAACGTCACAACAGTGATTTCTTTGATAGCCTCCAGAAAATGAAATGCAATTTCTATCAATCGTGATCTATGCAACCTTGCAGCTGTCAGGGACATTTGGCATGAAGATACAAGAATGATTATATTTTGATAAAATAAAGATGAAATGGGTTCAACACTGGCTGAAAACGAGCATAGATGTATCTTTAATATCACCTATTAATTATCTTACACTAGAGTTTATGTAATATTTTGTCTTGAACTAATTTATCTAATTACAAACCATCAAGAAAAGATCGGCTCGCAGCAGGCCACCTTTGAAAACATTTTGACAAAAGAACTTGTTTACAACTAGCAATTTCTCTTTTAACCCTTTACAGCACAATGCCGCCTTTTGAAGCCCCTGGGAAAGAAGCCTTTTGAAAACATTGTGGGAAAAGGAGAAAATGCTGGTAACCAGCATTTTCTCCTTTTCCCACAATGTTTTCTACCCCATCAAAGGAAAGGTGCACCATTTGAGCCACATTGAAATTGTCATCTGCAAATGCTTTCAATTTGGACAAGGCTAAAACTTTGTTGTCTGGTAAAGGGTTAAAGCCATGCATTCATGTGTTAGCTCTGATTTAACCCATTACCACACAATCCCGACTTTTAACGACCCTGAAAAAGAAGCCCTTTGAAAACATTGTGGGAAAAGGTGAAAATACTGGTAACCAGCATTTTCTCCTTTTCCCACAATGTTTTCTAGCCTTCCCAAAACAATTTTCAATTTTTCAGTTACATTTACTTTGTCGTCTGCAATGCTTTCTACTTGAACAAATTTTGTTATTTGGTAAAGAGTTAATTTTAATTGTCCATATTTTATGAAGGACATTTTTCAATGCCATTTGCCACTATGTTTCAGAAGGTAGTAAAGTTTTAAAACATCTGCATGACATCAGTACCACTGAAGAAAAGAAGCAAATGCAAATACCAGGGACAATTTATTATAAAAAGCAGATAAAGTCAAAATTTGACCTTGATTTTGGACAAAAACCCAAATACTTACCCTGCTTAAAGGTCGAGGTATGTTTCTCTCTAAATTAGTTCTCTGCTTAAAGTCATCAAACACAGAATGTATAGGGTAACGCTGCAAAGTGTGAATAATACAAAATCAAAGGACTTAAAGTTCTGAAAAGCGGATTTTTGGAACAGTATTAAGCTATGATGTGGTATAATGAAAAATAAAATTTCCATTACATGTAATTCATGTACATGTGTATGTAATTAGTTAGTGGAATTAGCAAGGATAAGGAAACTTTAAGTTGTTCTGCCAGGCTGGACATGCAGTAACTGTTATTCTTATTCTATTATTATTAAAAGCAGTAGCAATTTGATCCATCAATCTGACTCCATTTACTGCTCCATTAGTACTTTTAGACGGCCAGCCGTGGGGCTCAAACACACACCCTCAAGTGGCCCACAACTTGACGTTTACAAGTCCAATGCCCTATTGAGCTATTCCTGCTGGTCGAACTCTTTCAGATAGCACCACTGTGGGCTCGATACCCATTTGAGGCAAACTTTCTTTCCGGAGGTTTTTCTCCTTTCTCCTCTGATGCATGTGAAAAAAGCAGTCAGTGGCTTTGAAAGAAAGTTGTGTCAGTACTGGTGTGCAAAAGCCAGGAAACACATGTGGGAAAGCAGCCAGTAGCTTGGAAAGAATATTGTGCAGAGTACTAGTATAAGACACTCCAGGAAAGCATGGATAGGTACATTGGCAACTGTGATTTAGATAAAATAATGTTGAAAATGGTGTTAAACATCGTACAATCAGTTAATCTCAATGTGTATAACTCTCTGCCAGACGACAAAATCTTAGATTTGTCCAAATTGAAAGCATTTTCAGACGATTAAGTTAGGGTGGCCCAAATGATTTGATTTGTCTTTGAAGGGTAAGAAAATATTGTGTGAAAAGGAGAAAATGCTGGTGACAAGCATTTTCTCCTTTTCCCACAATGTTTTCAAAAACTTTCCCTCTCAGGGTCATTAAAAAGTGGGATTGTGTGGCAGAGGGTTAAAAATATGGCATCAGAAGCTCTCTCTGGACAGAAAACATTAACAACTTTTACTCTAACGTAATCATTTAACTCTATACCACACAATCCCGAGTTTTAACGACCCTGAAGAAGGAGGCTTTTGAAAACATTTTCGGAAAAGAAGAAAATGCTGGTAACAAGCATTTTCTCCTTTTCCCACAATGTTTTCTACCCAATCCAAGACAACTCCCACTACTAGATTCAAATTTGAATTGCCTTCTGCAAATGCTTTCAATTTGGACACGTCTAAATTTTTCTCGTGTGGTAAAGAGTTAAGCAACGCCCACCCTACTATCTACAAGTTTCATACAATTTTAAAATTTCTAGCTGCTATTTACAAACAAGAGCACCTCATGTGGTTGCCAACCCTTGGCTGCGGTTGCTCGATTTTCAGTGGAAATTCCAAGTCAAAAAAGGGGCATAACTGTGTCAAAAATACTATGATAGTTATCTTCCTTTGTCATATAGGTTCCCCTTTTGAAAGAGAACAATTTGTCCAAGTCTGAAGTAAATATCTTCAGTAATGACAGAGATATCATAAAATGTCAAAGTTTTTGAAAATATCAACGAATGTTTTGCAGAACAAAGTAGACGCAGATGCCTCCAGGGCTATGACATTACCTTGACATTTTCTTCATAAACAGCCCAGCTAAAAATGTCTGAATATGCTCACTATTTGTGCAAATTCATTTTGAAATTAAGTTATATGAAAAAATTTATAGCCCAAACATGAAAACTTCACTGATGGACAGACCAAACAAAAACCATAAGCCCCCAAAAAATCATCCATGTCTCCAAGTAATGTCACATTTTCAACAAAAATGAACTCCTAGAGAAGTAGTCAATGGTTAACCCTTATACAGCTAAATAAACAAGAGATGTTTGTAAAACATGTATGCCCCCCTAATGGCATCCAATTCTAAATATAACATGTGATTATAAACTGTTAAGTTCAAAGTGTAAAAACGAACAAAGGGTAATTACTAAAAAATTATTAATGATAAATTAACAATTCTTGGGCACTGCACTTCCCATTTATGTGAACTATCAACTTTTAAAGTTTCATGATTTTACCTCACATACTTTTTGAGTTATGCTCCGGAAAAAAATTAAGTACGAAAATCAAGAAAGGGCAATAACTGCAAAAATATAATGGGCAGAGTTATGGTTCTTGTGCAATGAACTTCTCCTGAATAAGATCTATCCACATGTAAAGTTTCAAGATGATATCTGAAAAACCTTTTGAGTTATGCTCCGGACAAAAATTAAGTATGAAAATCAACAAAGGGCAATAACTCCAAAAATATGATGGGCAGAGTTATGGTTCTTGTGCACTGCACTTCTCCTTAATGAGATCTATCCACCTATGAGGTTTCAAGATGATACCTGAAATACTTTTAGAGTTATGCTCCAGACAAAAATTAAGTATGAAAATCAACAAAGGGCAATAACTCCAAAAATATGATGGGCAGAGTTATGGTTCTTGTGCACTGCACTTCTCCTTAATAAGATTAATCCACCTATGAGGTTTCAAGGTGATATCTGAAATACTTTTTGAGTTATGCTCCGGACAAAAATTAAGTATGAAAATCAACAAAAGGCAATAACTCCAAAAATATGATGGGCAGAGTTATGGTACTTGTGCACTGCACTTCTCCTTAATGAGATCTATCCACCTATGAGGTTTCAAGATGATATCTGAAATACTTTTAGAGTTATGCTCCGGACAAAAATTAAGTATGAAAATCAACAAAAGGCAATAACTCCATAAATATGATGGGCAGAGTTATGATTCTTGTGCACTGCACTTCTCCTTAATGAGATCTATCCACCTATGTAGTTTCAAGATGATACCTGAAATACTTTTTGAGTTATGCTCCGGACAAAAATGTGGTCTACGGACAGACCGACGGACCGACCGACTGACCGACAAGTGCAAAGCAATATACCCCCGCTTCTTCGAAGGGGGGCATAATGAAACAAAAATTTCCAAAATATTGCGCTCTGAAGGCTGATTTCACTGGAAAGAAAATACCGTTTCAGACTGTGTAGATCAAAGATCAGACTGCACATTTCGTGCAGTCTGATCTTGATCTATGCTGTCCGCAAAAGCTCTTCAAGTCGCGCTTGCACCCCCAGTCGTGCTTAGCAGCCTAAGGGTTAAATCCATCTAGATAACTAGAACTGTTGCAAATCAGACAAATATGCCCCAATCCCCACCAGCACCTTGTCAATGAAGCAGCACAATCACAGAAAACAAAGTTCACCTGTGACCTTGACCTTCGACCCATGTGACCCAAAAACAATAGGGCACTTCCTTGGTCTATGAGGACCACTTGTATAAAGTTTCAGGGTCCAAGGTCAAACAGCTTTTGAGGTAGAGCACAGAAACAAAAACAAGATGGACAGGTTGACAGACGGACAGATGGACTGACTGACAGACAGACATGAAGGGGATATAATAACCTTTATAATAACCCTTAACCGACAAACACCTAGCTTTTAAGCCCATGAGGAAGAAGGCTTTGAAAAACATTGTATGAAAAGGAGAAAATATTGGTCATCAGAATTTTCTCCTTGTCCA
Organism: Tridacna gigas; assembly: GCA_945859785.2. NCBI lineage: Eukaryota > Metazoa > Mollusca > Bivalvia > Cardiida > Cardiidae > Tridacna > Tridacna gigas. The sequence goes on along the minus strand of OX244040.2, from coordinate 51,867,593 downwards.
ACAATGTCATGGTCAAATCTGAGTTTAAATGACCTACATAAAAACAGACTTTGAAAACATTGTCTGAATTGAAAGCATTGTTTTTGCAGACAAAAAGTCAAATGTCACTCAAATGATGAGATTTGTCTTTGCAAGGGTAGGACACATAGTGGATAAAAAATGCTTGTTATTTGCTTTTTGTCTTTTTCCACACTGTTTTCAAAGGACTTCTTCAATAGAGTTTTAAAGACAGGAAATTGTCTGGTTAATGGCTAACCCTTATCCGGCTAAGCAAGTGAAATGAAATTTTCAAGCAGATAGTAAAACCCCCGATTTTGCTATTATTAAATTATTTTGGGGGGAAAGCTTCCTTCTTATTGGACAGCATAGATCCAAGATCAGACTGCATATTCTGTGCAGTCTGATCTTGATCTACACTGCCCACAAAAGGTCCTTTAGTCGCGCTTAGCAGCCTAAGGGTTAAAATGAATATTCTGGCATTTTCATACCGAGTTATACTGTGCAACCAACACAGTTATGCTCTTTAGTTTTTCATATCCTTTTTCTTCCAACAATAAAATGTTACTTATGCAATTGCCTCTAGCAAAACTGTCTGAGCCATGCTCTGGCAAAAAGGGGGTTTAATGCATCTCCATGATGCATGATCCTGATCAAATCATCACATGATTATGGATCCTTAAAATCCATTCTGTAGAACAACCCATTCAGTCGTGAGGTACACTGGTACGTTGACATGCAGAAAAAATTTGCCAAAAGCAAAAGGTTTCGACCCAAGTCAGTCTGCATTGACTGCGAAGGCTGACCTGGTCGATACTTCTTGCAAATGCATTAAGCCTACTTTTCACAGAGCATGGCTCATATTATTTAAATACAGTAAAAGTCCTGACCAGTTGTTTCTTTAACAGTTTAACAGTTTTCCAAACAATCCTGCAGCATAATCAATTTATTGTCTGCCAAAGCCTAAGTTTGAAGTTTAAACTAGTCTAAAATTGTGTTGTTTGGTAAAGATTTGACTAAACTGAACCTAATATTTTGTTAAAGGACCACCTTGCTGCTATAGACGATCCAGTTTTTATTTTATAATTAAAAAAATTTTGAGAGTGGTCTGTTTATTCTTCAATTTCAATAACTGACAATTTTAAAGATGCACCAACTGTTTTCAAAATAATGCATCATGTGTGCAACAGAATTTTTCAAAAGCTCACGTGGTGAGAAGGTATGCATTGCTACAAACTATAGCAAACTTATATAGTGCTAACTCAACAGTGTCCTACAACTTACTTTCACACCAAAGTGCTAAAAAGAATTAACTAAATTAAGTACAAATTAGAAACAAGGTATATATGTCATTTTTTTTTTTGTCTTCTAGTAGACCAGTTTGTAAAAACAAGAGCATCACATGCAAGTGCCAACATTTGGCTGCAGTTGCTTGATTTTCAGTGAAAACTCTAAGTCACAAGAGGGGCATAACTGTATCAAAAAATACTTTGATAGTTACCTGCCCCTGTTGTATAGGTTCTCCTTTTGATAGTTAACAACTTGTCCATGTTTGAAGTAAATATCTTCAGTGATAACCAAGATGTGTTAAAATGTCAAAGTTTTTACACGACGATGCTGCCAAGGCGATGATAATAACTTGATGTTTTCTCCCAAAACAGACAAGCTAATAAGCAATTTTTCTCTTGGCTACAATTTTTTCATGAACTAAACTTTGAACAACGTTGATTACCAATATTATACCAGGATGTTTTTAACCCTTTCCCAAACGACAAATTTTGGACTGGTCCAAATTGAAAGAGTTTGCAGACGACAATTTTAAATTTGATGAAAATGGCAGAAAGGTCTCAAAAAGGGTAGAAAACACTGTGGGAAAAGGAGAAATTGCTCGTTACGAGCAATTTCTCCTTTTCCCACAGCGTTTTCAAAAGACTTGTACTGCAGACACGTGAAAACCAGGGCTTGTTTGGGAAAGGGTTAACAAAGTTGTCTACCATAAACTTATTTTCAGAGGTTAGAAGGTAATGATAATAACTTGTCCATGTTTAAAATATTTGCAGAGAATGAATGTGGCTAAAGAGATGGGATCTGTCTGTGGAATAGGAGAAAATATTGTGGGGAAAACAGAATTTTCTTCTTTTCCCACAATGTTTCTAAAAGCTGTCTTTCAAAGCATGACACCTGGTTTGAATCCCAGCTAGGCCAATTTATTTCTGGTTATTTGGGAAAGCAGTCAGTGGCTATTGTGTGAATACTGGTAAAAGAAACTTCAGAAAAACATGGTTGCACTAGCCGCCATGATATAATCCAACTACTGTTGAAGATGTGTTAAATACTATAAAAACAAACAAGACAAGATCACTAAAATTTTGGTAACAAGAAATCCATTACAAAAACACATACCAAGTGAGATTCACTGACAGTACTCGGACTATCCCTGCTTGTTGTTGGAGAATGCAGGGTACCAGATTGTCCCCCTATACTGTTGCCATCAAACTTGTTACCTCCCCTTACTGGAAGGTCAAACGATACCTCCTCTTCATCTTGGGCTCTCATCAACTCACTATAAATACAGAGGTTGGGTATCAAAACTAATTCAATACTTGTTTTTTAATCAATTATGATCCAAACAGAAAAGGGGGCTTAATGCATCTGCAAAAAGTATCGAACCATGTCAGCCTGCGCAATCCGCGCAGGCTGATATGGTTCGAAACTTTTTGCTGTTTCTAAATTATAAACATGTCCAAGGACCATTCTACCCATATATCCAGTCAATTGTCTTCCTAAATGTTTTTTCTTTTTTTTTTTAATGAATTCATACCTATGCGATATCTTGCTTTGTATTATGCACTACAGACATGCATTAAGCCCCTTTTTGCCACAGCATGATGACTCATGTTAATACAATTCTTCTCCCACTGTAACCCTTCAAAACTAATCCTGGTGAAGTGTTCACACATACCGTAGTTTGCATATGCAGTGAAGCATTCTCTTACAATTTGGACTAGTCTAAAATATTGTTGTCTGGCAAAGACTAAAAGCTAAGAGAATTTCTATGGCACCCACTTTACCTGACCAGTTCCTTGTTTATTTTGACCTTTGGCCTTGTAATCTTCAGGTGAGTACAGTTTAATGGTAGAGCGAACACCTTTTCCTGGCCTGGAAGTTTGTGGGGACAAATGACCGTCTGCAAAGTAAACAGTTAAATCATTTTTTGCTTGACTGTTTTTTTAAAAATGCATGCATGTCAAGGTATTTTTGTCTTCAGTATCTGCGATGTCTTCATGCAGAAACTTTGACATTTTTCACTTCTCTGTTATTTCAAAAGATATTTAATTTAACCTTGATGTGGTTGTTATTTAACTAACAGGCAACCCATAGCAGAAGAACAGGTTAATCTCAAAATATCTTTGACAGTTATCTCCCTTTTTCAACCCAGAATTTTTCACTAATAAACAACCCACAGTCCAGTGTTGAAACCCACTTGCAGTGCTCTCATTCAACTTTTACACAAGCAGAATTCATTTGACAAACTACCTAATGCAAGCAACTTGTCTTTGTCTTGCTGCATTGCAGTGTTGAAAACATTCTTGTAAGAGGAGAATTGTTCTGAATGAATTTTTCCTTCTTTATCACAGTGTTTTCAAAATGTTTCCACAAATATTTAAACATCCATTTAATTTTCTTATTCATGGTATACAAGTACTTTTTGTGATTAACTCTTTACCACACAATCCCCAGTTTTAACGACCCTGAGGAAGAAGCCATTTGACAACATTATGGGAAAAGGAGAAAATGCTGGTAACCAGCATTTTCTCCTCTTCCCACGATGTTTTCTACCCTATCAAAGACAACTTCCGTCATTTGAGCCACATTTTAATTGTTGTCTGCAAATGCTTTCAATTTGGGCAAGTCTACATTTTTGTAGTGTGGCACAGAGTTAAGGGTTTACCCTTTTCCAAACAATCCTGGCTTTTAACGACCTTGAGGAAAAAGGCTTTTGAAGACATTGTGGGAAAAGGAGAAAATGCTGGTAACCAGCATTTTCTCCTTTTCCCACAATGTTTTCGACCCTTCCACAAACTAATTTCAATTTTCGAGTAACATTTACTTGTTTGTCTGAAAATACTTTCAATTTTGACAATTCTAAAATTTTGTTGCTTGGTTAAGAGCTAGGAAGGACAGATTCTCACCTTCTCTCCACAACTTGGACAGAATTTAGCATCTTTAAACTCATCAAATGATCTGCCTTGATTGTTTGATGTATACAGCATGGCTGCATATTTACTAAACACCCTCTCTTGTGGAATAAACGGGTCAGAATCGTCTTCATCCTCATCCTCACCAAGTCCGGCCGATAAAATGGAATCTATTATATTTGAAAAAGATCAAGAAAATTACCGACCATAATACATACATGTAATTATACCAGTGTTTCATTTTTGCAGGTTCTTGTTTGCAACATATACCTTACTCTCTGAGCAGAGTTGCTATACCCGTGAAAGCTATGTAACCACCTGTACCCCCCAAAATTATAATCATATGGATTGATTTTCTGTTTATTTATTGTTGCCACCAGTTGCTGATATGGTCAATGCCGCCTGAAGGCTGTTAGTTATGTTACACAGGATAGTGCAAGATACAGGACAAAACCAATCCTAAGTTATCCCTGGTTCTTCAACATACTGGGTGTATAGCTCCATCACATGGGACCTGGGTTTAAGATCTTATCCAAAAGATTATAAGTAATCTTAGATGGCCAGCTATAATCATATATCATATAATATGGGCCATAATGAATATGTATTTATGTATTTTATGAAAGGAACTCAGTGCCAAATTAAACTGATTTGCAGATGAAAAACTAAATGTTGCACAAATTCAGAATTTTTTTCTTTGAAAGGGTAGAAAACATTGTTGAAAAAGGAGAAAATGCTGGTTATCAGCATTTTCTCCTTTTCCCACAATGGTTTCAAAAGTCTTTGTCCTTGGGGTTGTTAAAAGTTGCGACTGTGTGGCAAAGGGTTAAAACACTATTCATGCTCACAGCATAACACAACACACAATTCATGAGGTTGGATTTCCTATGTATCTATACCCTGTGCCATAATCCTAAAGTTTGTAAATGAAGGTGCGTCCTCACCCAACAACAAACTAATTGCTGTCACATTGTACAGTAATGGGATGATAAATAAGCTAATATTTAACTCTTTCCCAAACAAGCCCTGGTTTTCATGTGTCTGCAGTACAAGTCTTTTGAAAACACCGTGGGAAAAGGAGAAATTGCTCGTAACGAGCAATTTCTCCTTTTCCCACAGTGTTTTCTACCCTATTTGAGAACATTCTGCCATTTTCATCAAATTTAAAATTGTCGTCTGCAAACTCTTTCAATTTGGACCAGTCCAAAAGTTGTTGTTTGGGAAAGGGTTAAAGCAAACTCCATTCTCAAATCCTAAAATCCAAAACTGAAATGTCATCACATAATCACATGTAGCCCCCTTTCCCAAATCTTAAAGTGTGGAACTAAAGAGTCATAATTTATCAAATGTAGGCTTCATTCCCAAATCTTAAAGTGCAAAACTAAAGGTGCTTCACATATCAGAAATAGCCCAAATTCCAAATCCCTGAAGTCCAAAACTGAACAGTAATCATATATATATCACATTTAGCTCCAATTTCCATATCCTAAAGAACAGAACTGAAGGTACTCTACATATCACATGTGGCCCCCATTCCCAAATCTTTAAGAGTGGGATTGAGGGTGCATGACATATCACATGTTGCCCCCATTTCCAAATCCTAAAGTGCAGAACTGAAGGTGCTTTACATTATCACATGTAGCAACCTTCCTCCCAATCCTAACTTGAAGGTGCCCTACATATCACATGTTGCCCCCATTTCCAAATCCTAAAGTGCAGAACTGAAGGTGCTTTACATTATCACATGTAGCAACCTTCCTCCCAATCCTAACATGAAGGTGCCCTACATATCACATGTTGCCCCCATTTCCAAATCCTACAGTGCAGAACTGAAGGTGCTTTACATATCACATGTAGCCCCAATTCCCAAATCCTAAGTGTAGAAGGTGCTTTACATATCAAATGTTGCCTCCATTCCCAAATCCTTAACTCTTTACCACACAATCATGGGCTTTAATGGCCCTGAAAGAAAAGCCTTTGGAAAACATTGTTGGAAAAGGAGAAAATGCTGGTAACCAGCATTTTCTCCTTTTCCCACAATGTTTTCTAACCTTCCCAAGACAAATTTCAATTTTAGAGTCACACTTATTTTTTTCTTCTGCAAATGCTTTCAATTTTGACGAGTCTAAATTTTGTCGTTTGGTAAAGGGTTAAGTGCAGAACTGAAGGTGCTTTACATGTTGCCTCCACTCCCGAACCCCAAAGTGTGGAACTGAGGTTGCTTTACATTCACATGTTGCCCCCATTTCCAAATCCTAAAGTGCAGAACTGAAGATGTTGTACATATTACATGTTGTCCAAATTTCCAAATCCTACAAAACAGACTGAAGGTGCTTTACATATCAGATGTAGCCCCCATTCCCAAATCCTGAAGTACAGAACTGAAGGTGCCTCCATATGACAAGTAGCCCCTGTTCCCAAATTCTAAAGCACAGAACTGAAGGTGTTGTACATATCACATGAGCCCCAGTTCCCAAATTCTAAAGCATAGAACTGAAGGTGCTTTACATATCAAATGTAGCCTCCATTTCCAAATCCTAAAGCACAGAACTGAAGGTACTCTACATATCACATGTAGCACTTATTTTCAAACTGAAGAACTGAAGGTGCTTTATATATCACATGTAGCCCCCATTCCCAAATCCTGAAGTACAGAACTGAAGGTGTCATACTTACCGTATATACTTGACTATAAGACGCATTTTTTTCCCTAAAATTTTGAGCTTGAAGTAGGGAGAGCGTCTTATAAGCGCATAATTAAAGGACTTTGTAAAATCCAGCTGGAGAACGTACTTATCTGCTGATCAACACAAAGTGATACAACCACCTCCCGAATTAGTCACGCTGCTGTAAAGCTTTAAGTGACTCAGTAATAGTTGTAATTACCATTTGTGTGAAGAAATAAAAGTCTAGAATACACATTTTTCCTGTTTTACTTGTTAGCTAGCTTTAAATCCATTTCCACTCTGAGCAGTTATTCCTCTTGTTGTTGTTGTAGCAGTCAGGTTACAATACAGCCCTCGAGTTAGTTATTTTCTGTTTATTTATCGTCGCTACCAGTTGCCCATCTGAGCGACGCCCCCAGAAGATGGTTAGTTGTTACGGGGGATAGTGCAAGGATACAGATCGAAACTACTGAGAGCTTCGCCTGGTTCTTTAACGTGCTCGGCGTATAGCACCGTCACACGGGACCTCGGTTTAATGTCTCATCCGAAAGACTATTAATAATTTTTAGTTGGCCAGCTGGGGATACAAACCCACAATCTGTAGGACATTGTGTTCACGAGTCCTACGCTCTACCTACTGAGCTATATCGGCCGGTAAGCCCTCGAGTCGACTGAGGTAAATATTATAAATATTGATTGACCCTTTTGTCAATTCTAAAATTTAAAGAAGAATCACTTCACAAAATTAAATGCTTTAATTGGTAATTTTGTCAATGAAATGACTTAGGATGATGTAATGACACAAGTAATCTAACTGAGACAAATATTTCCACAGTGCAATTCAGATCTAAATAGAGATTTCGTTGCATTGATCAGTTGATTATTGAGGTAAGGAAGTAAAGGGTTGTGATTGCAGTACACGCTTTACAGCACAGACAACACCTTTTTTTTTAGGAGATTTACAGCTTGATGTCAAACTTTTACAGCTTGAGCTGACCAAGCCACCGATCGATAAATTAGTGTTGATAACACCAGTTTTACACAGTCAGCTTTAATTTACGACCAGGATTTAAATTAGCAAGCATTAATTTCTCTATTGTGATGGCTCATGATTTAAATGCCAAAATATATCCTTCGCCATAAAGATATTTAACCCTTTACCAAACAATGCGTAAAAAAAGACTTTCGAAACATTGTGGAAAAAAGTGAAAATGCTGTTAAAACAAATTTAAATTTTTGAGTCCGGTATTCTTTTCATCTTCAATTCCTTTCAATTTGGGCAAGTCTGAAATTTTGTAGTTTGGTAAAGAGTTAAAATACATTGCACTGGATGTAAGATACTAGAGTACTTTGGTGTAACTCTTCTCATCGGCGTGGTAAACTTTGTATACCCATTGATAAATAACAGTATGTGAGCAAACCATCGAAGGCCTAATTTACCCGATAGGATTATTTTAACCAGAACTGTGAGTGGTTTGGTCTATGCATTACAGTTTTTCAAGTTGTATGTTCTATTTTTTAAAAGAATTTAGACTTGAATCAAGATACAATCGGCTAAGACACAGCAGATTTATTTTTTTTAATGATGTGACTCCGATACCGGGCGATAGATCGTAATATCTGCGAGGCATATTTCGAGTTGAATTATCACAATTTTTGCATTCTTACGGTCAGTATGAAGTCTACCTGCGTATTATAGGAGGTCATCAATGAAATCCCTGATTTCGAATCACAAAGTTGGGGGAGCGTCTTATAAGCAAAGGTGTCTTATAGTCGAGCATATACGGTATATCACATCTAGCCATAATTTCTAAATCCTTTTGTGCAGCAAAGACATTTTATATCAAATGTAGCCCAAAGCCCAAATCCAATAAGTGCCAAACTGAAGGTGCTTCATGTATCACCAAATTTTTCCTTCCAGTGTTGATCATTAAGCTGTAGATATGGTGACTGAACATATCTCTCTTGTATCTTCAGACTCTCTTCTTGTATACGTTTGATGTGTTTTTCCTGGGTTTTTGTTAGCATTGGGTCACCTGGGTATTAGGTTACAAATAATATACTGTAAACGTGGTTATTTTTGCATTTCTAAAATTTTAGCGAATCACCAAATACTGACCCTTCGGTTGTTTTAATTTGCACGAAAATAACTCACAGAGAATAAGGTACTTGTACCATAAAACTAACTTTAATGATTTAATAACTCTCCATTTTAACTTTGATGAAACATGTGGCAATATTAACCACCAACAGACTGGTATTCTGGTCGACTGTTATGAAAAAAGGCATTCATCAATGTCCACAAGGATCCCAGTCAATTGCTCAAACATGAGCCAGTGTCTAGGTAAAATATACCTTAATATAGCTTAAATTTACGCTGGCGGATATCTTTGCAGTTTTTACCAATATGCAAAAATGGCGAAGATTTCCACAGCACAAGCATTTCCAGTTTTACAGTAGTGTAAAAAAGTCATTCAATCTTTTGATGTACGCATGGAAAGGGGACATGCTTGAACAAGATTGGAGAAAACATTTTATAACACTTATCCAAATGTATAATGTTGACAAATGAATGGAACATTTCAGATTGCTACAGTCATATTGAAAAAAAAGATACAGTCATTTAATATAACCCTTTACCAAACAATCCCTGAGGAAAAAGCCTTCTGAAAACACTGTGGGAAAAGGAGAAAATGCTACAATGTTTTCAAAAGCTTTCTTTCTCCAGGGTTGTTAAAAGTCAGGATTGTATGATTAACCCTTTACCACACAATCCTGACTTTTAACGACCTTGAGAAAGAAGCCTTTTGAAAACATTGTGAGAAAAGGAGAAAATGCTGGTAACCAGCATTTTCTCCTTTTCCCACAATGTTTTCTACCCTTCCCAAAACCCATTTCAATTTTTCAGTCACATTTATTTTGTTGTCTGCAAATGCTTTCAATTTGGACCAGTCTAAAATTTTGTCGTCTGGTAAAGAGTTAAGGGTTCAGGCACCAAATAAATCCTACAGACATTTTCAGTCTAGAAAAAAGACCCAAGTGAATGCAATTATTTCAAGGTTGTTTTTGTTGAGAATCTCATATCAAAGCAAGCAGTGTAGGTCAAGCACATTATAAGAGTCTGAACCTTGAACCACACTGGCTTAACCCTTTACCACACAATCCTGAGTTTTAATGACCCTTGGAAAGAGGACTTTTGAAAACATTGTTGAAAAAGGAGAAAATGCTGGTAACCAGCATTTTCTCCTTTTCCTACAATGTTTTCTACCCTTGCAAAAACAAATTCAAATTTTTGAGTCACAATTATTTTTTCGTCCGCAAATGCTTTCGATTTGGACAGGTTTAAAATTTTGTCATTCAGTAAAGACTTAAAAGGCAACTTAAGTTGTGAAAGGCATTTTAACAGTTGAGACTGCTTCAAATTAGGATACATGTATAATACTGATTACTGGCTTTAGTTCAATGACTGTAATACAGATGAACATACCAGACTTTGTGACTCCTGGATCTACCACCTTTAGTTTGTCACCTTTTCTCCTTGAAAAAAACAATGGAGAAAAACACATGATTTTGGTGTATACACAAACATTCACCTATATACAAGCCATAAATGCATTATACATTTCAAGTCTTCCATGTTTAAATAAGAATTCTTTTCCGCACAGACCAATATGAAATTCTAATCTGGCACACAGGGTCAAAATTCATTGCTTCCCTTAACCCATTACGAAACAGTCCAGTGTTTTCCTGAACTTTAGAAATAAGACCTCTGAGAACATTGTGGTAAAGGGAGAAAATGTTAGTAACAAGCACATTCTGTCCACAGAAATATTTTTACCTGGTTCTAGAGCTTAGAGGGTAAACTACTATAATGCAATCCTAACTACAAGTCTGAATGAACAAATAAAACAATGAAAAACAGAAAATTTACCTTTTGACAATAAAAAAATTCAAACACCTCCCTTTATCTATTTACCACACAATAAAATGGTTTGCACTGTTTTCTACTTCTCCCACAATATTTTCAAAAGCCTTCGTCTTCAAAGTCATTAAAACTTTGGATTGTTTGTTAACCCTTTCCCAAACGACAAATTTTGGACTGGTCCAAATTGAAAGAGTTTGCAGACGACAATTTTAAATTTGATGAAAATGGCAGAAAGCTCTCAAAAAGGGTAGAAAACACTGTGGGAAAAGGAGAAATTGCTCGTTACGAGCAATTTCTCCTTTTCCCACAGTGTTTTCAAAAGACTTGTACTGCAGACATGTGAAAACCAGGGCTTGTTTGGGAAAGGGTTAAAGTATTAAAGGGGCATAAAACAACATTTTGACCTAACATATTTTTAGGGGAAGAAAGTTGATATTTTGCAAGGAGAAATCACATGGACATGGCTGTTTACCTGGAGTCAGGTGGAAAGAAAAATTGCTAAAAAAAAAAACCCTGGTGGGACTTGACCCCACAACCTTCAGAATCATAGTCAGTGGCTGTACCAACTAAGCTATCTGGGCCTACTGATACTTTCCATGTTAAAAATGTATTTATACCTTACTATGCAATCATGGCTTACCGTTTACTATCCAAATAGGAAATTGTACAGTAAAAATACCACAATCTTGATCATTTCTCAGGTTTTCTACATCCTCTCCTTTAATTTCAAAGCCATACAACTGAAAGCAGTTTTCTAAAAGACTTCCAAAAAGTCTTGCAAAATGAAATCTGGTTTAACATTTTGGCCTCTTTGAGTTCCAACTCTTTAACTCTACCACACAATGACAAATTCTAACGCCACTGGGAAATTAAAGTTTTGAAAACATCGTGGGAAAAGGAGAAAATGCTGGTATCAGCATTTTTTCCTTTTCCTACGATGTCTTCTAACCTTTCAGAAACAAATACTACCAACTCAGCCACATTAATTTGTCATCTGCAACTGCTTTGAATTTGGGCCAGTCTAAAATTTTATCATCTGGTAAAGAGTTAAGCTGCTTCTGAAGACAGTGTAGATCACAATTAGACAGCCTAAGCAGACTGCACAAGCTTGCCTGGGTTGATACTTTTTGCAGATGCATTAAGCCCCCATTTCACAGAGTATGGCTCATATATATTTACATGATGGTGGGATGGGTCTCTTCCAAAATCTGTAACTGTTCCATTAACATTGTACTGTGTTGTTTCAGCAAGAGTAACTCATTGGATATATCCCCTATGGTATTCTTAAATCTCTCTTGCACTGCCTCCAGCTAGAAGTTAAAATATTAAAGCAGGAAAAGGTATCTAAAAATCATGCTTTGATATTTTAAATACATCTAGTATTATTACAATATAAAATATCTAACCCTTTATGGCACAATCCTGAGTTTTGACGACACTAAGAAAAAGGCCTTTTGAAAACATTGTGGGTAACAGAGAAAATGCTGGTAACCAGCATTTTCTCCTTTTCCCACAATGTTTTCCACTATACCAAAAACAGATCTAATCATTAGAGAAGCATCTAATTTATTGTTTGCAAATACTTTCAATTTGGGCAAATGCAAAATTTTGTTGTTTGGTAAAGAATTAAAGGATTAAACATTATTTCAGTTTTTCCTCAGTGGTAAGTGCAAAGCAGATCCAACTAGAGCTGTCACTGAATGTGACTTAATACCCCCGCCGGTGCTTTGACAGAAAAAAAGTGTCAAGTTCAAGGGGAGATAATTCCTAAACCAGGGGGAGTTGACACTTGAAAATTAAGTCTTGCAAATCTTCAATATATGATCAATATATGTCCAAAGTTTCAATGCGATTGAAGGAAAACTCTAGGAGAAGTTCACGACACAAAATTGCTAGTATTTTGTACACAGACGGACACACGGACAGACAGGCTGATTCCAGCATACCCCCAAAAACATTCGTTTTGCGGGGGTATAATTATTTTTCCATACAACATTCTTTCTAGGCCACTGGCTGTTTAACCACTTGTCACAACTCGGCCAATTCCGTACCTACATCTAACCTCTCCTTATAAAGGAGGTTTCCATTTTTAACTACCAATCACATGATCTTAAACATGACGGTGTCCCTGTAAATTACTTAGCAATGACATAAACTACCACACTGAAGTTATCCACATCTATCGATCTGTCAATGAAAGCTCCCAATGGAATTAATAAACCATGCTAAGAATTGAACTGTTTGAACTGAACTGTACAAACTGTTTGCCAGCTGAAATACTTTTACAAAGATATCTAATTATTGATACAAAATTGTGACTCATGTTTTCTTTTTTAAGAGGAGCCTTACCATTTTCAATAACGGTAAAATGGTGTGCATCCGGCAACATACAAAATGTACCGTGTAGGTGCATATGAAGCTATGTGATACAGCCGAGGGATTTGATTTGATCACTGGTTCACCCGAGGTATGCTAAATGGCTGTTTTACCTCATAAACAAAGTCCAGTACAATGTTCAGACACAACATATAAAAAACCTAAAAAAAAGTCTACATGTAGATTCATCTTCATAATTACTACTTAGCTGTCACACACACAAGAATGCTGTTGGGAATTCTTGTCACTAAATCAATATAACAAGGCCATGCTCTGTGAAAAGAGGGCTTAATGCATCTTCAAAAAAGATCAACTCAGGTCAGCCTGCGCAGTCAGGTGTGCAGGCTGACCTGAGTTGAAACCTTTTGCTTTTGGTCAATTTTCTGCATATGATAGGATCAGTGTACATCATACTGTATTAAATTGGTTGTCATACAAAACAGATTTTATGGGTCCATTATTATGTGATCATGCATCACAGAGATGCATTAAACCCCCATTTGCCAGATCACAGCTCAAATACAGACTCTATATAAAGCTACTTTGGAATCGTCCAATTTCTTGGACACTTACAAGTTCAAAACATTTACAGACAACAAATTGAAAGTTGTCATTATAATGGTTTTTAAAACCTTGAAAAATGCTGGCTACAAGCTTTTTCTCCCTTTTCCACAATGTTTTCGAAAGCTGTCTCTCCCAGAGTTGATAAAATACAGGTTTGTTTTGTAAAGAGTTAAGATTAATACAGGACGTTTAACCCTTTACAACACAATCCCGACTTTTAACGACCCTGAAGAAAAAGCCTTTTGAAAACAATGTGAGAAAAGAAGAAAATGCTGGTAACCAGCATTTTCTCTTTTTCCCACAATGTTTTCTACCCTTCCCAAAACAAATTTCAATTTTTGAGCCACATTTAATTTGTCGTCTGCAGATGCTTTCAGTTTGGACCAGTCCAAAATTTTGTCGTCTGGTAAAGAGTTAAGTACCTGCTGATCAGCATTATCAATGTCAATCTCCTGAGCTTCAAACTCCGCATCTGTGATGTCATCTTTAATCTCTAGGCCCTGTAATTCTTCTTTGTGGTTTTCCATGAACTTGTCAAACTCTTGTTGCAGAAACAGAAAATTAAATTTGTACACAAACCCTACCTCTTATTTTGATGACAAATTTTAGACAAATCTATACTCAAAACATTGGCAGGAAGACAAATAAAGTGCTTCTGAATTACTCCATTTGTTTTTCAAAAAGGTATAAAAAAATTACTGGAAATGGAGAAAACGCTTGTTACTAGTGTAACCATTTTATACATCTCCAACAATGTTCTTGAAAGCCTTCTTCCCCACGATTGTTTTTCAATAGATAAACCCTTTACCACACAATTCTGAGTTTCAATGACCCTGAGGAAGATGGCTTTTGAAGGAAAAGGAGAAAATGCTGGTAATCTGCAAATGCCTTTGATTTAGAGCAGTCTAAAAGTTTGTTGTTTGGGAAAGGGTTAACACTTACTCTACAGGTCATCTTTAGGGAGCTATCAAAGCCAATTACAATTTTACCATAAGGACCAACATTTGAAGAAAATGGAAGTACTGTCTTTTAACATAATGGAAAACATTGTGGGAAATGTTGCATTTCTTTTTATGTATAGTCACATCTCTGTAGACATGATCACAGTAAACAGATTAACACTTCACCACACAATCCCAAGTTTTAATGACCTGAAAGAAACAGCTTTTGAAAACAATTGAAAAGAGCATTTTCTCCTTATCAGCCTATTAACCCTTTACCACACAATGCCGCCTTTTGACGCCCCTGGGAAAGAAGCCTTTTGAAAACATTGTGGGAAAAGGAGAAGATGCTGGTAACCAGCATTTTCTCCTTTTCCCACAATGTTTTCTACCCTATCAAAGAAAAATTGTACTTTTTGAGCGACACTGAAATTGGCGTCTGCAAATGCTTTCAATTTGGACAAGGCTAAAATTTTGTTGTCTGGTAAAGGGTTAAACACAGAAATTATCATTTAACCCTTTCCCAAACAAACCCTGGTTTTCATGTGTCTGCAGTACAAGTCTTTTGAAAACACTGTGGGAAAAGGAGAAATTGCTCGTTACGAGCAATTTCTCCTTTTCCCACAGTCTTTTCTACCTTTTTTGAGAACTTTCTGCCATTTTCATCAAATTTAAAATTGTCGTCTGCAAACTCTTTCAATTTGGACCAGTCTAAAATATATCGTTTGGGAAAGGGTTAAGTAACATTTAACTTGTTGTCTGTAAATACTTTCTATGTGGTATGCTGCAACAGATCTAGATTGATAAGATCTGATCTGTTTTTCAATAATACATGGATCCGTGGAGATAAGATAAACCGTCTCCATTGGTTACTGTTGCTATAGGCTCCCAAGCTTTCGCAGTTTACATGTATACAGTATAACGGAAAGACTAGTTACGTGGTGGCGTCATGACGGATTCTCTTGACAAAATTCCGGAAAATTTTGCTTTATCATACTTGCCTGCCGATGTTAAAGTCTCCGGAAGGAATTTAGAGAGAGGACTAAACTATTATACGCAGGGATATGTGCATGACGTGCGAATTTCGGAAGCTACAGACGACGAAATACTTGTTTCTGCCAAGTGCTGGCGTCCGATGAGAAAGAATGAAACACCTCATAAACTTCAGTTTGGCATAAAAAAATGGTGCAATCAAAGATGCGTTTTGCTCTTGTAAGGCTGGGTAAGTTGTCTTTGAATTTTATTTGATAATTTCAGTGGAATATGAGTAATGCGATACATTTTATGCATTGTCTAAGTCAACAGAGACAGAAGGATTTTTAGTCTTCATAACTCTTAACCAAACAGTCTTAGGTTTTTACGACAGTGACAAACAGTGCGTTTGGAAGCAAAATGGCAAAAGGGGTAAATGCTGGTTACGTGTATTTTCTCCTTTTCACAGAAGAACTTCCAGCCTATCAAAAAAGACATGTTACCCCAATATTTGAACCATATTTTATGATAATAGGTAACCGTCTGCAACTGCTTTTGGAGATGTCCAAAATTCTGTCGCTTGGCAGTTGTTCAGATTCGTTTTCGGGTTAAGGGAAAACCCAACGTTTTATGATTTTAATGTGCTGCCAATTAACAAATTTGTCAGTAGATGGTTGTTTGTTTAATCTTGATAAGGGGTGGTCAGGTGTGATAAGCAGGCACGTCGGTTTACAGTTAGACACGCGAGCTACTAAATAACAGTTCGCCGGCAAACCGCCGACAAACCCTTTGAAATTAAGATTCGGTAATCCTATTAAATCTCGCCAAATCAAAGTTTGATTTAATTAATTTGTCTTTTGAACAGAATCTTCCCTTAGTCTTAGTCCGTTTCACAATTTACATTAACATACTTAGAGAGGATAACAAGTAAACTTACATAGATGTATAAATTTTGCGGTTACACTTTCTGTGTCAAGATGAAATTTAAGTAGGAGACAGTGTAGACACACGGTCAAAATGCTTGTTCTCTGAAGTTTGATCTTTATGTAGACATTCAGCATTTTGTTTCTTCACTAACTGCGACATAAGATCCAACCAGAACTTAGTAATTTGATGATGTATAGTTTGTGCAGAGGTTATTAAACCGCATTAGATATGAATATACTTCATTGAAACCCATTACCAAAAAATCCTGTATTTTAGCGACCTGAGAATAAAGATTTTCGAATCCAGTGTGGGAACGTAAGAAAACTTTGATAGCCTGCATTCCTCCTTTTCACACAATATTTTCTACCCTTTCCAAAAAAAAAAAAAAAAGATCCCTTCAACTGAGTCAGATGAAAGAAATCAACAACAACTTTTAATATTTGGGTTTGTTTAAATTTACTTTTTGTCTAAATTTAGATGTTGGTTAATTAATTAATTAATTAATTAATTAATTAACAAGTCTGTCATTAATTTCTTTTAACCCTTTCTCCACCACTCACCCCATGTATTAAACATATCTATATGCCTAGGTTTAACTAGCATGGATACGTTGTTTGAATAGCGTTGCTAAAACTCTCTGCACATTATACAATTTGTTAATCATAATTACTATACAATCTTTCTCTGCACAATTATATTGAGAAGACTGTTATAGGGCAATGTACAGTTACTGTCCTCCTAACCAGATGCTGCATTTAACCCTTTCCCATGCACATCTTTTAACCATTTTCTGAATTACGAGCCTTTTATAGACAAAATAAATCTGAACTACCGAATGTCTCACACGTAAACTGTCTTTTGTTTGTGAGCCAAAATGGCGGATAGTAACGCGCAGCATCGGGCAGAAAAAATGTGACGACCTGATTGGTCAAATATCGATTTCCACGGATCCATGTATTGATTATGAAACCATTTTCCGTCTTTTGATGCCTTATTTTGATAGATTTAGTATATTATAACAAATAATATATGACCTTGAGGACCATATTAAAGTTTATGGACTGGTTTGTTGGACCAAAGATGTTATAGGGACCCCAACTGCTCTTGGGTCCATTGTACATCTTCGATCCAACAGACCAGTCAGTTAACTTCAATATCAGCCTAAAAGTCATGACTTATTATTTTTTTAAATATATAGAGGATATTTGTTTTTTTTCAGTGAAAGATTGAAATTCATTTCATCAAGTGAACATCATCTGTAATATTTCCACGAGATAAAACAAATTATGATCTGTTACTGAAACTGAAAAAAAAAAAAAATCTATTTATTTCATGCTTTTAACCCCTTTTTGGTTTTAATTTCATCAAAATCCAGTACAACTGTTTTTGGTAATTCCCCGTGGCAGACCCCCCTCATGTAACAATGCATTACAATATTATGTAAAGCATGAGAAATATAGGGTAAATGTGCGTAAATCGTGTCACATTTCACTGGTTGAATGGCATGCACTGTTTAGGTAACTTGTGGGCAGGAACGAGTGTTTCCGCCTTTAATTGTAGAGTTAGAAAATATGAAATCAGTATTTTTACACTCGTCATAAACATGAAATATCAAACCATAATCCACCATTGTTTCTTGATAAACTACTGAAATGCACAAAATAATACCATGGTAAATGTCCTTTACCTTCAACAGCAGTATTGAGTACATTCATAATTTGTTCCTCTAATTTTTTCGCCAACTCTATATTTGTCATGATATTAGCCTGAAATCAAATGAAAAATAAAATGAATGTATGATAGGATTAAAAAAACTTTGTGGGAAATGGGGAAAATGCTGCTTACCAGCATTTTCTCCTTTTTCCACAATGTTTTTAAATACCATCTTTGTCGGAACTGTTAAAACTTCAGACTGTGCAGTACAGGCTTAACCCTTAACCAGATGACAGAATAATAGACTCATCCACATTGAAAGCATTTGCAGACAACAAAGTAAATATCGCTCCAAACATAGAATTTGTTCTAGAAAGGGTAGAAGACATTGTTCGTAAAGGAGAAAATGCTGGTTCCCAGCATTTTTTTTTTCCCACTATTTTTTTCAAAAGCCTTCTTCCTCGGGGCCATAGAAACTTGGGACAGTGTGGTAAAGGGTTAATACACATGCAGAAAGTATCCACCAATGTTGGCCTGTGCAGTCCTTGCAGGCTGACATGAGTCGAAACTTTTTGCTATTTGTCAATTTTCTGCATGCCAAAGGACGTGTCTACCTCATGATTTAGTCGGTTGTTAGACAAAATGGATTTTATGGATCCATAATTATGTGATGACTGGCTTGGTATAATGCATCATAGAGATGCATTAAGCCCCCTTTTACCAGAGCATGGCTCAGTTAAATTCCCTTAACCCTTTACCAGAGGACGAAATTTTAGCCTTGTCCAAATTGAAAGCATTTGCAGACCACAATTTCAATGTGGCTCAAATGGTGCAATTTTTCTTTGATAGGATAGAAAACATTGTGGGAAAAGGAGAAAATGCTGGTTACCAGCATTTTCTCCTTTTCCCAAAATGTTTTCAAAAGACTTCCTTCCCAGGGGCATTAAAAGGCGTCATTGTGAGGTAAAGGGTTAACTCTTTACCATATCTTTAGACAAAATGTTAGACTTAAAATGTTAGAGTTTCAGCAGCTCATTATTTCAAAGGATGATTGCTAGGTTTTGTTGACCAGTCAGATTTGAACTATATAAGTAACAAAGTTGTCCATTTCAGTTTAGAAATATGTAAAAAAAAAAATATACTGACAAATGGCTGGGATTTGGCAGGTGGTAAAGATTTTCATCCCGTCACTTGCAGTAACTTGGACAGGGTGCTGTATATCTTTAACTCTGTACAAAACGACCAAATTTAGACTGGTCCAAATTGAAAGCATTAACAGATGACAATTCACATGTAGCTCAAGTGATGATTTTTTTGTCTTTGATACGGTAGAAAACATTGTGGAAAAAGGACAAAATGCTGGTTACCAGCACAATGTTTTCCAAAGCCCTCTTCTTCATGGTCGTTAAAACTCAGGATTGTGTGGTAAAGAGTTAATGCTATCCGTCAGTTGGTCATGTGACTGTAGAAGTGCACACCCGCCAACTGGAACTACTTTTACATAAGCATCCCCTTTCAACCTTTACCAGGTTCCAAATTCCTGTTCCAGGTTTTATAATTCTTTCAAGGAATCTTTCAAGGAAACTTCTTTACAGTATCTTGCGGGTTTAGGTATTAAAAAAAGATTCATTGATTCATTAGCCCTGTACCAATAGTTCCATGTTTTGAAACTCTGAGGAAAAAGGCTTTGAAAACACCACAGGAAAAGGAAAGAATCCTTGTAACCATCACCTTCTCCTTTTCCTGCATGTTTAACCCTTTACCACACAGTCTCAATTTTTAATAACCCTGATAAAAAGCCTTTTGAAAACATTGTGGGAAAAGGAGAAAACACTAGCAACCAGCATTTTCTCCTTTTCTCAAAATGTTTTCTACCTGTCCCAAAACGAATTTCGATTTTTCAGTCACATTTAATGTGTTGTCTGCAAATCTTTTCAAATTGGACTAGTCTAAAATTTTGTTGTTTGGTAAAGAGTTAATAACCTTCCAAAGACAAATCCAATTATCTGAAGGTTTAATTTGTTGTCTGCACATGCTTTCAGTTCAGGAGAGACTTAAATTTTGTCATCTGGTACAGGGTTGAGAACTTTAAAAAATCTCTTTAACCCTTAAGCTGCTAATCGCGACTCTGTGACCTTTTTCGGACAGTGTACATCAAGATCAGTCTGATCTTTGATCCACACTGTCTGATATGGTATTTTCTTTCCAGTGAAATCAACTTTGAAACTGCAATGTTTCAGCTTCTAGTATTGAGCAGACATTTGTGTTCGGTTCCATTCATTCAGTAGTTTAACCCTTAAAGTGCCTTTCACGACTATAGTTGCATATGCGGCCAGTGTAGATCAAGATCAGGCTGCATGTTTTGTGCAGCCTGATCTTGATCTACACTGACCGCTTTGCTGAATCACTGTAGACAAAAGCAACCATGAAATTGCAATTATTTGGGTCGTATTTCTAGGATAAAAATGTCTGGCAGGTTTATAGGGCACTCTACGGGTTAAGAATTAAACTCATTTTTTGTGTTACAGACTAGAGAATTCTTCTAAAAACCTTTTTTAAAGACTGTCTTGCTTGCTGACGTTCAAAAGAAGACCATTCAATTTCTTTACTGTTTTAATTTAAACCATTAAACAAACAATCCAAGTTTTTGTAACACTGACAGAGGAGTCTGTTGAAAACATTGTGAGAAAAGGAGAAAGTGCTGGTAACCAGCATTTTCTCTTTTTCCTGCAACATTTTCTACCCTATCATAGAGAAATTTCATCACAAAATCTTGAGTTTTCACAACATTGATGAAAAAAGCTTTTCACTGGAACTGTCTCAAAGAAGACAAATACCCCTCACCAGCACCTTGTCGCTGAAAAAGTACAATCAGAGAACGGAAATAATTTAGAAAACAATGATCACCAGTGACCTTGACCTTTGACTCATGTGACCACAATACAATGAGACACCTCATTGGGTCATGAGCAACACTTGCATACAGTTTCAGGGTCCTAGGTCAACTGCTATTGAGTTAGAGCACAGAAACGATTTTGAAACAAAGTTCACCTCTGACCTTGACCTTTGACCCATGTGACCAAAGAATAATAGGGAACCTCCTTGGGCCATGTATAACACTTGCATAAAGTTTCAGGGTCCTAGGTCAAATGGCTTTTGAGTTAGAGCATAGAAATCAAAAAGTCTACAGACAGACTGATTGACAGATGGATGGACATACAGACAGGGTGAAACCAGTATACGCCCTCTACTTCGTAAGTGGGGGGAGTAAAAATGCTGGTTACCAGCATTATCTTCTTTTCCCACAATGCTTACTACCCTATCAAAGACAGAAATTATCAGTTGAGCTATATTTAATCTGTCATCTGCAAATGCTTTAAATTTGGACCTGGCTAAAATTTTGTTGTGTGATAAAAAGTTGATTTGTTTTCTGAAATTGCTGTCAGTTTGGTAATGTTGAAAGTTTTGTTGTGTGGTATAGGGTCAAAACTGTGTTGGGGATGCCCTTGAGAAAGGCCTCTTCAAGGCAATTCCAAGAATTCTAAAAAATTCTATATCTTCCCATCCCATTATTCAGAACTCTACAACAGATCAAATATTACTCAACAAATTGAGTATGCTTACTCTCTTTGTGGAGACTAGCGGTTTCTTTTTCTTTCGTGGTGTTTCATCAGTCTCTGGCTGGTCAAGGAAAGCTGAAAAAATTTAGAATTTGTAATGCAAAAACTTGTAGTACTCTTTGCGCAACTATTGTTCCTTTGGGACAACACATATTAGTATCCAAGCTGAGTCCCGGTAGCTGAGATTGTAGTCTACAGGACTTGAGAACAGGGGTTGTTGGTTAAAATCCCAAGCAGTCGGCCAATTTCTTTCTGACTGATGACAAGTCATTGTGATAAAGATCATTCTTCTCTCAACGTTAATAACTGTTTCAAAGATGGTTAACCCTTTACCGCACAATGTCGCCTTTTAACACCCCTGGGAAAGAAGCCTTGTGAAAACATTGTGGGAAAAGGAGAAAATGCTGGTAACCAGCATTTTCTCCTTTTCCCACAATGTTTTCTACCCTATCAAGGGAAAATTGCTTTCAATTTCGCCAAGGCTAAAATTATGTCGTCTGGTAAAGGGTTAAGTGGGAAAGCAGGCAGTAGCTTGTGAAGAATACTGTATGAATTACAAGGTAATTTTTATTGCTCTTTCCTTCAACTTTAACCCTTTACCACACAATTTCAGTTTCAATGACCATGAAGAAGACAGCTTTTGAAAATATTGTGGGAAAGGGAGAAAATGCTGGTAGCCAGCATTTTCTCCCTTTCCCACAATGTTTTCTGTCCTATCAAAGACAGAAATCATTATTTAACCTTTGACTGGACAACAAAATCTTAGACTTGTCTGAAGTGAAAACATTTGCAGATGACGAATTAAGTGTAGCTCAAGTTTTCTGCCATTTCAGCTGACAGCTTTTGAAAATATGAAGGAGATAGGAAAAATTGATTCTTAAAAACAAATCAACTTTTTTGCAAATAACAAAATTTCAGACTTGTCCTCACTGAAAGCATTTGCAGACGGCAATTTAAACATGCCTCAAATAATACATTTTTCTTTGAAAGGGTGAAAATCACATGGGAAAAGGAGAAAAATGCTGATAACCAGCATTTTCTCCTTCTCACAGAATTTTTTTCAAAAAGCAATCTTTCTAATAGTCATAATAATACAGTATTTTCTGGAAAATAGATCAAAACATAATAAGAGCACCATAATGTAAGTGCCATGTGTCGGCTGCAGTTGGTTGATTTTTCAGTAAAAATTTTAAGTCAAAGAAGGGACATAACTTCATAAACAATACTTTGATGGTTACCTGCCATTGTTGTATGGGTTCTCTTTATGATATTTTACAACTTTTGGTTTGTTTGTTGGTATTGGAGTTTAACGCAATTTTAACAGCTTAAGTCATATCATAGTGGTCAGTGCACCTATACATGTGATTCCTGGCTTTTTCAAACCAGTACTGACACAACTTTCTGTCCAAGTCACTGACTACTTTTCTCACATGCATCAGAGGTGAGAGGCTAAAAATCGTCAGAAAAGGAAGTTTTCCTCAACTGGGTATCGAACTCGCAACCACCAGGTCATAAGTCAGATACCCTAACCACTGAGCTAGCCAGCCTACTTGTCCAAGTTTGAAGAAAATATCTTTAGTAATAACAGAGATATTTCAAAATGTCAAAGTTTTTTCACAATGACGATGCAGACACGGACAGGGCTATGACAGTAACTCAACGTTTTCTTTGAAAACAGCAAAGCTAAAAGTAGGTCACCAGGGTCTGTATTCACCAACCATTCTTAAGAATGTTCTTTGTCTTGTTCTTCAGAATATTTCTAAATTTGAAAGTAACACAACTCCTGATTGGCTAAACCAAATGGTTTAGCCAATCAGGAGTTGTGTTACTTTCAAATGTAGAAAATCTTGGAGAATAAGACTAAGAATATCCTTAAGAATGGTTGGTGAATACAGACCCAGGGCTAATCTGTGATATACCTTGTGTACACTCTAGAGGCCTCATTTTTTATCCAATACCCATGAAAGTTGGTGATGATGTTTGTCTTGATGGTATCTCGGACAAGTATGAAAATGGGTAATGTCTGGTCAAAAACTAGGTCGCCATGTCAAATCTTTAAAAAATCATGTGTACACTTTTGAGGCCACAGTTTGAGGCCAATACTCATGAAAGGTGGTCAGAATGTTTCTTTAGATAACTGAGACAAATTCTAGAAAAACCTTGTGTATGCTCTAGAGGCCACATTTTCAGTCCAATTATTTATGAAAGTTTGTATGCATATTTACCATAATAGAGGTCATCATAACCTTTCTTATATTTTGACAAAAACTCTATTTCTTCTTTGTGATCTGCCACTGCAGCCTGAAAAAAAATTAACAGTAAAATATGAATATAGTTAGTTAGCTTGGGTTTTTTCTTATATTTTCAGCAGTATTTCAGTTATATCATGGTAATCAGTACACCTGTTTACACATTCCTTTGGCCTGTTTTCACTGACCAGTCACAAATTGGTTTTTTAAGATAAAATTCTGGAAATGAAGACATTTGTTGCTATAAGAGCCCTTCCTTTTGCTACAATATTTTCTCACATATTCCTGTAATGAACTTTCATTCATGTAGATAAACCTAATTTTCCTATTAACTCTTTACCACACAATGATGTGTTTTAATGCCTCTGGAAAATTAGACTTTTGAAAACATTGTGGGAAAAGGAGAAAATGCTGCTGACCAGCATTTTTTCCTTTTCCCATGATGTTTTATAACTTTTCAGTAACAAATCCTATCATTTGAGCCACATTTAATTTGTCGTCTGCAAATGCTTGAATCTGGGCCAGTCTGGTAATGAGTTAACCTTTTACCACACAGTGCTGAATTTTGATAACTTTGAGGGAGATGGCTTTTGAAAACATTGAGGCAAAAAGAGAAAATTCTGGTAAGAAATATTTTCTTCTTTTCTAAAAATTTGTTCTATCCTTGGATAGGCAATTTCCACTATTTGAGCCATATTTGTCATCTGCAAATGCTTTGAATTTAGAAAAAGAAACAACAACAACAAAATTTTGTTGATTGGCAAAACCTTATTTCACAAGGAAGTTTTCAAAGTACACTGCAGAAATTCAATCCAGGCAGGCATGAGTGAACTCTTTACCAGACAATGAAATTGTAGCCCGGCCCAAATTGAAAGCATTTGCAGATGACAAATTAAATGATTCTCAAAACATTAAATATGTCTTTCCTAGGGTAGAAAACATTGAGGGAAAAGGAGAAAATGCTGGTTACCAGCATTTTCTCCTTTTCCCACAATGTTTTCTACCCTAAGAAAGATAAATTTACCAGCATTTTCTCCTTTTCCCACAATGTTTTCTATCCTAGGAAAGACAAATTTAATGTTTTGAGCATTTACCAGCATTTGCTCCTCTTCCCACAATGTTTTCAAAAATCATCTTTCTCAGGGGTGTTATTGATTAACGGTGTTTTACACCACTTTCAACATTATTTCAGTCATATTACTGCCAAAGCTCACATATTCATACATTTCTTGGGTTTCACTAGTACCAGGCTAGGGCTCTGAAGTGTCTTGCCCAAGGACATTCCCACGAAAAACCTAGTGGATCTAGTGAGGCTCAAACCCGGGATCTCTAGGTCATGAGTTCTGCATTTTACCACTTAGCCACGCAGGACCCTCTCAAGGATGTCAAAAGCTGGCATTGTGCGATAAAGGGTTAAGGTGTTGATGATCTAGTAAGCACCATCTTTTACAATGTTTTGAAAAGTTATCTACTTAAAATATCAACTGATACATTTCTGTATATGTTAACTTTCATTCCTATGGTACATGTACTTTTCATGATAACCGATCCCAAAACAATAAAAATGTCTAACTATAGCACTGAGTTCAGATGCCAATGCTTGGCTGCAGTTGCCTTTTCAGCGAAAATCTAAGAAAGAGGCATAAGTATTTTGAAAGTTACCTGGTACTCTGGTATTTATCAATTGATTGTATGGTATTTAACACTATTTACAACATTATTTCAGTTATGTCACGGCAGCCTATGTACCTATCCATGCTTTCCTGGATTTCTTTTACCAGTGCTCCATACAATATTCTTTCCAAGCCACTGGCTGCTTTCCCAAATAACAATCATCGAAACAATGGACAGCAGTGAGAGAGGAATGAATCCTGTTGCATTGATTATCATCAATCCTCTATAAGAAATTGGCCGAGCGGGGGATCGAACCAGCCACCCCCTGTTTTCAAGTCCTGTATGCTACTGACTAAGCCACTGGGGCTCGGCTGGCATTCTGGTATGAGTTAACCTTTTTGGAAGTTAACAACTATCATCTTAACTTTGAAGCAAATATCTTCGGTAATGCCAGAGATGTGTAAAAATGTCAAAGTTTTTGTACGGAGCAGACAAAGACCCAGAAGAAGACAGGGATATGACAATACCTGGAGGTTTTCTTATAAAACAGACAAGCTAAAAGCTATGCTCACAATACCTGTAAATCTTGAATGTCCCCCTCGTATCTGTCTTTTTCATTCTGCCTTCCTTGTTTTTCCTTGGCTAACTCATTCTCCAGTCTACAAAATAAAAACAAAAACATCATACGTTATAACCAGAGCACCGCATGCAGGTGCCAATGCTTGGCTGCGGTTGCTTGAACTTCAGTGTAAGTTCTAAGTCAAATAAGTCAAATAAGGGGCATAAATGTGTCAAAAATACTTTGATGGTTACCTGCCTTTGTTTCCCTTTTGATAGGTAACAACTTGTCCACGTTTGTAGTAATGTTTATTTTGTTGTCTACAAGTGCTTTCAAATTGGACCAGTCTACAATTTTTGTCGTTTGCTACGTGTTTAACCCATTACCACACAATCCCTACTTTTGGCGACCTTGATAAAGAAGCCTGTAGAGGACACTGTGAGAAAAGGAGAAAATGCTGGTAACCAGCGTTTTCTCTTTCCCATAACGTTTTTTCTACTGTTCCCAAATTAAATTTCAATAAATTTCAATTTTTTATTCACATTTGGACTCGTCCAAAATATTGTCGTTTGGTAAAGAGTTAAATATTTGCCTATACTGCCATGCAGGCTTTCCCGATCGGACTTTACATTCATGCATGCATTAATTGACCATGTGAAAAGTTATAATATTTGTTGTTTGAATATTATCATTTCCTCTTTCTGTACTTTGTTGTACAAGAGAAGTATAATAAAGTTATTTGTATTGTATTGTATTGTATGGTAAATATCTTCAGTAATAAAGGGTATTATAAAATGTCAAAGTTTTTGCATGATGATGCAGATGACAACAATGCAGATGACAACAATGCAGATGACAACAATGCAGACGACAACAATGCAGACGACAACAATGCAGATGACAACAATGCAGATGACACAATGCAGACGACAATGCAGACGACAACAATGTAGATGACAACAATGCAGATGACGATGCTAAGGTTATGACAATAACTTGATGTTTTCTTTGAAAACAGCCAAGCCAAAAAAAACAAATTACTAATCCTATCACACTGATCTCTTATCCCTTTCCCAAACGACAAATTTTGGACTGGCCCAAACTGAAAGAGCTGCAGACGACAATTTTAAATTTGATGAAAATGGCAGAAAGTTATCAAAAAAGGTAGAAAACACTGTGGGAAAAGGAGAAATTGCTCTCATGAGCAATTTCTCCTTTTTCCACAGTGTTTTCAAAAGACTTGTACTGCAGACACGTGAAAACCAGGGCTTGTTTGGGAAAGTATTATTTCAATTCCATCTACATATTTCTTTATCTGAATGGTATTTTTATTTCAATGAGACAGTTGGTTTAACTGCAGTATTATGCTCTATAATGTTGCAATGCTCAACACTTTATCACACAATGAAATTTTAGACTTTTCTGTTTTGAAAGCATTTGTATTCCACCAATCAAATTTGGCTAAAATGATGGGGTTTGCCCCTGTAAGGGTCAAGCACATGGGAAAGAGATATCAGCATTTTCTCCTTTCCCTCAGTGTTTTCAAAAGTCATCTTCCTCAGAGCTGAAAAAACAAAAAGTTGTTTCACATCACTTAACAGTCTTTCAGTTCTGTCACTGCTGCAAAATTGTCAGATGGAAAAAAAAAGTTAAAGTGACTGTGATTGTCTCTTTTCAAGACAACAATGTTTTTGATAGACTGGTTGATTGTATGGTATTTAACACTCTTTTCAACATTATTTTAGTTATATTGTGGTGGCCAGTGCACCTATCCATGCTTTCCTGGATTTTCTTTTACCAGTACTAAACACAGTATTCTTTCAAAGCCACTGGCTGCTTTCCCATATAACCATCATTGGTCTGCGGTGAGAGATGAATGAATCCTGTGGCAATGACTATCATCAATCCTCGGAAATAAATTGGCCAAGCCGGGTATCGAACCAGCGACCTCCTATTCTCAAGTCCTGTACGCTACCGACTGAGCTACAAGGGCTTGGCGACAAAATTTAAGACCAGTCCATTTTTGAAAGCATAGGCAAACTACAAAAATGAGATGAGGCTCAAATGATGCATCTTGCCTTAGAAAGAGCCGAAAAAAATGTTGGAAAAGGAGAAAAGCCTGCCTTTTCAGGTTTCTTAAAACTTAATTAAATTTAGCAAAGAGTTATGTAAAGTGAAGAGCAACATAAGTACCTGTTTATTTCTGTGGTTTTGTCAGCAAGGTTACTTTTCAAGTCTTCCATGACTCCACTCATCTCATTCAGTGTGCTCTCTAGTTCTTCAATTCTCTTCTGGCTTTCCTCATATTGTTTATGTTTTTCAAATAACCTGTGACACATTTTATAATAAGCACTCGGACTGACTGATTGATTCATTTTTTTTACGCCACCTTAAATGTTATTTCAGTTATATCACAGCAACAGTTCTCTTATTCACCAATACTGGGCTAGGGCTCTGAAGTGTTTCAACCAAGGACACACTCACCAAAAATCCAACGCCACAAATGATGATCAAACTCAGGGCCCAGAGGTTACAAAACTTAAACCATAACCACTGAGCTATGCAGGACCTTTATAACCATTTGGAAGGAGTAATACTGCAATTAACTGAGACACAAAAACCTGCAGAAGACCCTTTTGTTTATATAGCAGGAGGTTATTTTGAAAGTATCGTTGCTAAGGAGAAATTGCTGGTAACAAGGTTCTCTTTTTTTCTGCGTGGCTGAATGGGCTGGCTTCTGACCTACTTCTTGATACTGATAAAGAATGAATAGATGGTAATTTGTGATTGGTCAAAAATGTGCGCATGTTTATTTGGCGGGCCCCTGCTGGCATATTTGCTAAAACATTCATGAAACCACTATTTTCAAGTGCTGGATGGCTAATCGATAG
Organism: Tridacna gigas; assembly: GCA_945859785.2. Lineage (NCBI taxonomy): Eukaryota > Metazoa > Mollusca > Bivalvia > Cardiida > Cardiidae > Tridacna > Tridacna gigas. The sequence goes on along the minus strand of OX244040.2, from coordinate 51,838,440 downwards.
CCTTGGGCCTTGATTCATACCATACAGTTGAGAATGATTCTTTACTTTTGCTATTTGGAACTTTAATATTTTCATAAGCATTACCCAATAACCCAATACATGTACTACTTTTCAACAAAATGAAAAACAGTGAGGAAAAAGAGGCAACTGCTTGTGGTTACTTTTCATGATTTTACTTCATACTGAGCCATAAAAGAGCTTCAATATTCATATTCCAGTATCTCTTCAGCCATCTATCTTTTTTAAAAGATATTTCTTGTTCATAATATTTTTGCACAAGTATTAAATCTGGATTCATATTGACTTATCCCATTTTAATCCTTTACTTGGGCTTTGATAGGGTAGAAAACATTGTGGGAAAAGGAGAAAATGCTGGTTACCAGCATTTTCTCCTTTTCCCACTATGTTTTCAAAGGTCTTCTTCATCAGGGTCGTTAAAAGGTGGCATTGTGTGGTAAAGAATTAACAGAATTTCTTAGTTAATGTTTTTCAGACAGTGATCAGAATTTGTTTTTTTTATACATAAAGGGTTTCCAAACCTCTTTTTCACAGTATCTAGTTGATCTTCGATCTCGTCTAATTTCTCTGACTGATGGTTTTGTCTGCGTTTGATATGAGTGAAGTATGGTATCTTGGCTATAGCTCCATTTTGTGTCGTCAAGTCATCACTGTAAACAGCATCTGTTGGAAACAAGAAATAGAGAATGTTATGTTGGTGTCTAGAAATGTCAATGGTTTCTTACAAGGCTGGGAGAATTGATCATTACTGGTAAAAATATTTTGACAGTTGCCTGCCCTGTTGTATGGGTTCCCCTTTTAATAGTTAACAACTTGTCTGAGTTTGAAGTAAATATCCTAGAAATAACAGAGATATTATAAAATGTCAAACTTTGTGCATGACAATGACAACAACACCAGGGCAACAATGATACCTCAATGTGTTCTTAAATAAAAGCCAAGCTAAATATAACTGTTGGATCAATACAAAATATTCTGTTGTTGTAACTTTTCTGAGGCTTGTATTTATTTCGAGCTACATGCAAATAAACTTGATAACTAGTGAGATGGAAAGTTGAGCAAGATGTCAACATTTTCCAATGCAGCAAGATACCTTAATGGTTGTATAAAGTTGACAGCAAAGCTCTAGGATAACATTGCGACACAACATATGAGTCATGCTCTGTGAAGAGGGAGTTTAATGCATCTCCAGAAAGTATCCTCCCAGGCCTGCCTGTACTGTCTGTGAGCAGATATGGGTAAAAAGATTTTGCTTTTTGTAAATTTTCTGCATGTCCAATGACCATTCCACCTCGTGAATCATTTGGTTGTTGCACAAAATTGATTTTGAGGATACATAGTTATGTGGTGACTAGCTTGGCATAATGCATCACCCACATGCATTTAATCCTGTTTTGCACGAGCATGGTTCATATCTATGTGTGTGTGTACAAACACTAACAGACATACAGATGACCAGACAGACAGATGTACAGACAGACAGGCAGGCTGATTCCGTTATATCCCCTAAAACATTCATTTTGTGGGGGATAGGTCAAGAACATGACAAGAATACATGTATTACCATGAAGATCATCTCGAAGTTTCTTGAAGATCCTTGTGTACACTCCAAGTCCAGGAATCAGCACATCAAAGGCCTCAAATGCAACCATGATCTTTTCCTCATCTGGTCCAATTCTACCCTGGGCCATCCTCTCAACACAAAGCAACTCATATCTGTTCACTAGTTTAAAATATGGATTAAAGTAAACAATGCAGATGTAAAAATGCATTTAAGTCTGAATCAGACCTTTTAAAAGTATGGCAATTATTGTGAAGATGACAATCACTTATTGTACGGTCGATCCAAATGTTAGCTGCTGGCAAAAAAATGAAATTTAAAAACAGGTAAAAAGTCAACAAAAGACAGATCATTAACAGGCAACTTTTTACCAAGTTTTATAATTCATTTCTCTGCAAGCGACTAACACTTGGACCAACCAGCATTTTCTCCTTTTCCCATAATGTTTTCAAAAGCCTAAGTCCTTTGCCCTTCCCCTTATTCCCCTTCCACATTTATGTAATTTTGAAAAAGGCAAAGCTATGCTCCTGATGATGATATTTGTGTAGTTGAGACCGAGTGATTCAAGATTGCAGTACTGAAGGGCTTTGTCGTTGATAGGGCAGAAAACATAGTGTAAAACCAGCATTTTCTCCCCTTTCAATAATGTTTTTCCAAGTTTTCCTACAGGAGGTCTTTAATAATAGTGAAGTGAATCAAGTGATACACTAATGCTGATTGCCGGTATTCGCATTTTACTAGGATATTTTCAAAGTCACCTACTGTAAATATTTTAAGTTGGTAAAAAATTAACCCTTTAACACACACTCTAAGTTTCAAAAACCCTGAAGAAGAAGGCTTTTGAAAACATTATGGGAAATGGAGAAAAATGCTGGTAACCAGCATTTCCTCCTTTTCCCACAATCTTTTCTGCCCTATCAAAGACAGAAATCATACCTTGAGCTAATTATTTTGTAAATTGAAAATGCTGTCAAGACCAAAATTTTGCCGTTTGGTAAAGAATTAAAGGTGCTACCAATAATTTCTCCTTTTCCTTTACCAATGAAAAGCCATTTGCCTTCAATCTGGACTTTGCCAAGGCTTTTGACAGGGTTTCTCACGAAAATCTCATTTACAAGTTGAATGAATTAGGAATAAGTGGTACTGCCTTGGACTGGATAAAAGACTTTTTGACAAGAAGGCAACAATGCGTCCGTGTTGGTTCATCCTTGTTATCCTGGACAGATGTTGTAAGCGGGGTCCCTCAAGGGAGTGTTATTGGGCCGGTGTTATTTTTATGCTTCATTAATGACCTACCTGATTTTGTTGCTGGAATTGTAAAAGTATTTGCTGATGATACAAAACTGTATTCAAAAGTGTCATCTATATAAGACCATGAGAAACTTCAAACAGATTTGGACAACCTAAGCGAATGGAGCAATAAATGGAAGTTGACTTTTAACGCTAAAAAATGTAAAGTACTCCACATTGGTTCTAAAAATGTCAACTACCGTTTTACTATGAAAGAATCGGATGGTAACTATGCAGTTATAGACTCGATACAATGTGAAAAGGATCTAGGAGTCACTTTTGATCAACATCTGAATTTTGACCAACATATTACAAACATTACCAACAAGGCCCAGAGAACACTTGGTTTTATTCGTAGATCATTTGAGTGCCTGGATGAAGATATGTTTCTGCCACTTTATAAATCCTTAGTTAGACCTACTCTGGAATACAGCTCTTGCGTTTGGTCCCCTTATTTAAAAAAGCACATCAAGTTGATTGAAGATATTCAAAGAAGAGCTACCAAACTAGTACCATCAGTAGCCCATTTAACATACGAAGACAGATTACTGAAGCTAGGCCTGGTGACTCTAGAATACAGGAGAGATAGAGCTGATATGGTGCAAATTTACAAAGCGTTACACAATTTTGACAAACTGAAGTGGGAAGGCATGTTTTCTCTGGCTCAGGACGATCTTAGAGGACATTATTTGAAATTCAAAACAAAAAAGTGCCATCATAACATCAGGCTGAATACTTTTGGCCACCGATCTGTGTCATTCTGGAATAACCTAAGTGAAGAAACTATATCTGCTGATAGTGTTAATCAGTTTAAATCAAGGTTAAATGCTGAGAACTGGAACATTAAGAAATTTAAACCATCCTGCTAGTGCATTCTGAGAAAAACAAGGTCATTTTAATGCGTTGGAGACATTAACGAGAAATTTTCAATGGAGGGGTCACGACAGATTTTCTAACATATTGACCCTACAATCCAGGTATCCAGGTAAACATTTCTTTGTTCTATCACTAGGCATTTTTTTTTTTGGGGGGGGGGCTGGGGTGGGGGTGGGAAGGGGGGCTAGGAAGTCTGGCCACAAGCTGTATTTAGGTGAAGAAAGGGCTGGACCAAAGGTAGCCTTACTATTAACTCTTTACCAGCGAACAAATTTTAGACCACTCCATACTGAAAGAAGATGCAGGCAGCAGGGTGGAAAACAAGTGGGAGACAGACAAGGTGCTGCTTACCATCATTTCCCTCTTTTCCTAACATGTTTTTAAAAACCATCCTCCACAGGGCCTTTTTATAGTAAAGAGTTAACCCTTTACCCAAAAATCATGACATTTAACGACCCTGAGGAAGAAGCCTTTTGAAAACATTGTGGGAAAAGGGGAAAATGCCGGTAACCAACATTTATCCTTTTCCCACAATATTTTCTATCCTATCAAAGAAAAAATCCATCACTTGAACCACATTTAAATGTCGCCAACAAGCGCTTTCAATTTTGACAAGTCTGTAATTTTGTCGTCTGGTAGAGAGATAAACTGATGCAGCTAAAAAAGAAAATGAAGCAAGCTTGCAATTTTGAGCTTTCCAATGTGTTGAGCCACGAGAGGCTCGTTATTCAATTTTCAAACCTGGTGAATGTCCATCAACAACTGTTTTCTCCCGTTTCAGCCTATCCATTTTAGATATCTTAAACACAATAAACAAATTTAAATTAAAGAAAAAAATAACTCGGCATAATGTTGCTATGCAAGCCAAGAGCAAGTGCCCGTGTTTATCAAGCTAGTGCCATGCTTTTCTTTACTAAATTCAAGTGTTGTGTAAAAAGAAAGTGGAGCCAGCTTACGCAAAGGATAGCGGGTAATTTCAAACGCACAGGATAGTTTGAAAGAGGAGGAGTGTCGTTTGAACTCGGCATGAAAGCAGTCTTTCAAAATTAATGATACTGAGCCTTACTTATATCCAGGAAAAATCTGTCTTAAAGACAAAGAATTTTTAATATCAAACCTTTTCGTCACACTAAGAGAGTCAGACTGGGGACTGTACCCGTAGAAACTGGGATTCTTCGCCCGTAAATCGTTCGCCCCTTTACCCGTTCGCCCTTTAATACCTGTTCATATTATTTCCCGTTCGCCAAATGGTCCGTTCGCTCTTTTTAGCTTTTTCACTGGTAAAGTTCCCCCTTTTCACTTTAATAAACGGAGATGAGAGGTGACATTTATTATTCTTATAAAATGTCAGTCAGAATTTTCCGAAAATATAAAAATGCTACCGAGTTACACGACGAAGTGGTTAATGTATGGGACAAGGTTGCTAGTTTACCTGGACGTCAGAGCGTTCGTTACATGAGAGATAAAAGTTGCTAGTTTACTTGGAAGTCAAGGTGTTACATGAGAAATAAAAGTCAGCGACTTTTAGTCGTTTATTTTAAAATACGATTTACTGTTTTACAGAACCACGGGTTTATTCATAAGAATTAACCAATATTGCGTTAAAAAGGAATTTATACATTTTAAACAAATGTACCGGTATGAGCAAACTGATCAGACAGCTCAGTAAGTAGAGTCGCTTTGCTATTATTTTCAAACTCACAGGGTACGAATTCCAGCGATGGCACATAATTTTTTTTTTTTTATAATTTTTGATGTTTTTATTTTTTCGTAATTATGAGTAGGCCTACACTGTCAACTTTCTCTTAAAGAAATTTTATTTAACATCTACTTTTTATTTGCAACATTCAGAAATGAATTGTGGGGTCATTTCTTTACGGGGGCCAATGGTCCACCGAAATGATTAATCAAATTTTACAAAAGTGAGATTTTAACAGAATTGTGTAAGAACAACAATTAATTATTTGTAATATGATGGCAGCGAAATTCTGCTCGACCGTAGAAATTAAGAGGAAACAGTAAACACGTACTTACATTTCACGGTTACAAAACGCTGTTATAAACCCATTTTCCTTCAAAACCGTTGTTTTTACTTGTTTCAACTCCTGTGCAGGTTAGTGATAGATAAGATACATGCCACATATTGTCCGATTTATATGAGACCCATGCTCTGGCGAAAGGGGGCTTAATGAATCTCCACGATGCACTGTATCAAGCAAGTCAGGGCATAATTTTGGATCCATAAAATCCATTTTGCCTAACAAGCGACTGAGTCGTGAGGTACGCAGGTCCTTTTACATGTAGAAAATTGACCAACAACAAGAAGTTTCGGCCTAGGTCAGCCTGCGGGGACTGCGTCGATACTGTTTGTAGATACATTAAACCTCCTTTTCACAGAGCATGGCTCATGTTTTGGTGACGGTCACTCTATTCTCAGTGCGGGTTTTATTTAATATTCTATCATTCGAAACGTTTTATTCGGAAACACAAAGGATTGGTGTATTTTGTTTTGACTACAATCACGCTTTTCATACCTTTCAAAGAAATGCGATAATGTTTAAAACCCTTTACCACAACAAAAAATCTTTGGACTTGTCCAAAATCCAGAGCGTTTGCAGACGACACATTTAATGTTGCTTAAATGGTGAAATTTGACTTTGAAGGGTAGGAGACGTTGTAAGAAAAGGAGAAAATGCTGATTACCAGCATTTTCTCCTTTTCCAATAATATTTCCAAAAGCCATTTTCCTCAGGGTCGTTAAAATTCGGGTTTGTGTGGTAAAGGGTTTAATACTTACAACCAGATTGCAGTGTAGTATCAAACTGGTTGATACCACCAAACGCCTTAATAACAAAGTAGGAGCATTTGTTAAACTGTCTGGTAAGCACATGCGTTCGTTTTGGGACGAACTTCGCCATCTATATGTAATCTAATATATGACGTCTTATATATTACACTATATATAATGGCGAAGTCCGTCACAAAACGAACGCCTGCGCTGGTAATTCTAAATTATCAGACTTATATATATATATGACTGAAGCAAGGAGAGTCTTTGGTACCGTTACTTTTTATACTTTTTCCCCCTAAACAGTATTGCAGGAAAATTTGAGTTTGATTCATAAAATGGTTCCGAGTTGGAGGTTCTTTTTAAACTTTTATCTGCTGGTTCTTTAAAAGCATGTGCAGACGACAGTTTAAATGTGGCTCAAGTGGCAGTACTTGTATTTATATCTGACAGAGCAGAAAACATTGTGAGAAAAGGAGAAATGCTGGTAAAACTCGTTAAAACTCGGGATTGTGTGGTAAGGCGTTAAAACAGTGCCATTGTTTCAATGATACTCGACTCTAGTTCTGTCATCTTGAAGGTAGTATCAGATTGGGTTTGCCTGTTGCAAATGGCTTGGCTTCGTAAAAGCCGGGTTGTACGCACGTTCGCAACCTGCTTTCTCACAAAAATGTTGAATGTTGAGGGACTAGGGCTATTTGCTTCAATGTCTAGGCAGCAACACAGCCAGGTTTGGTGTACTCATGTCGAGCTGCTTTCTCACAGAAATGTTGGAATGGCGAGGGTGTCGTGTCGCACTGACGAGGCTGCGCAACAGTAGCATTGGTGTGTGCTCTTTTGTGAGCTCGGTTCTTATACAGGTGTTGATTGACTGAATGGTGTTCACGCCGCTTCCAACATTATTTCAGTCATATCACGGCGACAGCTCACGTATTAATGTATTTCCTGGGTTCCACCAGTACTAGGCTAGGGCTCTGAAGTGTCTTGCCCAAGGATACTCCCACGAAAAACCCAATGGATCCATTAGGCTCGAACCTGGGGTCTCCAGGTCACGAGTCCTACACTTTACCATTGAGGTACGCAGGACCCCTGTTCTCTTTTGTGTGATGCATTCTCAGACAGATGTCGATTGCTTGAATGGTTTTTTACGCCGCTTCCAACGTTATTGCAGTCATATCACGGCGACAGCTCACATATTCATGTTCGTCCTGGGTTTCACAGGTACGAGTCAATGGTTCTGAAGTATCTTGCCTGAGGACACTCCCACGAAAAACCCAGTGCTTCAAGCCAGGCTCGAACCCTGGGGTCCTTATTCACCAACCATTCTTAAGATCGTTCTCAGTCTTATTCTCCAGAATTCTCTAAATTTGAAAGTAGCACAACTTCTGATCGGCTAAACCAAATGGTTTAGCCAATCAGAAGTTGTGTTACTTTCAAATTTAGAAAATCTTGTAGACTAAGACTAAAATATCCTTAGGAACGGTTGGTGAAAACGAATCCGGGTCTCCAGGTTACGAATCCGACATTTTACCACTGAGCCACGCGGCAGCCCTCATACAGATGTTAAGCAGTGAGGAATAAGGGTTTTCTGCTCCAATGACTTAGCTGCGTTATAGCAGGGTTGCGTGAAGATCCTCTGCTAGCTTTTTTTTTTTGGCGTCGCTGTGTGAATGTGCTGGCTTTTGACCTACTTTTTGTTACTGATAAAAAAATGAATACGTAGAAATTTGTGATTGGTCAAAAAAGTAGACATGTTTATTCTAAGGGCCCCTGCCTATTTACGGCATATTTACGCCGTCTATCTTTTTTAAAAGATATTTCTTGTTTGAGCTTGCCTTCTCGGATATTAGCAGAGCTGTCAGGGATGTGGGTTCGTGTCGCAATTACTAGGCAACATAACAGACTAGGTGCTAAGTAATCTTTGGTGAGCTGCTTTCTGACTTAAATCGCGAGTGTTGAGGGACAAGTTAGATGTTGCTAATACATGTATGATGGAAGTCGTCTTTGGAATGGTACAAAACATTGCGGAAAAATGAAAGCATGATGGTTATCAGCACTTCCTCATTTCCCCACGATGTTTTCTAAAGAGTCTGTCTCTCAGGGCCGGGAATGTTTTGTAAAGCGTTACGTTGCGAGGGACGAGGTTTTCCGAGAAAATAATGCTAACAATTACACTTCATTTTTATATCGTTAGACATTGTGATGACAACATCTCGTAGACACGCATGCATGCATGAATACACGCACACACGCTGGCACACGTGTACGTACGCACATCATGTACGTAGCCAGGAATGTAGCGAAGATGAAGCCTAATCCATTTTATTCTTTTGTACTTTCTTTTTGCCGTTTTTCCTCGAGCCAAATAAGTGGTAACACTTAGAGGGACAAGAAACATTTTTTAGACAATGTAGACCAAGATCAGACTGCATTTTGAGGACAGTGTAGATCAAGATCACACTGCACAGACCGTGCAGCCTGATCTGTGATGTACATTGGCTTATCTTTTGTGAAAAATTTTGGCAAAAGCACCGTTCAATTTGACTCGATTTGGTCTTTTGTGTAATGGAGAAACAGCATTTCATCTATTTGGTGCTATTAACTTTGAAACTTTGGTTTTCTGATTTGCTTCCGCCTGGCTTAAGCGCTATGCTCTGTGAAAGGGGGATTTAATGCATCAGCAAAAAGCACCGACCCAGGTCAGCCTGCACAGTCTGCGCAGGCTGACCTGGGTCGGTACTTTTTGCATTGGTCAATTTTCTGTATATCCAAGGACCATTCTACCTAAGGATTTAGTCGGTTGTTAGATAAAATGGATTTCATGGATCCATAATGATGCAATAAATTGGTTTATCACATAAAACCACCTCCAGCAGTATATTAAACCCATGACTTATTTTTGATAATACACTAGTGTATTATCGTTTTTTGGGTCCTGGTTTTGGTTATGTTTGTAGTCATTAGCGCGAGAAACCGGCGAAACCAACCCAGAGCACGTGCCGGAATTTGTACAGCTTCGCGGGAAAATGACGCCATTATTTCTAAGATGTATACATGCGGAAAATGTTATGGTTTTCATGCTGAATAACAACGAGAAATGCAGCATAAGTTATTTGAAGTAAACAAATTAATGAAATATTTCGATTTAATCCCTATTAAAATTGTTTTCTTTTAATTTTGATGTAAACGTCACATAACTATCTTCTTGTGTATGTACACAATTCAAACCGAACTACATCTGTAAACATGGATCCGTGAACGATGTATAGGCTAAGTTGATGATGCAGGATACTTATTTGTCTGTAATTCGTTTTATGTAATAAATAGAATCTCACATTCGTGTTTATGTATTATGATTTTTATCAAACTCATTGACTAAAATGTATATGACGCTCGCCAAGGCTCGCGTCATATAATTTTGGTCAACTCGTTTGATAAAAATGATAATACATAAACACTCATGTAAGATCCCCTATATGATACTTCACGGAGATGCATTAAACCCCAATTTGCCAGAGTATGGCTCATATGCAAATGAGGCTTTTACTCTCCAACGGTTTTCAGCTTAGTAAAGAAATAAGACAGTAAAAGTAGGACACCATGATTATTTCCAAATTTTATTAAGCTTCAAAATAAATATATCACAGACTTTTGAAAAAGGTTGAAAAATGGGACGAACACTGGGAAATATATCGAATAGGACTGCCTTGGAAACATACAATAATACTAATAGAAACCACAAATAAAACAAATAATGACACGTGAAAATGAGGCATGAAAATTTCTTAAAGATAAGTCCCGGTAACGCTTTACCAGAGGACAAAATTTTAGACTTGTCTATATTGACAGAATGACAAGCATGGTTATATTGACATTATGACAGTTGTCTGCGCATGTCAATATTCTTCAAAAATTTGACCTGTCTGCTATGACGTATCACTATACCCTGTACAGGAGAAATTAATACGCGAAATAACAAGCGGATAATGGCTATAAATAATACATCTTGGAAAAATCAAGCCAGTTTTTCGCTACAAATTTCTTACTGATTTCAAACGGGGAAAATAATTTCATGAAATATCATTGTTTAGTGCAAATCTCTGTAGACAGTTTCTAAAAATAGACATGGGGAAAACCGGGATCGATTCTGTACCCTGAATGTCCATATCAGACAGGTTATGTATTTGAAAAATGCCACCTAGCGGAAGATAATGCAGTATGACAAACAAGATTCAATTTGGCTCAAACAAGCGGGCTCGTCTTAGAAATTGTAGAAAGCCGAATACGGAAAAACGAACACATGCTGGTTACCAAAATTTTATAGTTCGTTCAGTATGGTCTCAGAGGTCTTCTTCCTCAGGTCGTAATTCGGTAAAGGATTAACCCTTAAGCAGCTAAATAAATCTTTACCAAACGACAAAATTTCAGAATGACCCAAATTGAAGGCGTTTGCAGACGACATATTGAAAGTAGCTCAAAAGATGATTTCTGTCTTTGATAGGGTAGAAAACTTTGTGGGAAAAGGAGAAAATGCTGGTTACCAGCATTTTCTCCTTTTCCCACAATGTTTTCAAAAGGCTTCTTTCTCAGGGTCGTTAAAACTCGTGACTGTACGAAACTTTCAAGCCTAGTAAAAATGCGAATAATTCTATTTCAAAATTATTATTATTATTATTATTATTATTATTTTTTTTTTTGGAGAAAAAAATATCTCCTTATCGGAGAGCGAAGATCCAAGATCAGACTGCACGTTCTGTCCAATCTGATCTTGATCTATACTATCCGCAAAAGGTCAGTGAGTCGCGCTTAGCAGCCCAAGGGTTAATTCCGTGTTCTTTTCGAATATGCGGTAAAATTGAATAGTCTAGTACAAGTCAAACCTGTCCTTGTAGCCAACCCTATTATGCAACCAGCCTGTTTTATGTGGCCATAGTTTCAATTCCTAGATAATAAAACATAGGAACAAATTTACATGTGTTAAGCGAGGACCCGCCTTTAGCAAGCGGTATTCTATGGGAACCATACTGTTATCATCAGAATTATTTTCATACTTTTAAATGGTATGATCTAAATTTAAAAGCATTTGAACACCTGTATTGATTTTTTTTGGCCGCTATAGGGCCTTTAAACAATTCGTAAATTAAAAAAAAAATAAACGCGAAGAAAACGCTCACACACACACAGACTGCAGAAAAACAATATTAACAACGACCGCTGTCAGACAAGCACACTAGGCATCAAATACACCCGAAATACATTGACAAAGCAAATAGCTTGAGAACTCCTTGGTGTTAAAAACACAAAATGGTTACCAGTACAATAAAAGGCAGTTTGACCCTTAGGCTGCGAAGCGCGATTCAGTGCCCATTTGCGGACAGTGTAGATCCAATATCAGACTGCACAGAACGTGCAGTCTGATCTTGGATCTACACTGTCCGATACGATGAGTTTTTTTCCAGCAACAAGAGCTTTGTAATCGCAGTGTTTCGGTATATACGAGACTATTGGCTGGAAGTCTTTAGCCTGTTTATTTAGCACGTTAAGGGTAAAAACAAAACCACGCTACTCTTTACAATCGATGAACATTCGATCAAGTGCCAAACCAAAATCATCTTCCGAGATTCATAAGATCTGAGGCTAGTTGATAAAAGAGATAAAATTTTATTAAATGCGTCAAGAAAAGGTATTAAGCTAGCCTTTTTTGCGAGCTTAATGACGTTTTCCTGGAGATTTAAATAAATCTTATCTCTAAAGCCTATGAATGTCAGATTCTTTTTGTTATAACATGGCCATATCTCAAGAATTACAGGTCGTGATGACTGCATAGAAAAGAAAAAAAAAGTCCTACATTTACGCGTGGAAATGTTCAGAAGTGGGAAGGCCTGGCTGCTTTGACAGAAGTTTATGTTTCTCGGATAAACATAGTTTACAAAGAAGCTTAATCCTAGAACTAATTGATATTAAATATAAAAGGAAAATACCCCAATACTTAGCTTTACCACGATCATCAGTGTTAACAGTTGAGTTGATAGTGAAATTTGAATCGGACGTGTTTTAAAAATAAAAGCCCTGTGCTGCGTTTCACTAAACTGCGCAGATTTACGCAAATTATCTAGGATTCTATATACACACATACGATCTCTGCTTTAACCAAAGGTATAAGCAAGCGTAAAGTTATTCATATATTTACTCAAATCGTAAAGTTATGCAGTTAAGTGAAATTTGTTTTCAGACTTGATGTTTGCTTACCTAAACTACGTACGCAAATTTCGCGTATACGCAGTTAAGTGCAAGGTAGCCCAAGAATACAATGCCCAAGCGCTTCAGGAGGGCATACAAAATTTGCCCCCATCGACCTGAAAACGAGACAATGCGTTAAACTTGAAAAAATTGCAACTTACGTGAAAAATGATCATTTATGAAACTAATTAATTTGATATTTTGATTAGCGAGACCCGAAACTGTTAACAACAGAACCGAATGGGGTGTCGTACATGGCTCAATGAAGTCTATTTTAGTTCGACATCTTAGAAGCTTTGGCACTGGTAGTATCAGTTACTATAACTTAACCCTTTCCCAAACAACAAATTTTGGACTGGTCCAAATTGAAACAGTTTACAGACGACAATTTCATATTTGATGAAAATGGCAGAAAGTTCTCAAAAAGAGTAGAAAACACTGTGGGGAAAGGAGAAATTGCTCGTTACGAGCAATTTCTCCTTTTCCCACAGTGTTTTCAAAAGACTTGTACTGCAGACACGTGAAAACCAGGGCTTGTTTGGGAAAGGGTTAATAAAAAAAATCTAGTGCAGACAAACTATTTTTTTTTCAAATCTTGCACCAGACAACTTTTGAACGATTGCTGAAAACAGAGAGAAAAAAAAAAATCATAACTCTTTACCAAAAGACAAAATTTTAGACTAGTCCAATTTGGAAGCATTTATAGACGACGAATTAATTACGAATCAAATGATGGGATTTATTTTTGAAAGGGTAGAAAATATTGTGGAAAAAGGAGAAAATGCTGGTTACCAGCATTTTCTCATTTTTTCCACAATGTTTTCTAAAGCCTTCTTCTTCTTCAGGGTCGTTAAATCTCAGGATTGTGTAGTAATGTGTTACAGAGAAATTATTTAGGTTGTTGCGATGTTTTCACAACTGTTGATGTATATGAATTTTACTTGTGTTGGTGTTCCATATTTTTTTTTATAAAGGAACATTAATGGAATCGTCTGCGACAAAAAAACATGTCGGAATTTAGCCCTCTAACCAAATAATTTTAAACAGTTTCAACAGACCTCAAGAAAAGGAATTTTGAAAAAAAAGTTATAAAAAAGAAGAATGCTGATTTTCAGCATTTCCTTCATTGCCCACATTTTTATTCTATACCCTTCAAAAGCAAATCCCATTGCTTTATCCCTTTACCAAAAAAATGCAGCCTTTTAGCGACCCTGATCAAGAAGGCTTTTGAAAACATTGTGGGTAAAGGAGAAAATGCTTTTCTATCCTTCCAAAAACAATTTTCAATTTTTGAGCCATGTTTAATGCTTTCAATTTGGAAATGACTAAAACATTCCCGTGTAGTAAAGGGTTTAGTCACATTCAATTTGTCGTCTGGAAATCTTTCAATTAGGACGAGTCCAAAATTTTGTCGTATGATGAAGAATCAAAAAGCGCCAAATCAGTGAAATATACACGCAGCTGTCAAATTGTTTCGAAGCGCCAAGCTTTGACTGTGAAATTAACACTCTCGGTGCAATATGAACCCAGATAGGGCTATTTTGGTCAGAAAAATCACACAAATAGAGGATATTACGAATTCTGTGTAAACTGATTCTGATCGACACTGACCGCTATGGTAACTGTAATAGTGATAAGTGTTTACCGAACAATTCTGTCTTCTTGACCCCTGAGAAAACAGGCTTTTAAAAAACATCGAGGGAATAGGAGAAAATGCTGGTATCAGCATGTTCTCCCTTTCCCATGTTGTTCTCAAAGGCCTTCCACGTCGTGGTCCCTAAACCCTTTACCACAAAATCCAGAATTTTAAGGACCCTAAGGAAGGGGGCCTTTTGAAAACTTTGTAGGAAAAGGAGAAAATGCTGGGAACCAGCATTTTCTCCTTTTCCCACAAAAGTTTTCTTGCCTTTGAAATAGAAATATGTTTTGAATGAAAATGCTGTTTATTTAGACAAACCTACGATTTTGTCGTTTGGTAAAGGGTTAAAAACAAGACTATTTGATCAAAAAAGAAAACAGTCAAAGCAAATACTTCAATTCAAATGATAAATTCAAAATATCGTACTGGTCGAAAAAACTGCTATTGTACTTATCAGTTCTAGAATTTAGTGAATAACAGACATTGAATCATCGTCTGGTTGCAAGTTTTTTTGATGAAAAGAAAAAAAAAAAAAAAAAAACACTTTTGAATTATTGATGAAAAAACGCGTTGAAAAAACGTTTAAGATTTCATACACCCGAAATCATTGCGGCAAAAGAGAAATCCCATGTTTGAAATAAATACATGAATATAGGTACATATGAAACGAGAAAAATAATTAAAAAAGATAGACGGCTAAATTTGCCAGCAAAAAGGCAGGGGCTCTTAGAGAAAAAACTCTACATTAATTTTTTTTACCACAGGGCCCTTACAATAAACATGTATACATAATTGACCAATCACAAATTTCTATTTATTAATTTGTTATCAGTGCCAAAAAGTAGGTCAAAAGCCAGCACATTTAGCTACGCCGAAAAATGAAAAATGAAAATGAGAAATAGTAACGTCGAAATTTTATGGTCCGCACCTTCCGATTAGAGTTATTTAGAAAACAAAATTCTAGGCCAACAGCGAATAAATATAGATCTACTTGCACATTTTCAAATCAGGTTCAATTATCTCGATCGTTTGGTAACAGGTTGAACCATATTTTTGTTGACTTTTGTTTCTTTATTAACCATTTACTGTATACAATGACGCCTTTTGACGCCCCTGGGAAAGAAGCACTTTGAAAACATTGTGGGAAAAGGAGAAAATGCTGGTAACCAGCATTTTCTCCTTTTCCCACAATGTTTTCTACCCTATGAAAGGAAAGTTGCACCATTTGAGCCACATTGAAATTGTCGTCTGCAAATGCTTTCAATTTGGACAAGGCTATAATTTTGTCGTCTGGTTAAGGGTTAAGAGGATGTTTTCAAGTAATATGAGCCACGCTCTGGCAAAAGAGGACTTAATGCATCTCCGTGATCCAAGATATTAAATCAAGCGATTACATCAATGATTAATTTTGAGGACTGGTCCTTTGACATACAGAAAATTGACCGATAGCGAAACGTTTCGGCGCAGGTCAGCCTGCCCGGACTGCGTAGGCTGACCTGAGTCGATACTTTTCGCATAAGCATTAAGCCCCTTTTCATAGAGCATGGCTCATATCTAACTGAGGTAAAAAGACAGTGAATAAAGATTCTTGCAAAAAAAATCAAATCAACTTTTGTTATCTAATTGTCTTTTTTTTTCTATATTTGATGGTATTCTGGGGTTCCTAAAAAGATTGGTGTTTTAATCGTCAATATTTAATCAGCCAATTAACCCTTTACCGCACAATGACTCCTTTTAACAACCATGGGAAAGAAGCCTTTTGAAAGCATGGTGGGTAAAGGAGAAAATGCTGGTGACCAGCATTTTCTCCTTTTCACACTATGTTTTCTACCCTATCAAAGAAAAATCGCAAAAGTACAGCCACATTGACATAGTCGTCTGCAAATGCTTTCAATTTTGACGATGCTAAAATTTTGTCGTCTGGTAAAGGGTTAAAACTTTAGCACTCTCTTTTTTCATAAAAAAAGAAACCCAAAAAGTAAGAAGATACACATAATATCATGGGGCTTTTGTCCGTACTTCTGTTAAAGTACCAATAGCTGCCAAAAGTAAACAAAGGGGGTGCTAAAATGCATTTAAATTTAAATCATACCATTTAAAAGTATCGAAATTATTGTGAAAATAACAATCTGTTATTGTACGGTCAGTCCAAGAGTTAGTCAATGGCAGAGAAAGCATTTTTCTGCCAGGGACTAAGTCTTGGACCTACCACACAGTAACAGATTGTCATCTTCACAATATCTTCCATACTTTTAAATGGTATAATTTAAATTCAAATGCATTTTCACACCTGCATTGGGTTTTTGGCCGCTATTGGGCCTTTAAGTGCATTGGGCTTTTCTCCATATGGGGCTTTCATCCCATGGGGCTTTTGTCATATGGGGCTTTTGTCCGTGGGGCTTTCATCCTATGGGGCTTTTTGTCCGTGCCACGCCTATCAGATATATAGTTTTGAAAACGAAGCTATCGGCTAACAGATCTAACCTTTCTACAGTTGAGTTCGATTTTATCAAACTTTAACTACACTATACTCTTTCGGATACTTAAACCAACTTTTAGTTTCTTTGCAGACAGCGTAGATCAAGATCTGAACGTGCAGCCTGTTCCGTATTCAACAACCATTCTCAAGAACATTCTTGGTCTTATTCTCAAGCATTTTCTAAACTTGAAAGTAACACAACGTCTGATTGGCCAAACCACTTGATTTAGCCAATCAGAAGTTGTGTAACTTTCTCAAATATAGAATTAGAGAAACATAAATCTAAAGAATGGTTGGTGAATACGGACCGATAAAACTTGTCCTGCGAAAAGTAGAAAATATTGCAGGCAAAAGGAGAGAATGTTCGTTACCAGCATTTTCTCATTTTACCCACAATATTTTCAGAAGTCTTTTATCCTCATGGTCAAGTCAATACTTGAGATTATTTGGTAAACGGTTTAAAAAATTTAGATAATGAAAGTGAATGATTTTTTGTCATAAAATGACACAATTAATAAAGTAACATTTAACAAATCACTTTTAAACATGTTTAAGTCACCATTTATACCCAGCAGCCACCTGGACTGAGCAGCCAATATTTCAATCAAAGGATTTCTAAGTTGTCAGGTTGTTTCAGAAATAATGAGGCGGTTCATTGGCTTCATAATGCTATTTTACGTAACGTTTGACCAATGAATTGACACGTTGCAAAATGCCATATCTCGCTCTCATCAATAACTAATGGGGTGCAGTTCATTGGCTCCATAATAATATTTTACGGAAAATTTGACCGATGAATTGACACGTTACAGATTACTCGCATGAAGTCTAAATTCAGTAACGATAAACTCAATTTTAGTAAAGAAATCCTAGATTTTTCAGCATAGTTAAACTCCATGTTGGAGAGTTCTTAATTGAAACATGAGTTTTGATTGGTTGAAGAGTCACTTTTGTAGCCCATGAATATTCATAAAAAACGCGATCCCGGCAGTAAAATTTCCAACAACAAGTAATGTTTAAACAGAGAGACAAACGTGAGGGCCAAAGATTGCCTTAACCCAGTATCAAACAATCACGTGTTTTAACGACCTTGATGGAGAAGTCTTTTGAAAACATTGTGGAAAAAGGAGAAAATGCTGCAAACCAGCATTTTCCCCTTTTTCCACAGTGTTTTCTACCATTTCAACAATAAAATCCTATGATATGAACCATACTTATTATTTTTTTTAACAAATGGTAGTAACAAAGGAAATAAAAAATACCGGTCCATGAGTAAATTTCAATAAGAGGCTGCTCAAACCAGGAGAGCTAAAAAATTCTGCCCTTCACTCGTTTACATATTCTCTCGAAACACCTTCACTCGTTTACATTTTCCTTCGAAACAGCTTCACTAGTTTACACTTTCCTTCGAAACAGCTTCACTCGTTTACACTTTCCCTCGAAACAAGTCTGACTTCAACGCCATCTTGTGGAAATATCGTCGCACCTTCCACGATCTTTAATTTTGGTCCTAAAGTCTTTCCCGGTACAACTGTGAAACTTTTAAGTAATCTGACCATTGTCATCTTGCCTTCAAGCTGGGCAAGACGAAGCCCAACGCACGTGCGTGGACCGCTACCAAATGGCATCCAAGACATGGGATGTCTTTGGGATTTTTCTTCTGCAGAAAATCTGAAAAAAAAAAAAAAAAAACATGATATTTAACGAAAATCACCATAAAACATATGCATAGAATATCACTAAAGGCAATTTTTCCCACTTGATTCAGTAATTAATCATTTTTGGACAAGGGAACGCTAGTCTATTGCCATCAAGAGTGGCCAAAGATCCAAATGTAAACACTGTCCAACAGAAAATAGTTTTATTTGAAAGAAATCGGAATTTTGTTAAACATCTCGATGTTGAAATCAACTACAAAATCTCATCTACTTCAATATGAACGATTTCCACTTCAATCTTGTATGGAGCAACCAAGTTTTATTTTTACCAAGGCAAATTATTCAGCACTCGTTAGTCTATCAGTACTTTCAGTACTTTGATTAAAATTTGGCGAGATTACAGGAATTGAAATATCCCCCTTAAAGGTTTTTTTAAACACAAATCGTGATAAACTATCTCATTTTTTCGTCGAATAGTAAACGACTTTTGAAAAACATAGTGGCAAAAGGAGAATTTGCTCTTGAAAAAGAATTTTCAGTTGTACCTATGCACTAAACCTTTACTAAAATAGTCCCATGTTTGAGCTATCACGAGGAAAAAGAGCTTTGGAGAATATTATGGAAATAGAAGAAAATGCTGGTAACCTGCATGTTCTCCTTTTCCCAGAATGTTTTCAGTCCTTTCAAAGACAAAGTGCATCAAATAATGGCGTTCATTTTGTCGTTTGCAAATGCTTTCGGTTTGGCCTGTTTTGAAATATTGTCGTTTGGTACAGTGTTAAATCTTCAGCAGACAACAAAATTGTTGACTTGTCAAATTTGAAAGCATTTGCAGACGACAAATTAAATGTAGCTTAAATGATGAGATTTTCATGCAAAGGTGTAGAAAACTTTGTGAGAAAAGGAGAAACACCTGGTTACCAGCATTTTCTCCTTTTCCCACAATGTCTTCAAAAGACTCTTTCCTCATGATAGTTAATGTATTGATTGTACAATGAGTGTGTATATTCGGATGCATAAATCGAATTAAATATAAGTAAAAACACAGGATTTTTTGGTAATTAGTTAAACGTCAATTTATGCCAATTATCCACATTTAACAAGTCTGTTTTCATTACCGTCTGCTACCATTTGCTAACTCACACAGCTTGTAATGAGTTCTGTCATCATTATACAATAAACGAGGCATGCCATGTGAAAAGGGTGTTTTAACGCACCAGCAAAAAGCATCGACTCAGGTCAGCCTGCGCAGACCACGCAGGCTGACCTGTGTCGAAACTTTTTGCTGTTGGTATATTTTATACATGTACAAGGAGCATTCTACCTCAGGATTTAGTTGGTTGTTAGGCTGCGATCACATAGAACTATACTATTCGGGTATACGGTGCACGTTTATGCAGGGCACGCGAATAGTTTGAATCGAACAAGGTTATCTCATAATACCGGGTCACATAAGGCTGCGATCACATAGAACTATACTGTATACGGTATTCGGTATACGGTATACGCTATTCGGTATACGCTATACGGGCACGGCGAGTCATATAGGGTAGCACGCGCGCCCCACTCGGTCTTTGGTTGGTTGTATTGGGGTTTAACGCCACTTTAACAGCTAAGGTCATATCATGGCGGTCGGTGACGCACATGTGTTTCCTGGCTTTCTCACACCAGTACTAACACAACTTTCTTTCCAAAGCCACCGACTACTTTTCTCACATGCTTCAGCAGAGGTGAGAGGCGAAAATACGCCGGAAAGAAAGTTCGCCTCAACCGGGTATCGAACTCACAACCACCAGGTCATGAGTCCAACACGCTCACCACTGAGCCACCCAGGCGGGCACTCGGTCTTTGACGCCGATCCTATGGACACGTCCGACGAAGAAGGCATGTGCAATGAAATTGCAATAAAGTGAGTACAAATGAAACCTATTGTTTCTAAATTATCATATTGTACGCAATAAGTCGTGATAGGGGAAATTCAGAACGCCTGTACTCACGAAATCCAGCTGACACATCCGAACAGGATGGTATACGCTGCACGAAAATCGAACCCGAACGATTCCCACTATTCTATACTATACGCAGGTATACGGCTGTTTAGAATAGTGCCCTCTTATGTGACCCGGTATTATGAGATAACCTTGTTCGATTCAAAATATTCGCGTGCCCTGCATAAACGTGCACCGTATACCCGAATAGTATAGTTCTATGTGATCGCAGCCTAAGAGGGCACTATTCTAAACAGCCGTATACCTGCGTATATTATAGAATAGTGGGAATCGTTCGGGTTCGATTTTCGTGCAGCGTATACCGTCCTGTTCGGATGTGTCCGCTGGATTTCGTGAGTACAGGCGTTCTGAATTTCCCCTATCACGACTTATTGCGTACAATATGATAATTTAGAAACAATAGGTTTCATTTGTACTCACTTTATTGCAATTGCATTGCACATGCCTTCTTCGTCGGACGTGTCCATAGGATCGGCGCCAAAGACCGAGTAGGGCGCGCGTGCTACCCTATATGACCCGCCGTGCCCGTATAGCGTATAGGGTATACCGAATAGCGTATACCGTATAGTTCTATGTGCATTCGGCATACCTCGGGTGATCCGGTGATCAAATCCCTCGGCTGTATCACGTAGCTTGATATGCACCTACACGGTACATTTCGCACATCTCCGGAAGCACACCGCTTTACCGTCATTGAAATTGTAAGGCCCCTCTTTAGAAAGAACGCATGAGTAAATTTTCTATCTTTATCTTTCTAAGAGTATTTCAGTCGGCAAACAGTTTGTACATTCAATTTTTAGCGTGGTTTATCAATTCCTCTAGGAGCTTTAATCGACAGATCGATAGAAGTAAATAACTTCACAGTGGTTGTTCATGTCGTTGCTAAGCGATCTACAGGGGCGCCGCCATGTTTAAGATCATGTGATTGGTAGTTCAAAATGGAAGCCTCCCTTATACAGACGAGGTTAGATGTAGGTACGGAATCGGCCGAGTTGTGACGAGTGGTTCTATGTGATCGCAGCCTTAGACAAAATGGATTTTATGAATCCATAGTAATGTGATGACTTGCTTTGTATAATGCATCACGAAGATGCTTTAACCCTTTACCACACAATCCCGACTTTTAACGACCCTGAAAAAGAAGCCTTTTGAAAACATTGTGGGAAAAGGAGAAAATGCTGGTAACCAGCATTTTCTCCTTTTCCCACAATGTTTTCTAACCTTTCAGAAACAAATGCAGTCATTTTAGCCACATTTCATCTGTTGTCTGCAAATGCTTTTAATTTGGACCAGTCGGAAATATTGTCGTGTGGTAAAGAGTTAAACCCCATTTTGCCGGAGCATGGCTGACATCTTTATTTCGTCTGCGCAGAAAATGCCTTCGGAATTTGGTTGGTATATGTGCAAACGCTTTCAATATAGGCTAAAATAGAACATTGACCCTTGGAATACAACACCTGGATTTTGCCCAAATTGAAAGCATTTGCAGACGACAAATTAAATGTAGCTTAAATGACGTGGATACATATTTATAGACTTAAATGGCTTTGAAAGGACCTTTTTCAGATTTTTGTTTTTTGCGCAAATTAAAAACAAAATGTTAAAATACTGAAAATTACTACAAAATGTACTTTTCTCTGCAAGCACTAAGAAACCGAACTGTTACTTTTAGCAACAGATGCAATTTCGGCGTTAAAGAACGGGTTTGTTGCTTTCCAATTCGTAACCTGTCTATTTTCATGAGGTCAGATATGACGTCATCATATTTATGTGAATACGATTCCACCACTCGTCACAACTCGGCCGATTCCGTACCTACATCTAACCTCGTCTGTATAAGGGAGGCTTCCATTTTGAACTACCAGTCACATGATCTTAAACATGGCGGCGCCCCGTAGATCGCTTAGCAACGACATGAACAACCACTGTGAAGTTATTCACTTCTATCGATCTGTCGATGAAAGCTCTTAACGGAATCGATAAACCACGCTAAAAATTGAATGTACAAACTGTTTGCCGACTGAAATACTCTTAGAAAGATAACGATAGAAAATTTACTCATGCGTTCTTTCTAAAGAGGAGCCTTACAATTTCAATAACGGTAAAGCGGTGTGCTTCCGGAGATGTGCGAAATGTACCGTGTAGGTGCATATCAAGCTACGTGATACAGCCGAGGGATTTAATCACCGGATCACCCGAGGTATGCCGAATGACGATTCCACATTATCGATCACGTGACATCCCGCAAACCACTGCGATATTCTGGCGCGAAATTTAGAATGCCTTAGATGGCTAAATATTCCATTAAGGTAATACCATTCAAAACATTTTCTCCCCGAATTTATGTTCATTATTTATTGATGGTTTGCCAGCTATATTGCCATACTAAAAATTGGTTCTATCATAAAAAAAAAAATGTGAATAGCCCCCTTTAAGGGTTACTGTCGCACGTGACAAGAAAAATCGACCGCAGGATGATTCATCTTTCAACGGTTTTGAGTAAATAGAGCATTAATAAAAAGAAAATTACTGTATATTTTGGTATATATATATTAGTTACAAATTGAACAAAGCCATAGAGCCACAAAGTTGTACATGTATTTATACCAATAATGCTTGCGTGTCTAATAACTTGCGGTGAGTATGAGTCCAGTCAGGGATAGGCGAAATAACTGTTTGGCTCTTGTCTGTGGCGCCGAGCCCAATAGATTAATTATTAACCCTTATCCTGCTAGATAAGTGAAATGAAACTTTCAAGCGGATAGTAAAAACCCTATTTCCATATCGGACAGTGTAGATCACAGATCAGACTGCACGTTCTGTGCAGTCTGATCTTGATCTACATAATTCTAGATCCATAAAATCCATTTTGTTTACTAACCTACCGAATCATCACATAGACTGGTTCTCGGACATGCAGAAAATTGACCAACAGCAAAAAGTTTCGACGCAGGTCAGCCTGCGCGAACTGCGCAGGCTAACCTGGGTCGATATTTTATTCATATGCATTAAACCCCTCTTTCACAAAGAATAGCTCACATAATAGGCATATACTGCGTTTAACTATTCAACAAGTACATTTATAGGCCCCCCCATGGCCATTCGCTTTTCGATTACAATCATTCACTCTTTATTAAAAATACAATCATTAACCCTTTCCCAAACGACAAATTTTGGACTGGTCCAAATTGAAGGAGTTTGCAGACGACAATTTCAAATTTGATGAAAAATGGCAGACAGTTATCAAAAAGGGTAGAAAACACTGTGGGAAAAGAAGATATTGCTCGTTACGAGCAATTTCTCCTTTTCCCATAGTGTTTTCCAAAGACTTGTACTGCAGACACGTGAAAACCAGGGCTTGTTTGGGAAAGGGTTAAACCAACTTCTTACGCGAAAACCATAAATCCCAAACTTTGACACTAAACACCTCCACTTCTTTTACATTAAGTACTACTTTATATACCTGTAGGAAATAGGTCATTAACCGAAAATCGATCACGAAAAGCCCCCCACTAACCCATTTCCTTGATATCACGATGCCCAATATTATTTGCGAATAGTGAAGGATGAGAGAAGTTTGTTTCTTAGTGCCCTTTGATTTTCTTTCGCGCATATCGAATCCAAATCGATTATGTGGACTTAAATTGACCCTAAAGATAAAAAAAAAAATGATGATGATGATGATGATGATGATGGAGACAGCAATGACGATGATGATGATGACGACGATGATGATTATAATAATAATTAAATTGATGATGATGATGGTGATGATGATGATGATGATTTGTGGAAAAGGGAGAAATCGCTAGTTGCCTTTTGCCAAAATGTTTACAATATGCATTTTGCTGTACGACGAAGTAAATCATCTGCAAGAGTCAATGCGTAAATCCTTCGACCTTAAACCCTTTGCCACACAAGGCCAACTTCTGACGACCCTAAGGAAGAAGCCTTTTGAAAAAATTGTGGGAAAAGGAGAAAATTGTGGTAACCAGCATTTTCTCCTTTACCCACAGTGTGTTTTTTAACCCCATCAAAGAAAAATCGTATCATTTGAGCCACACTGAAATTATCTTCTACAAATGTTTTCAATTCGGACGGGTCTAAAATTTCGTTATGTGGTAAAGGGTTAACTCCTTACCAAGCAACAAAATTTACCAATTTCTAGATTTATCCAAACTGAAAGTATTTGCAGATGACAAATAAAATGTGACTCAAAAGTTGAAATTTATTTCAGAAAGAGTAGTGGGAAAAGGAGAAAATGCTGGTCATCCGCATCTTCTCCTTTTCCCACCACGTTTTCAAAAGCCTTTCTTCCTCAAGGTTGTTAAAAGTCATGACTGTGTGGTAAAGGATTAACTGTTAAATATATGAAGTGAAAATTTCCAATCGATAGTGAAAAAAAAAACTACTTCAAATATTGCGATTTAAACGTTCTTTTTGTTCGAAAAATTTCACCGTGCCGAACTATGTAGATAACAGATCAGACTGCACATTCCGCGTAGTCTGATCTAGATTTACACTACCCCCAAAAGACGCATTAAGTCACGCTTTGCTGACAAAGGGTTTTTTTTAGCAATAATGAAGATAATTGCATGCATGTGTTTGCCCTCCTTTTTTTTTACCTTTTGACCGAGGGAAATTATATTATAATTGATGTTATTTTTTCTTCAAATGGGTGAGTTAAAGAAGTCAGCAATCTATTTCTTAAACTTACTAACTGTTCCACTGACCCAGATTTACAGAATAAAGTGTGGAGTATAGCAATTTGGAGCGGAGTAGTTGTTATACTAGGTGCGGCCAGGTGTATGCATGCTTAAACAAAAGGGTAGCGGGTTTGAATTCTATGGTCGGCAAAATTTATTTGGAAGGCGAGTGGACTGGTTTTTTTTTTTTCATTGCTGAACAATATTTCGACATTGTGTTTTGGACAAGCCGTGTCGGTGGTTTGATTATCGTATATATTATCGCTGAAGAGACACTTATGCTCTGATAACACATTCGCCTTTTTCAAAGTCAAAATACAGAAATCGATTATATCAGCGTCTAAAAATAGCCAATAATCATTTTATTGTCTAAAAATAGACATTGACCATCCCAGTGTTTGAACTGAGACATTGAACAATCACATCTTTGCATCGATCGGATCTTTCCTTGTACAGCGAATGCAATTGGGTCATTTTAACCATCATTTATCTTAACCCTTAACCCTTTCCCAAACGACAAATTTTGGACTGGTCCAAATTGAAAGAGTTTGCAGACGACAATTTTAAATTTGATGAAAATGGCAGAAAGTTATCAAAAAGGGTAGAAAACACTATGGGAAAAGGAGAAATTGCTCGTTACGAGCAATTTCTCCTTTTCTCGCAGTGTTTTCAAAAGACTTGTACTGCAGACACGTGAAAACCAGGGCTTGTTTGGGAAAGGGTTAAGCTGCTAATCGCGACCCACTGACCTTTTGCGGACCGTGTAGATCAAGATCAGACTGCACAAAATGTGCAGTCTGATCTTTGATCTACACTGTCCGATACGGTATTTTCTCTCCGGTAAAATTCAACTTTGAAACCCCAATGTTTGGGCTTTTAGTATTGAGTAGAAATTTGCGTTTCATTTATTCAGCAGCTTAAGTTGTTAAAATCTATAACATGCATCATGTTATTTATCCATCGACTAGAAAACTAATGCTGTGTATATTCAGATTTTGGGCACCAGCATGCTCCTAGAAGCGTCCATAGTCAAGTCAAACCAAGTCAAGTTAAATCCTTTGGGGACAAAATATTTTTGTAATGTTTTATTGCTTTGTGAAAGGCAGAAGACGAATACAGATAGTGCCATATCAGTTCTGAGAACAGTATAATGAGCATGTGAAAAAGAGAAGATACCTGTATTGATGAACATGGCCATATGAATAAAACATGTAATTTTCGCTATAAGGTGAGCGAAGATTAAAAGTCACATAAACGAATTTTGCCAGTTTGTGAAGCAGTACAGTCGATGTACGGGATAACAAGTAGATAAAATTGTATTTTGTAGGCCATCTACAATAATACTTTGGGCATATTTCCGACCTCGGTTAACGATAAATGGGACAAACTAAAACGAAATAATTTTTTTGCCAGTTTGTGAAGCAGTACAGTCGATGTACGGGATAACAAGTGGATAAAATTGTATTTTGTAGGCCATCTACAATAATACTTTGGGCAT
The DNA here is from genome assembly GCA_945859785.2 of Tridacna gigas. Taxonomy (NCBI): domain Eukaryota; kingdom Metazoa; phylum Mollusca; class Bivalvia; order Cardiida; family Cardiidae; genus Tridacna; species Tridacna gigas. The sequence continues at coordinate 51,811,678 of OX244040.2, read as the reverse complement.
ATTTCCGACCTCGGTTTACGATAAAAGGGACAAACTAAAACGAAATAATATTCGTCTTCAACGGCATTCATATTACATTTAGTGCGTCCTCTTTCATTATGTGGAATGCTTCACCGACGTTTAACCTCTATAGCCAGTGCTGTGAATACTTTACAGACGTTTGTGAATAGAGCATTTCAATTTACACTGTACATAGTGCCTGATTGTACATTACAGACGTTTTGGGGGTCTTATACCTATCGGAAGGAAATTCTGCAAGCTAAAGACTCGCCTTGATCTTTTACCATGTTTTAACGACCACGTGGAAGAAGGCTTTTGAAAACATTGTGAGTACAGAACATATGCTAATAACTAGCATTTGAGCCATGCTCTGTGAAAAGGGGGCTTAATGCATCTCCGTAATGCATTAAAGCAAACAAATAATCACGTGACTATAACAACCTATTGAGTCATGAGGTAGAATGTTTTTTTTTTTCATTCAGAAAATTGACCAATAGCAAAAAGTTTCGGCTCAGGTCAGCCTGCGCGGACTGCGCAGGCTGACCTGGTCGATACTTTTTGCAGATGCAATTAGTCCCCCTTTTCACAGAGAATGGTTCATTCATTTTCTCCTTAACCAGCATTTTTTTTTCTGTCACCAAAAAGACAAATCCAAACATAAAAGCCACATTAACTCTTTTGGGCGCCAAATAAATAAACGCGACCTCAACGGACGGCTGCAAAGACAACCAAGTGGAAGTCAGACCGATTTTTATAGCATAGGCTTGACTACACAAGCGGACAGCATAGATCCAAGATCAGACTGCACGTTCTGTGCAGTCTGATCTGGATCTGTGCTGTCCGCAAAAGCCCATGTTTTCGCCTATGGCGCTGGAAGGGTTAAATTTGTCCCCTACAAAAAGCGTTTTAATTTGAAAAACATTACAACATAATCCTGTCGATTTCAGGGCAAATAAAGATTATTCTCAAAGACTTGCTTAATTCATTTTTAATAGTGGTTATTTTAGATTAAGCCGAAAAATTATTAATCTCAGTGCGGCACAATTTCGCTGGGAATTAAAAATATACATTAGCATTTTAAATGTGCAAAAAATAAGAGTGATCTTTGGGCTCCATTTATTTTACATTGATTATCAACGCAATTTAGAATTTTAACGATCCTAAGGAAGAAGGCTTTTGGAAATATTGTAGAAAAAGAAGAAAATGCTGGTAACCTCTTTAAGGTTCTTTGGTCAGAATAAATGAAAACAAGAGCAACGCATGCGGGTACCAATGCTCGGTTGCGATTGCTTTGTTTCCGGTGAAAATTCGAAGTCGAAAAATGGACATAACTGTGTCAAAATACTATGATGGTTACCTGCCCTTGTTGTATAGGTTCCTCTATAGATAGTTAACAAACTGTCCAAGTCTGAAGTAAATATCTTCATTAACACTTAAGCTGCTGAATAAATGAAACCCAAATTTCTACTCAATACTAAAGTCCCAAACATTGCAGTTTCAAAGTTGATTTTACCGGAGAGAAAATACCATATCGGACAGTGTAGATCAAAGATCAGACTGCACGTTGCAGTCTGATCTTGATCTACACTGTCCGCAAAAGGTCAGTGGGTCGCGATTAGCAGCTTAAGGGTTAACAACAGAGATAGTATAAAATGTCAAGGTTTCTTAAATGAGGACGCAGATGACGACGACCCCAGGGCTTCGACAATACCACGACGTTTTTTTTTTTCGAAAACAGCCGAAATAAAAACTAGCCGACAGTGCCGACCTAAGATCAGACTTTACATAAAAGTCTGATCTTGCTCGATACGACTCTCAAAAACAACTACCGTTAGTTTGTAAAGGTTAATGTAAAAAAAAAAAGACTATTGTGCTTAGCTGGGGGTTATCTTTTTATGTTTGTTTGATAGTTAGACTAGATAATTTTGTGATTCAGTCAATTATTTATAGACATTTTTCTCGACATTTTAATAAACCTATAATTGTGACTAAATGCCTGCACAGTGTAATGTCTGTTTGTACATTAAACCCATGTATTAAGTGCAATTTAACCCTTTACCAAACGACAAAATTAACACTGTTCCAAACTGAAAGCATTTGCAGACGAAAAATTACATGTAGGTCTTATAACGGATTTTGTCTCTGAAAGATGAGGAAAAATGTGGGAAAAGGAAAAAAAATGCTGGTTACCAGCATTTTCTCCTTTTTCCACATTTTTTTCATTTTTTTCGGGTCCGAAACTCGGAATTGCAGGGTAAAGAGTTAACTTTTTTGTATGAAATCTACCGACGAAAATACAAGTATCACAATTGTTAAAGGAATGATTGAAGATTTTCTTTTGCCGTAAATCAAACACCATACATGGGTCTGTTACAAAATATCATTTTTTCTGCAATTGTAAAAATAAATCTGGCGATTACATTCAGTAAAATGTTGCAAATCTGACATTTTAACTCTAGCGGGATGATCGATTTGCAATACATACTCGGTCCATTCTTGTGAGATCAAATATGACGTCATCGTACTTATTTGAATATGGTTCCCTTATAATTAATGCATATTATTGATCACGCGACCTTCCAATACGACATCGCGAAATTCTGGCTAAAATCTAAAAATACCCTAAGAAGCCAAATATCCCGGGAAGGAAATACAACCAAGCTAAAATTCTAAAACTACTACTCTAAAGAAGCCACAATTCCCATGAAAAAAATACAGTTTTTTTTTTCTAACATTTTTATCTAATATTTACTACTGGTTTGCCAGCTATTGCCGAACTAAATTCAAAGATAAAACATTTTCAAAGTTGGGTTTGTTTAAAAAAAAAAAAAAATGAATTGCCCCTTTAAATGACCGTAGCAGCTCATCACGGGTCTAGGATAAAGAAAGATCATAATGGTGAAAAAATACTAACTTTGTTTCTTTTTCTACGTTAGTCAATTTTTTGTACTCGATGTTTAAAAACAACAACATAAAAAAAAAACAGGAAACAAGCCCGCTTTTTTTGGGGGAAAAAAACTTTGAAGATGCAGTTACCGGGCCGTGTGCTTGAACTAACTGCACGCTTTTAATGTATTTAGCTCTATTATGCTAAAGTGCATGTACTATCCTTTTAACACTCCCTTAACGCCACTGACGGAAACAAGAGCTTTGTGGACGGCATAGATCAAGATCAGACTGCACAAAACGTGCAATCTGATCTTGGATCTATATCATCCTCTTGTTAAGTCAAGCCTGTAAGTTAAAATATTTGAGCCATGCTCCGGCCAAAGGGGGGTTTAATGCATCTCCGTGATGAATTATACCGAGCAAGACATCGCATAACTCTAAATCTATAAAACCCATGTTGTGGTATATCCAACTGATTAACTCTTTACCAAACGACATGATTTTAGACTGGTCCAAATCGAAAGCATTTGCAGACGACAAAATAAACGTAATTGAAAAATTGAAATTTGATTTGGTAAGGGAAGAAAACATTGTGGGAAAAGGAGAAAATGCTGGTAATCAGCATTTTCTCCTTTTCCCACAATTTTTTCAACAGGCTTCTTTCTCAGGGTCGTTAAAAGTCGGGATTGTGTGGTAAAGAGTTAATTAGGTAGACTGGTCTCTTGATATGCAGAAATTTAACCAAAAGCAAAAAGTTTCGATCCAGGCCAGCCCGGCCGGAGTACAAAGGCTGACCTGGTTCGATACTTCGAGCAGATGCATTAACTCTGCTTTTGGCAGAGTATGACTCATGTCTAAGTTTCAGTAGATTTTTATTTCAGTGGTTGGAAGAGGTCGGGTTTATAATTACATTGGAAGGAAAAAAAAAAACGTTAAATTGAAAAATTGTTCCAGATTATCTATGTGTGTTTATTAGGGTTTTTATTGAAATTGAGTTCACGGCGAACACGCCTGTTTCTTATTGGATAATAACTATTTTTTCCCCATAAATATTTTGAAGAAACTGCTTTCTGCCGTCGAACTGCACAATTTGACCGCATAAATGATCGTTGTAATTAGTTGCTTATTATCATATTTTTTTCTTTTCTTTTGTCTTTTGCATGCACATAATGACATAATGACCTATCTGATAAAACTAAAGACCTCGCTGTTCATTCAACCCTTCAACCCCCCTCCCCCGAAGCATTTTTTAAACATAAGTAAACTCATTTCTAAAATATAAACTTGATTAGTTACCCGTGCTTTTATGTTCCAGAAATAAGTTAATCTGTAATTAATGTTTAAGAAATAGGTTCTGTATATAGTTTTATATATAACTATGGGCCACTGAAATTCCATTGGTCAATCACGGGATAACGAAATTTTCCTTTGCGGACACCGTTACTATAGATAGCACATTAGTGACTGCCTCTATATCCTATATAGTAGGATTATTATATACAATATAGAGATCGTCGCCAATGCGCTATTTATGGTAACGGTGTATAGGAAAACTTGAGTATTCCGTGATATACAGGCGATGCACCAATGTGCAAAAATGTTTGATGATCGACCAAGGAAAATTTTAGTATTCCGTGATAGACCAATGGAGTTTCAAAGGCCTGTGATATAATCAAACCAAACCCTTTTGAGAGAGAGAGAGAGAGAGTGAGAGAGTGAGTGCACTATGTACTTAGGAGGCTCATCAAATGCACATACAGTTATACCAAGTAATTTAACCGTCTAAGTTTGGATTTAACAAAAGAAAAAAAAACTTAAATGTGATAAAAACCACATATAGGTTAAGTAAAATAAAAAAAGACCAAAACGGAAGTGACGTCGATGAACTTACCTCAATGGATCGAATACTTCCGGGTCACCGCGCCATGTTTCTTTATCGTAATGTAATTCCCAAACGTTTGCCTGAACTATCATGGGTGGCTTTATTTCGTAGTTTAAAACTTTGATTTCTTTCATACATTGTCGCGCTATTACTCTGCAATGGTAAATGAAAAAAAATCTGTAATTGCAATCGTTATGGCGATCAACAATGCATTAATGGTATCATCTTACTCTATATATGCACCTTGAATAAGTTAATTCTTTAACGGGCGGCGAGACTTGACTTGTACAAATCGAAAGCATTTGGAGACAACTGATCAACCCTTTACCAAACGACAAAATCTTAGCCTTGCCCAAATTGAAAGCATTTGCAGACGACAGTTTCAATGTGGCTAAAATGGTGCAATTTTTTCTCGATTGGGTAGGAAACGTTATGGGAAAAGGAGAAAATGCTGGTTCCCACAATGTTTCTCCTTTTCCCACTATGTTTTCAAAATGCTTCTTTCCCAGGGTCGTTAAAAGGCTGCACTGTGCGGTAAAGGGTTAAATACGGCTGAAAAAGCATACATTGCGGACGGCGTAGATCAAGATTGGGCTGCACAGAACGTGCAGTCTGTTCTCCGATCTACACCGTCCGCTACCTGATACTAACCTATGCGCAAAATAATCTTCAAACGCGTGCTGGAAATCTACTTTTTTTGACTTCAAAAAAATCAAATTGATGTAGTTTGCAAGGAAAGAGCTATAGGCAAAATCTATACCATTATCACAAAATTCTCTGTTTTAACGAACTGAAAAAAAAAAAGCTTTCGAAAATATTCTGTGAAAAAGTGAAATTGCTGGTCACCAGCAATTTCTCCTTTTCCCATAATTTTTATTTTAACCTATCAACGATAAATACCATATTTTTAGCCACACTGTCGATCGTGCTTTTTATTTTGACGAGTTTAAAACTTTTTCGTCGAGTTAGATTAGGGATCATTTTGTAACTCTTCTGCTGCAAGCTTGTTTCTGGAATTATGGAGCAAAGAAAAGAAATCCGCATTTGATTGATTAATAGATAGACTGACTGATTGATCGATCGATCGATTGATTGATTGATGTCTTTCGAGACTTTCAACATTGTTTCAATAATATAACGGTGATAGTTCGCTTATCCATGTATATCCTGGGTTTTAGCAATACTAGGCTATGGCTCTGAAATGTCTTGCTCAAGGAAAATACAAAAAAACCGACGCTTTGTGCAGGGATCGAATCAAGGGACTGGATTCACCAACTATTTTTAAGACCATTCTTAGCCTTTACGAATGATATTTTCTAAATTTGAAAGTAACACAACTTCTGATTGGCTGAACCAAATGGTTTAGCCAATCAGAAGCTGTGTTACTTTCAAGTTTAGAAAATTCTGGAGAATAAAACTGAGAATATTCTTAAGAACGGTTGGTGAATACGGACCCGGGTCCTCCATGTTATGAATCGCTCACCTTCACCGCTTAGCCAAGCACAACCCCTTACACGTGTCATAAATCGTGTTCCATAAATGGTTAATACTATAAATTGACTTACGTGCTGGCAAGCGGATATTTTCGTAAAATTTCACACCAGACCATGTCTAAATATTCCATCTTCATGACGCTGTCGTACTCTACAAGGTCAGCGGTGTCAGGGAAGTAATTATCGATCTCTTCTTGAAGCACGGCTTGAACTTCCGGATTCATGGCTAGCTCGTACATGGCATACGCCAACGTTGTGCTCGTAGTTTCATAGCCGGAGAGCAAAAATAGCAAACACTGCGATGCAAGTTCCTGAAAAGAAAGAGGAATGTATATATAAGACGCGCTCTGGCAAAAAGGGGGTTTAATGCATCTCTGTGATACATTATACCAAGCATGCCATCAAATAATTATGGCTCAAAAATCCGATGTGTCAAACAACTGACTAAAATATAAAGTTGACTGGTCCTTTGGCATGCGGAAAGTTGATCAACAGCAAAAAGTTTTGACCCAGAACGGCCTGCGCGGACTGAGAATGCCATCAAATAAATATAGATCAATGAAATCCTATGCGTTTAAATAATAGGATTTGTCTCTGAAAGGGTAGAAAACATTGTAGAAAACTTGAGAAAAGGAAAAAAAAAAAAAAAACTAGTTCAACATTATTTCCTCCTTTTCTCAAAATATTTTTAGTTGTGTGGTAAAGAGTTAACTCTTAAGACGACTAAATCTTAGACCAGTCCAATTTGAAAGTATCATTCTGCAGGCGACATTAACTCTTTATCAAATGACAACATTTTAGCCTTGTCCAAATTGAGAGCAATTGCAGACGACAATTTCAGTGTAGCTGAAAGGGTGTAATTTTTCTTTGATAGGGTAGAAAACATTGTGGGAAAAGGAGAAAATGCTGGTCACCAGCATTTTCTCCTTTTCCCACAATGTTTTCACAAGGCTTTTTTCCCTGGGTTGTCTTTTGACATACAGAAAATTGACCAATAGCAAATCTTTTCGACCCAGGTCAGCCCAGTCTGATCTGGGTCGATCTTTTTGCAGATGCTTTAAAACCCTCTTCACTGAGCATGGCTGATTTAAGTTTAACTCTGCATTTTACAGTAATTTTATGTTCTTTTGCGATCAAGATCAGATGTAACTTGAAAAAAAAAAAGCATAAACCAAAGTGTGCTTGCAGTGTCATGGCCAGAAAGAAGAAGAAGAAGAAGAAGAAAACGAAGAAGAAGAAGAAGAAGAAGAAAACGAAGAAGAAGAAGAAGAAAACGAAGAAGAAGAAGAAGAAGAAGAAGAAGAAGAAGAAGAAGAAGAAGAAGAAGAGGAAGAAGAAGAAGAAGGGGAAGAAGAAGAATGAAGAGGAGGAGGAGGCGACACCAGTACCTGGGAGGAAAGTGACTTGTTCAACGGAGGAAAGTTGTTACATTTTTCGAAATCGGAAAGCTGATCCGAGTCCACTCTTTCTGGATCGTATTCAGAATTTAAAAACATTTCTAGCAAATCGTACTTGTCTCTCTGCAAAAAAAAAAATGACCACGTGACAAAATGGCGGATGTAACTTTTAAACTCTTTGCCACACAATCCCGAATTTTAATGACTTCGAGGAAGAAATCTATTGAAAACTTTGTGGGGAAACTTTTAAAGTTAATTTCCACCATTTTAGCGACATTTCATTTGTCATCTGCAAATGCTTTGAATTTGAACAAGTTCAAAATTTTTTCGTTTAGTAAATACTTTGAGACTCGCCAACATGAAAACTGAAAGCATTTTCAGGCGAAAAAAAAAAAAACCTTTTGAAAACATTGTTGGAAAATTTTCAAAGACAATTTCCACCATTTCAGTTCTATTTCATTTGTCGTCTGCATATCTTTTCAATTCTAACAAATTCAAAATTTTTGATAAAGAGTTTAGCAGACGACAAATTTTGAGAGTCGCTTACATGTACACTGAAAGCAGTTTTAAGCGACAAAAACTTGTAGCTAATATGATGGAATTTTTGTCTTTGAGAGTGTAGAAAACATCAAAGTAAAAAAGAAGAAAATGTTGGTTACCAGCTTTTTTCTCCTGCTTCCTTTTGATGTTTTCCAAAGCCTTTTGAATCCACTGAACTTCAGAAATATCTATTTATCTAATAATGGGCTTGACAAAGCAAGCGGACAACATAGATCCAAGATCAGACTGCACGTTATGTGCAGTCTGATCTTGATCTATGTCGTCCGCAAAAGCCCCTGTTTTCGTTAATGACGCTGGAATGCTTTAATTAAAAATAATGCAAACTAAGGCAATGTGGGTGTTCCTTAATGGCGCTCGCCCTTCACCACACAAACCCAAGTTTCAACGGCCCTGAAAAATATGGCTTTTGAAAACATTATGGAAAAAGGAGAAAGTGCTGGTAAGGAGCATTTCTACTTTTCACACAATGATTTCTTCCCTTCCAAAAGGCAAATTTCAGTTTTTAAGTCACGTGTCATTTGTCGTCTGCAACTGCTTTCGATTTGGACAAGTCTAAAATTTTGTCGTTTGGTAAGGAGTAAGTAGGAGAAAATACATTTGTTACCTACGATCAATAAAATTAGTGTGCTGTAAGCTTAAATTGAACGAAGATTAAAAACATTTATTACACAGTGCAGTCATTTAAATTTAGTAGACTAGATCTAAAAATAGGTCCCCACAAAACATTACATCTTCCGTAAATTTATAGTTCTTCAAATGAAATTAACGATTGAACTACAAACCCGCTGCCAACATTAATTCTAGATTTTAGACTAGCGATCCTAAGATCCATATGTAAACAATACACACACACAAAAAAAAAAAACACACACACACACTAACACACACACAGACGCCAAATACTGCTCCGCAGAAAATAATTTTTTTTCCAAAAAAATCATACTTCCGTCAAATATGACAATGTAGACATGACCTATAAAATCTCTATAACTCCATTTTGAACGATGTATGTTAACAAAGTCGTAGACTGAACAAGATGTCATCGATAAGATGTTTGCTTTTATGTAAATTGGGTTAGCGACCTATGCAAATCAGGCTAATCTTTACTTATCCCAACGCAGCCCTTTTCATCCTCGTGTTTTTCGCGGATGATGAAGGTCTCACCTAACTACGTGTTCGTCCAACCGATAAGATAAGATGTTTGCTTTTATGTAAATTAGGTCAGCGACCTATGCAAACCAGGCTAATCTTTACTTATCCCGACGCAGCCCTTTTCATCCTCGTGTTTTTCGCGGGTGATGTGGGTCTAGCCTAACTACGTGTTCGTCCAACCGACAAGAAAGTGAAAAATAATGGAAAGTTCATCTAAAGTGAACTTGAGTAATATTAATTGTTATGTGAGTGAGTGGAACCTTGACCAGCCACATTTCAGTATAGATCCCCAGACTTAAGATAATCATGCCATACTTTTGATTAGGCATAAATGTATCTTATACACAAAATAGTTTACATTTAGCCGCTATTGGACCTTTAAGCTAAGCCTATATTTTTGAATATTAAAGAAAAGAAATAGATAAAAATCAATGTTAATTGGCGATTTTACAAGACAAAATTTTAGATTCTTGCATATATAAAGAATTTGCAGACAAAAAAATCAAATGTGGCTAAAACAAAAGAGGACAGGAGAGGTTACATTACTTGTTTCGAAAGTGGCAGAAAACATTAGAGAAACAATAAATATTCTTAATAAGGAATTAAAAAAAAACATACATACACAGAGGGCATAAGGGGTACCGGAAATAGGCCTGCAGAGGTCCGCGGCATAAACAAGTCTACATTTCTGACCAATTACAAATTACTATTCATTCATTTGAATATATCACTACCAAGAAGTAGGTCATTCTATGTAACTGTCTGTAACACGTTGTATTTATTTGACGAATAAAATGAGCCATGCTCTGTGAAAAGGGGGCTTAATGCATCTGCGAAAAGTATCGACCCAGGTCAGCCTGCGCATCCGCGCAGGCTGACCTGGGCCAATACTTTTCGCTAGGGCTCCCTTTTTTTGCACGTCAAAGGACCATTCTACCCGAGAATTCAGTCGGTTTTTAGGCAAACTGAATTTTAATGTTCCATAATTATGTGATGACTTGCTTGGTATCGTATATTACGGAGATGCATTAAGCCCCCTTTTGCCAGAGCATGGTCCAAATATGTTTTTAACCGAAAAGTAGGTCAAAAGCTAGCGCATTCAGCTACCCTAAAAGAAGAGAACGAGAAAATGGTAGAAAAACGTCCAGCCATCTCGGTCATTTTGAATTTACGAACTTGCAGGAGGTTGCTTGGAAAACTGTCTTGTTAGAGAGGAGCGATCGGAATGGGATATCGTGGAAAAAGGAGGTCTCTTTAACCCTTTATAACATCATCCCTAGTTTTTACGACCATTTGGAAACATTGCGCAATTTTTTTTCTACTCTTTCAAAGACACATTTAACCAGTCTAGTCACACTTAAATTATCTTCCAATATTTTGACAAGTCCCAGATTGTGATGTTTGGTTAAGGGTCGATCTTGGTTGCCCTTTGCCGACAGTCGTACGATTCGGAAAACTTTATCCTTCGATAATCGTACGGCAAAGCTTACGATTGCTTTACCGAAAGATGTCGCAAGGTTAGCGAGACTCGTGAGATCTTTCCGAGGGTGGGATTCTCACACATCTGCTAAAAGATCGCCCGGCTGGATAGCTCAGTAGTTAGCGTATCTCACTCGCGACCTGGTGGTTGCAGGTTCGATACCCGGCTGATGCAAACTTTGCGGCGATTTATCGCCTCTCACCTTTGATGCTTGTGAGAAAAGTATTGAGTGACTTGGAAAGAAAGTTGTGTCAGTACTGGTGTGGGAAAGCCAGGAAACACATGCGTAGGTGCACTGACCGTCGTCATATGACATAAGTTGTTAAAATGGCGTTGAACTCAAATACAAACAAAATAGCTAAATGATCGATAATATGGCTTGCTCTTTACAAGCAATTTCTCCTTTTGCACAAATGTTTTGTTTTTTTTAGATAAGTGCAATACGTAAACAAAATCGTGGGCGGTATTGCATTAAACTAATGACATAGTTTTATTTTTTGTATTTTATTGTATAACGAGAGGAAGATGTGTTTTATTCAAACAATGGCCAGAGGGTATCAGACTTTCTGGATGTCAGCCTTAATTTTCTTTACGAGCAATTTCTCCTTTTGCAGTAAAAATGTTTTCAAATATAGTTTAATGCATTACGTTTACAAAAGTCGTGGGAGGTATTGCATTAGATTAATCACGTAACCTTTTTTTGAGTATTTTATTATATAAATCTCTTGACCGAGCACTGCCGTGTTTTAATAAACCTGAGGAAAAAGCCTTTTAAAACATTGTGGGAAAAGGAGAAAATGCTGGTGACCAGCATTTTCTCCTGTTCCCACAATGTTTACTATTCTGTCAAAGACCTTTGGTTCATTTGTACCACATTCGAATTTGTCATCTGCGGGTGCCTTCAATGTGGAAGTGTCTAAAATTGTCTGTTCGGGAAAGGGTTAACTCTTAGGCTGCTAAGCGCGTCTCAATGACCTTTTGCGGACAGTGTAGATCAAGATCAGACTGCACAGCAAGTGCAGTCTGATATTAGATCTACACTGTCCGTTTAGGAAGTACCATTCCCCAAAAATTACGTTTGAAATAGAAAATCTTGGTTTTTACGATCGGCTTGAAAGTTTCATTTCACTTATATAAGAGGATAAGGGTTAATCATAGGAGGAGGAATTTTTTTTTTTTCGAGTAAAAGCCGACAGCTTTTAGATTTTTCCGCCGTGATGCCAGCATCGTGCTTACGGCAAAACTTCTCCAGACCTCTCACCCACGTAAACACGCAGGAAACAATAATCCCATTTCCGTCACATATTTTCTGAAATTATTATGGGAGCAGAATCTATATTTAGCTTTCAGAAATCCGCGGATTCCGTAATACGTCACCTTGAATCCGAACGAGGCTATAACAATTCTAAGTTCTGAGGACAGTAAAGGCTAAACAGGATTGGATCTAGACAGAGATAATCCCTGTCCATACTTTGATTCTCAACTACTTTTTCTAGTTTCCTTGGGCAAGATACTGCAGTCTTGTACGAGTATACTGATTGACTGAATGGTGTTTTACGACGCCGCTTTCAACATTATTTCGGTCATATCACGGCGACAGTTCACATATTCATGTATTTCCTGGGTTTCCCCGGTACTAGGCTAGGGATCTGAAGTGTCTTGCCTAAGGACGGTCCCACTAGTACCAGTACAACCAATGAAACATTCAACTAAGCGTATTGTCACCTTGATATAACGGACAAAAACTGCTGAATGGGGCGAAAATATTATTCAGATCGAAATCCAGTGTTCATGAATTCGCTCAGAATGTAGATCCGCACAAATCTCGGAACCGTTTGAGACAAACGTTAATCCGAGGCACGTGACACGTCTCACGGGGCTCTTCTCTGTCAATGGCTGGCCGCAATAAAATATCACTGTGATCACTTACAGTCTATCAGTTCGAATAGGTGACACATTTCTGTGAAATGAAGCAGAATCTGTTTCTGCGAGCCCCCCCCTCCCTTTCTCTCTCTCTCTCTCTTTCTTTCTCTCTCTCTCTCTGCCGTAAAAAAAAAAATCATGTGAGTGCACAGCAGTGGGCCTACTCTTGAATTTAACATACTGCTCAAAATATGCTAAGCACTAAGAACATTTCACACAGCTATTTGTAAAGTTTGCAGGGGTTGTATTTGTGATAATTCTATGCATATCGGTGAGTGATACTTTTTGAGATGGTCGCCATTCCACATATGGCTCTTAACTCTTTCAGCGCCAAATTTCTAAATACGACTTCTTTCGACAGCTAAAAATTCAGTCCACTTGCATTCAGACTGATACATATCTTACAGGCTTGACTAAACAAGCGGACGGCATAGATCAATGATCAGGCTGCACGTTCTGTGCAGCCTGATCTTGATCTATGCCGTCCGCAAAAGCCCCAGTTTTCACCTGTGGCACTGAAAGGGTTAAGGCAGGTAACACTGGGACATTTTTTGTCCTGGGTTACCCTGTTAAGCTCTACATTTTTTATTTATTCAAGGACACTCCCACGAAAAGCCAAGACCTGGGAGTCACCTATACCACTGAACCAAGGTCTCATGTCAGCCTTAAACTGCTAAATCAATTAAATCGAAAATTTCAACGCAGTAGTAAAAACCAAAATACATTGCGATTGCAACCTTGATATCACCGGAAAGAAAACACCGTATCGGACAGTGGAGATCAAAGATCAGACTGCACGTTCTGTGCAGTCTGATCTTGATCTACACTGTCCGCAAAAGGTCATTGAGTCGCACTTAGCAGGTTAAAGATTAACAATACCAAACTATACTAGATCCACAAGATACAGGTCGTCCCATTTCTCCGGTAGTATCCACACTATATCAAGATGTTTGATTGTATGGTGTTTAACGCCGTTTTCAACATTATTTCAGTTATATCACGGCGGCCAGTGCACCAATCCATGCTTTCCTGGAGTTTCTGTTACCAGTACTCCGCACAATATTCTTTCCAAGCCGCTGGCTGCTTTCCCACATAACCATCGTCGAAACAATGGTCCGCGGTGAGAGAGGAATGAATCCTGTCGCGATGACTATCATCAATCCTCGGAAAGAAATTGGCCAAGGCGGGGATCGCACCAGCGACCTCCTGTTCTCAAGTCCTGTACGCTACCGACTGAGCTAGGGGGCTTGGCATATTAAGATGTATTGAAGATATATTAAAACAGAGGCTAAATTCATCTCTGTGATCACATAAGCAAGTCATCACATAATTATGGATCCATAAAATCCATTTTGTCTGACAAACGACTGAATGGTCCTTTGTCATGCAGAAAGTTTACAAATAGCAAAAAGTTTCGACCCATGTCAGCCTGCGCAGACAGCACAGGCTGATAAGGGTCTATAATTTTTGCAGATGCATTAAACCCCATTTTCACAGAGCATGGCTCAAATCACACAAACGTCAATGATTTGAAGGAATTAACCCTTTACCACACAATCCCGACTTTTAACGACCCTGAGAAAGAAGCATTTTGAAAACATTGTGGGAAAAGGGAGAAAATGCTGGTAACCAGCATTTTCTCCTTTTCCCACAATTTTTTCTACCCATCTCAATACAAATTTCAATTTTTCAGCCACATCTATTTTGTCGTCTGCAAGTGCTTTCAATTTGGACTGGTCTCAAATTTTGTCGTTTGGTAAAGACTTAAGTTCGATATTACCACCACAGTCTTACCTTAGTAGAGAGTTTTCTATTCTGTATAATCGTCTGTATTTTGTTCTCCAGCCAAATAACTGGATTGAATTTCAATTTTCCCATCAAGTAATATATTGAAATCCAAAGCCGGTGAAGGGTCGGAAATATAACTGAAAAGGAGACAGAAGAAAAGATAGAATCTGACATGAGTTTGCATTTGAGATAAAATTTCATTAAAGCCCCGATAGCAGCCAAAAGAGAACAATGCATTTAATTTTAAATCATATCATTTAAATGTTTCTGGAAATCATTGTGAAGATGATAATTTGTTATTTTACGGTAAGTCAAAGTAGTAGTCGATGGCAGAAAAATGAATTCTAAAAGAGAACAATGCAGGTGTTAAAAATGCATTTGAGCCGTGCTATGACAAAAGGGGGCTTAATGCATCTCAGTGATGCATTGAACAAAGCAAGCTATCACATAGTTATGGATTCATAATGGTCACCTTTTTTCCCGACTCAATCATGACGTAGACTGGTCCCTGGACATACAGAAAATCGACAAGTGGCGAAAAGTTTCGGTCCAGGTCAGCCTGCGCAGTCCGCGCAGGCTGACCTTAGTCGATACTTTTCGCAGATGAATTAAGCCCCCTTTTCACAGAGCATGGCTAACTTAATTTTACTCCGTATCATTTTATAGGCTATGGAAATAACTGTACAGATGACAATCTCTTATTGTACGGTAGATCCAAGTATAAGTCACTTGCAGAAAAACGAATTTTTGATGTAGGTCAAAAGTTATCAGGTCGCTCTATCTTTTGTTTACTTTTTACCTGGCTTTAAAATTCATTTTTTTTTTTCTGCAAGCGACTTTCATTTGGGCCGACCGTACAGTAAAAGATTGCTATCTTCACAATAACTCTCATACTTTTAAAAGGTATGACTTAAATTCAAATGCTTTCTAGCACCCGCATTGATTACTTTGGGCCACTATTGGGGCTTTAAACGAAACTAGAAAAAAAGCCTGTCGAGACCGTACTAACAGCTTTTGCCGACGGGTTTAATAAAATTTTACCTCAAAAGCCAATTCATGTCAGATTCTTTTTATCACCTAACTGCATCTCAAGAATCGTACATAGGCCTTCATGTATACTCGTATGTGCAAACATGTGGTAAACCAGGGATCGTAAATTACACATATACGATACCTGGTTAACCCTTTACCAAACAATCCCGTGTTTTCACATCCCTAAAGAAGAGGCCTTTTGAAACATTGTGGGAAAAGGAGAAAATGCTGGTAACCAGCATTTTCTCCTTTTCTCACAATGTTTTCTACCCTGTCAAAAAACCTTAAGTTCAATTGTACCACTTTCAAATTTGTCGTCTGCAGATGCTCTAAATTTGGAAGGGG
Organism: Tridacna gigas; assembly: GCA_945859785.2. Taxonomy (NCBI): domain Eukaryota; kingdom Metazoa; phylum Mollusca; class Bivalvia; order Cardiida; family Cardiidae; genus Tridacna; species Tridacna gigas. The sequence goes on along the minus strand of OX244040.2, from coordinate 51,795,736 downwards.
CTAAAAATTGTCGTTTGGGAAAGGGTTAAAAAGATGTTTTACAATCAACAAGTTATGAAGAAATAAGCAAAAATGCAAAAAAAAAGTAACTATGGTATTTCTTGATGTGAAATTACTTGCAGGATTTTCATCAAAATTTTATTTCAAGCCAGCAGGTGCGTACCAGTTTTAGGACATACCACAAATCAAACGCTTCAACCTCTAACTCGAAGAAAGATGCCTTCGAAAACATCGTGTGAAGAGAAGAAAATGCTGGTGACCAGCATTTTCTCCCCTTTCCACAATGTTTTTCTTACCTTTCAACGAAAAATGCCGTCACCTTAGCAACATTTAATTTGTCGTCTGCAAATGCATTTAATATGGACGCCTCTAAATTCTTGTTGTCCGGTACAGAATCAATTAATAATGCCATGTGGGTTTATTTATAGATTTCTCCAACAGATGCCTTTAACCCTTTACCGCACAATGCCGCCTTTTGACGCCCATGGGAAAGAAGTCTTTTGAAAACAATGTGGGAAAAGGAGAAAATGCTGGTAACCAGCATTTTCTCCTTTTCCCACAATGTTTTCTACCCTATCAAAGAAAAGTTGCACCATTTGAGCCACATTGAAATTGTCGTCTGCAAATGCTTTCAATTAGGACAAGGCTAAAGTTTTGTCGTCTGGTACAGGGTTTAACCCTGTACCAGACGACGTTATTCTAGACTTGTCCAAAATTGAATGTGTTTGCAGACGACAAATTAGAATTTATTACTCATAAGGATGGAATTTGTTTCTGATAGGTAGAAAACATCAAGGGAAAAGTAGAAAATGTTGGTTACCAGCAATTTCTCTTTTTCCTACAATGTTTTCAAAAGCATTTTTTATCAGGGTCGTTCACACTCGGAGCTGTTTGATAAGGTTTAACTCTTTACCAGAAGACAAAATTCTACAGATATTAAATGTTGTTCATATAATGGAATTTGTAATTGGTATCCTTAGAAAACACTGTAGGAAGAGAAGAAAATGCTGGCTACCAGCATTTTCTCCTTTTCCCACAATGTTTACAAAACCATTTTTTCATCGGAGTCAATAAAACTCGGAATAGTTCGGTAAAAGGTTCAAACAAAAGTCTAGCGGCGATAGCATATTTAGATTTCTGTCGCAATGACCGCCAATGAACACCGACCAGAGACTCAACTCCTCCGCACTGGCTCTACTAGACGCGCTTGCTTAAAATAGTTTCGAAATTTTCACTTACTCTTAAAGCGCTAAAAATGTTCAGTATAAATTATATAAGCCATGCTCTGGCAAAAGGGGGCTTAATGCATCTCTGTGATACATTATACCAGGCAAGTCATCACATAATTATGGATCCATAAAGTCCATTTTGTCTTACAACCAACTGAATCAAAAACTAATCTCGTCCTTTAACCCTTTCCCAAACGACAAATTTTGGACTGGTCCGAATTCAAAGAGTTGGCAGACGGCAATTTTAATTTGATGAAAATGGCAGAAAGTTCTCAAAGAGGGTAGAAAACACTGTGGGAAAAGGAAATATTGCTCGTTACGAGCAATTTCTCCTTTTCCCACAGTGTTTTCACAAGACTTGTACTTCAGACACGTGAAAACCAGGGCTTGTTTGGGAAAGGGTTAAGCTGTAGAAAATTGACAAATAGCAAAAACGTTTGACTCATGTCGGCCTGCGTGGTTACCAGCATTTTCTCCTTTTCCCACTATGTTTTCAAAAGCCGCCTCCATCCGGGTCTTTAAAACACGGAACTGTGTGGTAAAGGGTTAATATAATGGACTGAAAAACAAAGCCCCGACAACAATAATCCCGGATCAATGAGATGCCGATAAGCGGGAGTGGCCAATGATAACAATCTACGTCATCTTTTGTGTTATACCCGTATTTTTCCTGGGTCAAATACATTGATTGACGTGACGTCACTAATGTTTGCGTAGCAGATTTAAAAAATAAGTCATAAGAAAAATGAAAAGCAAAATTATCAAAGCGAATCTGATGTAAATAGTAGTATTAGTATTCAAATTGCACTCATTCAACATAAGCAATTTTACCTTTTATTACAAGGTTTTCAACTTATGTTTGGCCCGTATTCCTGGGTAAAATACAATGATTAATGTGACGTCATCAATGTTTGCGTAGCAAATTTCGAGAATAATTTGTTAGGGAAATGAAACGCAAAATGATCAAAGTAAACCTGTACCACAATGTGTATAGTAGTACTAGTATTTGAACTAGACTAATTCAGCATTAGCAATTATACCTTTTGTCACGGTGACCGAAACTGTGCATTTTAAGAGTGTCATTCAGATTTTTATTATGGCATCAAATTTAAAAAAAAAAATCATCATCACCGAATGAAATAAGGCAATGGATGACAAATTATTGGTAAAGTGGAAAGACCAATGTAAGAAAAAATGTCTTTTCGGTGGTATTTCCGTAATGGACTACGTAGCCTCTTATTGACGCCATGTTTGACGTCATGAAAGTAGACGGAATCACCGATTGCAAGGCGACCAACTCGTTCACTGAAAGCAAAATTTGCAACTTTTTCCTGCATATTACCGTCCAGTCTCTTGACGCTGTAATACTTATCAGTTTTTGGAAAAAAAAAAAGAAGTTAATTCGCAGCAAAACAAAATATAATCGGGTCTCTTTAAAAACAATGGAGAAAAAAAAAATGTTCCAGAGGAATTTCTGTCGGCGAGTGAATTTTCTTTACCGGTATTTACTAAATCGCATTCTTTGTCTAATTCTAAATTTAAAAGTATCACAATATCTGATTGGCGAAACCGTCTGGTATATGATTCACCTACGAAAAGGAGGAGAACATTGTGGGAAAAGAACTAAATGTTGGTTTCCAGCATTTTTTTCCCTTTTCCCACAATGTTAACAAAATGGCCCTTCGTCACGTTACTATAATCCGGGATCATTCTGTAAATAGTGCAGGGGGGAGAGGAGCAAAAATGTAGTATACTCACATCCAAACAGAAATAAGACAGGTCTTTTTGTTGTATCGTTAATCACCCCTCTACAGTTATTTAAGTATTCATCGTTCTGCGTTCGGATTGCGTCGGTTTTTAACCCGAACCCGCACTCCGCTATTGTGTCAAACGTTAACCTTTGTAAATAACTGAAATAAAAAGGCGGCAAAAACCATATAATTCAGTACGTACATTCTGAAACTATTTAAAAGCAGCTGATTTTAAAAGCATGCTTGTAAAAATGCAACATAACATAATCTTTATTTGACATTAAATACAACAACATAATTATTTATAGCCAATATAACTAAGCGTATAATATAACGGCATTAATGTGTCACCTGCTAAATGGTTTTCCGCAAGAAATATGGTATATAAAACTTTCATAGATCCTATAAACGATAAATTATACCTACATTTCTTAATTTACGTCTTCGATAATCCCGAATTTCGTAACACACGTTCTGTATTGTTGCCTTAGTCTTGCGTATGTACAAATAACACAATGTGGCCGTTTTAGTTTTCTTATAGATGTACTATACTTGTGTATATACAAATGGCACAATTTCGATCTTTATTAACACTTAGGCTGCTAAGCGCGATTCACTGACCTTTTGCGGACAGCGTAGATCAGGATCAGACTGCACAGAACGTGTAGTCTGATCTTTGATCTACACTGTCCGATAAGGAGATATATTTCCTCCAAAAATTCCTTTTGAATAAGAAAATTTTGGTTTATGCAATTGCTTTGAAAGTTTCATTTCTTTTAATTAGCAGGACAATGGGTTAAGAAAACTTCTGCTAACTCGTGTTCATACAATTGACACAATGTCGACGTGTTCTAGTACATTTACTATTCTAGTGTATATAGAATAGAACAAAACATAATCTTTATTTTGACTTAAAGCACAAAGTCTCATAGTCACAAATACATACATATATGCATGTTATGAAAATGGCAGCCATGTATCATGGAAGAGTATAATACTAACATTGATAACAAACTAGTGAAATATAGTTACACAAGTGAGAGATGCTGAAAAGTTAATTTTCTATCCTGGAATTAATTACTCGTCTGAATTGTATTCGTTCTTGATTTAAAAGCATGTTTATAATATGAAATTAACTGTATCAACGTTTGTTTTTTTATTGTTACTGTTAAGTAATTCAATGAACTTATGCATACTTGGATGTTTAAAAATAATACTTAGGAATATACTTTGATCTTAAATCGTTGTAAAAAGGGCAAATCAATGTAAAATGGAATTCATCCTCGATGTCTCGAAAGTTACATAACTCACAGTACCTTTCATTTCTATTTATGCCATTATGACGTCCCGACTCATTTTTTAGATCGTGCGAAGATAATCTTATTTTACTTAAAATATATCGTTGTGTTCTGTTTTCCAGTATTGTAAGATATTGTTCTGTTTCATAGTACAATTTAAGATTAGAATATAATAACATAGACGTGCTTTGATTAATACATGTTTGCCATTTAGTGATATGGATGTCTTTCATTCGATTATTAAACACTGGTATGAATTTATCTATATTGAATTTATCTATATACAAGTGACATTATATCGACGTTTTAGTGGAGTAGCATTATACTTGTGTATATACAAGTGACACAATGTCGACGTTTTCTAGTACATTTACTATTCTAGTGTATATAGAAGTGACATTATATCGACGATTTAGTGGAGTAGCACTATACTTGTGTGTATACAAGTGACACAATATCGACATTTAAGTGATATACATGTACTTATTCTATACTTGTGTATATACAAGTGACGCAATATCTACATTTTTGTATACTATTGCTATACTGTATCAGTGTACTTATATAATACTTGTCTAGATACAGTTGACACAATATCGACGTTTTAGTATACTTTTACTATACCCGTGTAAATACAACAAACACGCTTAATATATGTTAAAAGTAATAACTGCATAATGTCCACAGTTGTCGAAAATATGAAGTACAGGTGTGAAACACGAAATGAAATAAACTGGCTAAGCAAAGTAAGGAATCTATTACAGCAAAGTGGTTTTAACGATGTTTGGCTTTTTCCACGTTCAGTTAATATTAAACAATTTACCCCAATTCTACGTTCTCGTTTTATAGATATGTATATAAACGAATGGCACAGGGACACTGCAAACAGATCATCTTTAGTCCTGTACCGAAATATTAAAAGTTCATTTACACATTCCAATTACCTCGACATTATGAAAATACCTAAATTTCGAAACGTATTGGCAAAATTCAGACTGTCGTCACATGAACTTAATGTCGAACAAAGAAGATACAGAAATATTCAGCGCAATGAGAGAAAATGTTCATTGTGTAATTTAGACGAAGTAGAAGACGAATATCATTTCATTCTAGTATGCCCATTATATATTAATTTGAGGAAAACTTACTTGAAAAAATATTTTTATATAAGCCCAAGTGTATACAAGCTCACAAAACTTCTAAATAGCTACAATCTTAGAATTTTGAATAATCTATCTCTGTTTTGTATCAAAGCTTTAAATGTAAGAAAAGAAAAATTAAATATAATTACACAAGAAATTTAAATACCGATAAAATCATTTACTGCAGGAAAGATGTTTGTTTAGGCAGCCTCTTCCGCTTTATTTCATTTCATTATTTCATTATTTTCCAATGTATTACTTTGATAGCTATAATATTCATGTATTGTTTGTCCATTATTACCGTTTGTTTGTTTGTTTATTTGTATGTTTACGTCTATCTGTTCCGCATGTATTTGTACATGAAATTGACGAGGAACCTCATGGTTCAAGTCGAAGAATAAAACTAATGAATATAGTAAAAGTCGAGTTTGTATCACTTGTATATACACAACTGTAGTATAAGCTATACTAAAACATCGATATTGTGTGACTTGTATATACACAAGTATAGTATAAACTATACTTGAACGTCGATATTGTGTCACTTGTATATACTCAAAAATCCCAAAACAACGAAGCAGAATCGGTATTATAAATTCGGAATTATTGTATGAGCTTAAACATTGTACAGAAATTTAGTTTAGATTTATTCAACTTTCATTTTACATATTTCTGTCAAAAATATATAATTCAACACTTGAATTACCTTTAATCTGTCGTCTGCAAATGCTTTCAATGTAGTTAAATCTAAACTTTTGTTGATTGTTACAGAATTAATACATACATACAAGTGACTTAAGTTTTGCCGTAGATGATTTTTTTAAAACCATACTTTAGCAGTAGGGATAATAAACATGGGTGCAAGCTTTGACCCATTACCAAACGACAAAATGATGGACACGTCCAAATTGAAAGCATTTTGCAGACGATAGGTTAAATGTGGCTCAAAATGACGAAAATGGTCGCTGAAAAAACATAGTGGAAGAGGAGTAAATACTGGTAACCAGAATTTTCTCCTTTTCCTACAATGTTTCTGATAGCTTTGACCTTTTGCGGACAGTGTAGATCAAGATCAGACTGCACAGAATGTGCAGTCTGATCTTGGATCTGCACTGTCCGATTAGGAGATTTTTTTCTCCAAATGATACCTATGGAAAAGTAAAAGATGGGTTTTTACTATCGTTTTGAAAGTTTCGTTTCATTTATTCAACAGCTTAAACGTTAGAAGTTGTCTGCAGCAAAAGAGGAAAAAATCGTCTCCCGAACGTATGTTTGAGTCATGCTCTGGCAAAAGGGAGTTTAATGCATCTCCGTGAGGCATTATACCAAGATAGTCAACCACAACTATAGATTCACAAAGCTGGTTTAACAACCAACTTCATCATGAAGCAGAATGGTCCCTTGGTATGCAGAAAATTGACCAGTAGCAAACAGTTTCGACCCAGGTCAGCATGCACGGACTGCGCATGCTGACCTGGGTCGATACTTTTACAGATGCACCTTTTCACAGAGCATGGCTCATATAAACTGTAACGCCATAACATCAAAGTCCTGACAGTACTGAAAACTGTACTTTTACTTCGATAATCTATATAAACAATCTGATAAATTGTTCAACCTTGACTGCACTCCTTTTATCTCTTACCAAGAGATTCCGGGTTTTAAGTACCCTGCGGAAATGGCCTTTTGAAAACATCGGTAGGAAAGGAGACAATGCTTGTGACCAGTATTTTCAGTTTTTTTCTCCACATTTTTTTTATATCCAGGTAAGGTACTTATCTATTATTTAAAATACGTTTAAGCTGTCGCCAATACTATTTCTAATTTGGACGAGTCCAAAATTTTGTCCAGTAAAGATTTCATAGATAAAAAGGAAAAAGAGGGGTTTAAAAATACGCTGAAAACGTGAAAATCATTTTTCAACAACTCGAACATTGAACTTCCATTTTTACGGGCTGTATTTCTATGTCTCCTAATACTTATAATTATCGTCTACTTTTACATACTTTTCTTTTGCTAAAAGCGATGTAAACTATCAAATTTTATAGACGTCACAGCTGTTTTAATCAATTCGGGATTATCGATTTCTTTTCGGCACGTAACCGTAAAATTTTTACTTACTCATAAATATTAAAATCTATCCCCGTCCGACATTTTTCGGTCATAACTTTCAAAAATTTATCTATCTGTTTATTTATCATCGGTGACATCTGAAAAGAGAGAGAGGGAAAAATATATCAGAAAACTGTTTTGACATTGAGCAGTTTATACAAGTAACAGCTTGTATTATTATAATGAAACTATATGGAAAAAGGAGGAATCCAATGGCGACTTTTAAACTAGTAAACCTTTACCCTACGACAAAATTTTAGATACTTGCACACTGAGACCATTTGTAGATGACAAAATAAATGTGGTCCAAATGACGGTATCGGACGTTGAATGTCTGGAAAACATTTTAGGGAATGGAGGACTGCTGGTTGCAAGCATCCTTTTCCCACCATATTTTCAAAAGCCTTTTTCCTCAGAGTCGTTAGGATGAGGGGTTGTTTGAGTTAATGTCTCTCCTCTACAACAAGAAGAGAGTAAAAGTGAAAATTGTAGATTAAGATCAAGCTCTGTATAACACTGCGTCTGCTTTGGATCCTGATTATTTTCTCCACAGTCGAGATATATTTTTTGAGGCAAGAATTACAATGATTTCTTAAACAAATGCGTAGACTCAAAACATCACCCATTACCGTTGTCTGCGCATGTCATATTCTTTGAAGATTGACCTGTCTGCTATGACGCATCACTTGATAAAAAAATGGACATAAATCAATACGCGGTGCGTAAATTGCCGCTTAAAAAGTACAGACGAAAATGGCAGTAAATAATACGTCTGTGGAAAAATCAAGCCAGTTTTTCGCTACAAATTTCTTAGAAGACGAAATGATTTCAAACAGGGAAAAGATTTTTTTAGAATACCAACTGTTTACTGCAAATCTCTGTCAACAGTTTCTAAATATATACATGGAGAAAAGCGGGATTTGTGAAATAGACTGACAACAAAAATAACGTCCCCCACATTGCTGGGCTTATACCAGGGCTTTTTCCCAAGCTTATAGGAGCTTATGTTTATAAATGGCTGGTGCATAGGTTATATGCTAGCTAACCATGGCTGCATGAATCGTACAAGGTAGGTTTTAGAGAGTAAACGGATATTTTATTTTGAAATTCGTTTTCTTCATTCCCGCCTTGAAAAAAAGTCCGGTTCCGTGCCCAGAATGACCATATCAGATAGGTTATGTATTTGAAAAATGCCACCTAATGGAAGATAATGGGTAACCTACCAGTCGCATTTTACCCGTACTAAACGCCGGATTGGCTATACTTCGCAATCGCCGCCATCTTTCTCCGCGTGCAAAAAACATGTGTACTTCTTCATCGCTATCTGGGTCAACTTGTACTGGCCAAACCTACAGGAGGCACAGAATTACATGTTAAAAGCAACTGCTCCTTTTTCAACAATGTTTTGACATTGAAAAAAGAACATTCACCTTTCCGTCATATTTCCCTCGTTTGCATCACCTGTATCCACTGATTTATCCATGCCATATATTACATGCCAGCTACTGTAAATTTGAAATTGATTTTCGCTTTATATCAGGTGCATACATAGGAGCAACGCCCTGCAAAAAGGGGGCTTAATGCATCTTCGTGATCCATGATACCAAACAAGCAATCACATTATTATGGATCCATAAAATCCATTTTGTCAAACAACAGACTGATTCATGTGATACGCTGGTCTTTTGACATGCAGAAAATTGACCAAAATCAATAAGTTTCGGCCCAGGTCAGCCTGCGCGGACTGCGAAGGCTGACCTAGGTCGATACTTTTTCCAGACGCATTAAGCCCCCTTTTCACAGAGCAGGGCTCATATATTTATGTTGGCCATGCTTCGGCAAAAGGGGGTTTAATGCATCTCTATGATGCATCATACCAAGCAAGTCATCGCATACTTATGAATCCATAAAATCCATTTTGTCTAACAATCGACTGAATTCAGAGGTAGGTTGGTCATTTGAAAAGCAGAAATTAACAGATAGCTAGAGGTTTCGACCCATGTCAGCCTGCGCAGACTTCGCGGGGTGAATATCGGTCGATACTTTTTGCAGACGCACTATGCCCCCTTTTCCCAGAGCATGGCTCGTTTTTATGTTTCCTCAGAACTGCTTGGGATGAAATATAGTAGGAGATAAATACTTTAAGATAATAGTAAATTTATTATCGTGATGTTTTACGCCATTTGCTAATGTTTCATCACAGGGGCCTTTGAAGCTTCACTGGTCTATCACAGAACACTAAAATTTTCCTCGGTCGATCATCCAACACTTTTGCACATTGGTGCATCGCCTGTATATCACGGAATACTCTAATTTTCATTTACACCGTTACTATCAATAGCACATTGGCGACTGCCTCTATACATTCGGCATACCGCGGGTGATCCGCACTGGTCACAACTCGGCCGATTCCGTACCTACATGTAACCTCGTCTGTATAAAGGAGACTTCCATTTTGAACTACCAATCACATGATCTTAAACATGGCGGCGCCCCTGTAGATCGCTTAGCAACGACATGAACAACCACTGTGAAGTTATTCACTTCTATCGATCTGTCGATGAAAGCTCCTAACGGAATTGATAAACCACGCTAAAAATTGAATGTACAAACTGTTTGCCGACTGAAATACTCTTAGAAAGATAACGATAGAAAATTTACTCATGTGTTCTTTCTAAAGAGGAGCCTTACAATTTCAATAACGGTAAAGCGGTGTGCTTCCGGAGATGTGCGAAATGTACCGTGTAGGTGCATATCAAGCTACGTGATACAGCCGAGGGATTTGATCACCGGATCACCTGAGGTATGCCGAATGGGGTGATCCGGTGATCAAATCCCTCTGCAGTATCACATAGCTTGATATGCACCTACACGGTACATTTCGTACGTCGCCGGAAGCACGCCGTTTTACCCTTATTGAAATTGTAAATCTCTTCATAAAAAAGAAAACATGAGACATTTTTCTACTGATATCTTTCTAAGAATATTTCAGTCGGCAAATAGTTTGTACGTTCAATTTTTAGCGTGGTTTATCAATTTCGTTGGGAGCTTTCATCGACGGATCGATAGGTGAGAATAACTTCACCGTGGTGGTTCATGTAGTTGCTAAGCGATTTGTAGGGGCGCCGCCATGTTTAAGATCATGTGATTGGTAGTTCAAAATGGAAGCCTCCTTTATACGGACGAGGTTAGATGTAGGCACGGAATCGGCCGAGTTGTGACGAGTGTGCCTCTATATTGTTTTATGATAAGACCAACTACCGGTTTATACAATATCTATAGAGGTAGTCTATTTCTAGTCACGGTGTGAGGAAAATCCCGTTATCCCGTAACAGACCAATGAATTTTCAGCGGTCTATGGTTTCATTTACATTGAAATTGATTGCATTTTAGTGTAAAAGAACAAAAATTTCGTTCGCTTGTTTTTGATGCAAGAAATGTTTCCGCCGCCTTCAGCAGTAGAAATATCGACAAAGCGGCTCATCAATATAGCAATCGATCGATTGATCGACCGACCGATCGATCGATCCATCCATCCATCCATCCATCCATCAACTGCATTGAGCGTTCATTTGCCTTTATAAAACTACTTAAATGAAACTTTCAGTCAGGTGCAAATCAAAGGTTGTAACTCGGATCCAATATGTCGGATAAAATGAGCGTAGCTTTCAAGATCGCACGGCAAATTTTGATTTGCCTGATCTTGATCTGAACTGACCATAAAAAAGCTCTAAATGTTGCCATCAGCTAGAATTTAATGAACATTATCTAGGGTTACCTTTCTGGCATGGAACGCCTTGAACTGTTTTACGAAAACTTCGCTTAGTAAATCTTTGTCGGAAGTGACTATAACTGGACTAGGACCTTCAAAATACCCGTATGTTTTCCCGTACTCCTTACTCCACTTTCTGTATTGTTCGAACATTGGCTAAAAAGAGAATAAACAATAAACGTTTAATCAAATTAAAAAAAAAATTCTTAAAAGTATTTAAATTTAGTTTGTCGTTATACATTTTTTCGGCGTGGCTGAATGCGCTGGCTTTTGACCTACTTCCTGGTACTGATAAAGAATGAATAGATAGTGATTTGCGATTGGTCAAATATGTGCACATGTTTATTCGGCGGGCCCCTGCTGGAATACTTGCTCAGACATTTATGAAACCACTACTAACCCTTAGGCTGCTAAGCACGACTTGCTGACCATATGCGGACAGAGTAGATTAAGATCAGACTGCACAAAACGTGCTGTCTGATCTTTGATCTACACTGTCCGATAAGGAGTTTTTTTTTCCAAAAATAAATAATTTATTATAGCATTATTTGGGTTTTTACTATCGGTTTAAAAAAATCCATTTCACTTATTCAGCAGGAATAGGGTAAACAAGCGTTGCTATAACTCTAACTCGATAAACCTTTCATGAACAGTTTATATTATTGTTTGTTTTTGGAAATACGTGTTTAAAACCACGAACCATGACGAGATAATATAAACGTTATCGAGTTGGGTTTATAAATTATCTCATCAAGGTATGTAATTTTAAACCTGTTATCCCAAACGTAAGCAAAGATATAAACTGATAATGAAAGGTTTATCGACAGTGAGCTATACTGTTTACTCAATAACCCAATACTACTTTTTAAAAAAAAAAAAAAAAAAACAAAAAAACAGTGAGGAAAAAGAGGCAAAATTTGCACCTGAGGTTACTTTTCATTATTTTACGTCATATTGAGCCACAAAGGAGTTTCAATATTCATATTTCAGTATCTCTTACGCCGTCTATATTATTTTTTTGTTATGTGTTGATTAAAATCTAAAACTAGGTACAAAGTTGCCAAGTCGCTTTATCTTTCGTTTACTTTTTACTTGATTTTAACTTCATGTTTCTGCCAGCGTCTAATACTTGGACCGACCGTATAATAACAGGCTATCATCTTCTCAATAAATTCCACGTTTTAAAAGGTATTTTTTAAACGAAAATACATGCTAACACCTGCATTGTTTACTTTTGGCCGTTAGTGGGCCTTTATCTCAGCAGTTCAAGGTTTGAAAACTATGTAAGATACAGGACTGACGCTTAAGAACTTGAGAAAATATATGGCCACCGCAAACAAATACACGAGCCATGATCTTGCAAAAGGGGGCTTGAAAACTGGGTAAGATACAGGGCTGATGCTTCACAACCTGACACACACACACACACAAAAAAAAAAACATGGCCGCCGTAAACAACTATATCAAGTTACGTAGGAATATATTCTGGTTCCTGTTTACGACGGACATATTCCATTTCACGGGTGTGTTTGTCTGGACATTATAATTGGGTCGAGGGAACTTTTTTTCGCGGATGTGACAGGTTTATGGCGGTAGTGAGGCCTCCTCGGTCTTTACGTGTCTGACCTTGATTTTTCGTTTTCCGTTTACTGTGTTTCTTTAAGTAACTTGCGTCAGCAGATTTTGGCCAATAAAACTTTAAATCACAATATTCTTAGTAACATTGTATATTGACTGCTTTGAGGCCGTGAAATCTGTGAGCCTGTCACGTAATTTGTCTTGCAAAGAGTAGGCCTACCCTTTATCACAAAACAAAATTTAAGGCTTATCACTGATCGAAGCATTTGCAGAAAGCGAAGAAAGTATGGCTGAGATAAAGAAATTTGCCTTCTAAAGGGTAGGAAACATTGCGGGAAAAGGAGAAATGCTGGTTACCAGCATTTTCTCCTTTACCCACGATGTTTTCAAAAGCCTGAAAAGTCGGGACTATTTGATAATTTAACTCTTTACCTCGGTCATTACTGAAAATAATTACTTTAGGCTCTGACAAGTTGTTAACTATCAAAAGGGGACCCCATACAAAAAGGGCGGGTAACCATCAATATAGTTTTGACACAGTTATGCCCCTTTTTCGACTTAGAAATCGTTGACCTTGATACTTTACAATATTTCTGTCATTAATGAAGATACATGTATTTACTTTAAACTCAGACTAGTTGTTAACTATCAAAAGAGGGTCCAATACAACAAAGGCAGGTTACCATCAAAATATTTTCGACAAAGTTATGTCCCTTTTTCGAAAAAGCAACTGCAACCGGGCGTTGGCACCATCATGCAGAGCTGTCGTCTTTTAACAAACTTCAGGAATAAGTGGGGAAGTATCAGAAAATATTTCTCTAGTTGAAAGATGAATATCGTTTCCCCGTATAAAGCCGAGCACGGTAAGCCAAGTCAGTAAAGCTCACAGCTTCAAACCAAGAGGTCGCAGGTTCGATGCTCAAACAAGAAAAATGATCTATGCTCTGTGACAAGGAGGTTAAATCATTTGCAAAAAGTATCAACCAGGTCAGCCTGCGCAATCCACGCAGGCGGCTAACATGGGCCGAAACTTTTTGCTATTGGTAAATTTTCTGAAAGTCAAAGGATCAATCTTCCCCCAGATTCAGCTGTTTGTTAGATTAAATGGATCATAATCATGTGATCACTTGCTTGGTATAATGCATCATATATATATACATTAGGCCCCCTTTTGCCAGAGCACAGTTAAAACTCTTTGCGGGGATTGATGATAGTTAATGCGACAGGATTCATTCATCTCTCAACCGTTAAACATTGTTCCAAGGACGAAATTTCTGAGAAAGCAGCCAGTGGCTTGGAAAGAATGGTGTGCGTGCAGTAACGTACGAATAAAAGAATGAATGAAAGCATGAATAAGTGCGCTGGCCGACGCGATATTCACTGAAATAGTGTTGAAAAAACAGCGTTAAACAACAACAACAACTTTCTATGATAGAAAAATAACTTTCCGAAGGTTAGAGAAAGAGAACTTGCAAAAAATTATATATCGAAATGGGAGTTTACTTCGGTTTAATTTAGTTCAAACATACAATTTCCCAATAATTGTTCACAAATTTTCTTAATATCTATTCAAAGCATACCAGCTTTGAAAAGCAAAAAAATCTACCAGACTTAGATAAGCTTTCAAAACCTCTTAATTTTATTAGTTCGTATCAACCCTTTTCCTCCTAAATAAGTGAAATGAAACATTCAAACCGACAGTAAAAATCCAAATTTTGCTATTTCGAAGGTTAATTTTTGGGAAAATGGTATCTCCTCATCGGACAGTGTAGATCAAAGATCAGACTGCACGTTCTGTGCGGTCTGATCTTGATCTACACTGTCCGCAAAGGGTCAGAGAACCGAGATTTGTATTAAACCTTTTCCTACTAAATAAGTTAAATGAAACTTTCAAGCCGATAGTAGAAAGCCCAAATTTGGCTATTTCAAAGGTAGGTTTGGGGGAAAGATATTTCCTTATCGGACAATGTAGATCTAAGATCAGACTGCACGTTTCTATGCAGTCTGATCTTGATCAACACTGTCCTCAAAAGATCAAAGAGTCGAGCTAAGCAACCTAAGGGTTAATCACTTGTGAAGCAATCTATGTTTACTTTTGAAAGAGCTGGAACCGACCTGAGATGCTTAAAAATTTCCGGACAGTATAGATTAAGATCAGACTGCACGTTCTGTGCAGTCTGATCTTGATCTACACTGACCAATACTTTGTTGTGTATCCTTTCGGAACAACCTCGAAGAAGAAGCAGTACGTAACTCATTACTTCAGTGCTTAAACCCCAACCAAACTATCCTCTGTTTAACTCTTTACTAAACGACAATATTTCGGACTGGTCCAAACTGAAAGCATTTGCAGACGACAAATTAAATGTGGCTGAAACGATTGCATTTGTTTCTGAAAAGTTATAAAACATTGCGGGAAAAGGAGAAAATGCTGGTTACCAGCATTTTCTCCTTTTCCCACAATGTTTTCAAAAGGCTTCTTTCTCAGGGTCGTTAAAAGTCGGGATTGTGTGGTAAAGGGTAAACAACCATAATGTAGAAGCCTTTTGAAGAGAGAGAGAGAGAGAGAGAGAGAGAGAGAGAGTACATACATTATATACAAACTCAACCACCCTTATTCTTTGGCACATGTAAACAGTTCGCTTCGAACTGGCCCTGTCAAAATTAGAGATAATGGAGAAAGGTAGGTTTTCAATGCAATTTTGATAAGAAGAGTGTTTATTAACGCCCATAAATTGCATAAGATTATTGTAAAGAAGCATTCAGTTTGTCTTCGAAATGGGAGGTCATGACTTCCCTTTAATTGTTCTATAGTTTTGACCCCAAATGCAAAACTCAGAGGCCATGGAGATAGTTGCTGTTTTTAGCCGCAAAAAAAAAAGGAGTGGTGTAGAGCTATGAAAGATTGCGAAAAAACGGCGTGGTAACGTGCTATTTTTGAATTCATCCCCAGATTATTTGTTGTTTCGAGTTTCAATATAGCGTGGTATTTTCAGGCTAATACCCTGGGTTTGGATTGTGTGATGTCTTATAAATACACGCATTAAAAAAAAAAACAACTATTTTGTCGTATTTTTCGGACTATACCATTTATCGGATAAAGTCAGTTATTTTACTGTTTTACAAGTTAAACATGATTTATTGTTAAAAACTGACAATTTTGGACCATGTTGTTGCATTTAAATGCTTTTTTTTTGTCATTTCAGACTGATTTTTAGACCTTTGAAAACAGAATTCCTGTGTCGGGTGTTGTCGGCCGAGACGAAAACAGTGGAGAACTGTGTTTCGCCGCCTTTGAGGGACGATGCAATAAATCAGCATGAGTTTCTGAACGAAACAGAAGAATGAATACCGAGTGAACTTAACACTCTACCACACAATCCCGAGGTTTAACGACCCAGAGGTGGAAAAAGCCTTTAACCCTTTACTACATGGAAATATTTTTGACATCTCCAACTTGAAGGCATTTGCAGACGTCAAGATAAATCTGACTCAAAAATTGAAACCTGTGTTTGGAAGGACAGGAAACATTGTGGAAAAAGGAGAAAATGCTGGTTACCAGCATTTTCTCCTTTTCCCACGATGCTTTCAAAAGCCTTCTTCATCAGTGTCGTTGAAAGGCAGTATTGTATGGCAAAGGGTTAATAAAAATGGTGGGAAACGGAGAACATGCTGGTAAGGAGCATTTTAACTTTTTTCCCACAATGTTGTCTACCCTAGCTAAAACAGAAATCATCATTTGAGCAACTTTCACTTTGTCGTCTGCAAATGCTTTCAGTTTGGACCAGTCTAAAATTTTGTCCTATTGGTAAAGAGTTAAACCAGGAAGCAAATTCATTCTTAATCCTTAACCCTTTACCAGACTACAAAATTTTAGCTTTGTCCAAACTGAAACCATTTACAGACGACAATGTCAATGTGGCTCAAATGGTGCAATTTTTCTTTGATAGGGTAGAAAACATCGTGGGAAAAGGAGAAAATGCTGGTTACCAGCATTTTCTCCTTTTCCCACAATATTTTTAAAAGGCTTCTTTCCCGGGGTTTTTAAAGGGCGGCATTGGCCTGTAAAGGTTTAAATTACTAAGTAAATGAAACGAAAACTTCCGCTCAATAGTAAAAATCCAAATATTGCTATTTTCAATGTGATTTTATCGGAAAGAAAATACAAGATCGGACAGTGCAGATCAAAGATCTGACTGCACGGTTTGTGCAGTCTGATCTTAATCTACATTGTCCGAAAAGGCTCAGTGAGTCGCGTTTAGCAGCCTAAGGATTAACTCTTTAACACACGACAAAATTTTAGACTTGTCCAAATTGAAAGCATTTGCAGACAACGAAATAAACATCACATCATAAATTGGAACGAAATGTTTTGGGAAGGGTAGAAACCTTGTGGGAAAAGGAGAAAATGCTGGTAACCAGCATTTTCTCCTTTTACCACAATGTTTTCAAAAGGCTCTCTGTTCAGGGTCGTTAAAACCCGTGATTGTATGGTGAAAGGGTTTCAGTAACTGATAAAGTGAATTTGAGGTTTCCAAAATCAGATTACATAATTCTAATTGCGGTTTCAAGTACTGTCAATTGATGATGTGGGAACAGAATGCAAGTGGGTTCGGTGAGTAAGCGATGGACTTTTGTTTCCAACGACTTTTTCCGAAAACACTTGACCCATGCTCTGTGGAAAGGGGGCTTAATGCATTTGCAGAAAGTAGCGACCGAGGTCAGCCTCCGCAGTCCGCGCAGGCTGAACTGGGTCGAAACTTTTCGGTATCTGTCAATTTTATGTATGTCCAAGGGCCAGTCTACTTCATGATTCAGTCGGTTGTTAAACAAAGTATATCTTATGGGTCCATAATTAGGTGATGACTTGCTTTGTATCATGCATCACATAAATGCATTAAGCCCCTTTTGTCAGGACATGACTCACTTGTTTTTCACCATAACGATGGCATTTTTAAATATCCCTACAATAGGTACCATTTGAAAACATCGTGGAGAAGAGCACCAATTGCTTGTTACAAGCAGTTGCTCTTTTTCCCACAATCTTTCATTTCTTTACCCAAAAAACGCATTTAATTAACTTCGCGTATTTCTCCTGTCTCTTACCTGCCAGTGATATGTTTAAAAATAAACTGTATCGTACAGGGTCAAACGCTCAAGTTCAAACAGATATGAGCCACGCTCTGACAAAAAGGGGTTTATCGTATTTCCGTGATGCATTATACAAAGCAAGTCATCGCACAATGACGGATCCATAAAATCCATTTTATATAATAAGTTACATTTGTCCTTGGACACGCAGAAAAATGATCAGTAACAAACAGTTTCGACCAGGTCAGTCCGTGTCGATACTTTCTTCAGATGCACTAAACTTCCTTTTCACAGAGCATGGATCATATTTATATCAAACAGATGAGGCATTTTGGAAATTCCCTCAAATATTTGAAATTCCCCTATGACGTCATTCTTCTACAGCATGTGCAATGTAAAATAAACAGTTACAGTTTGCGGTTTTCCTTTCTTTGCTTTATCCATTTCCCCAATCGTATTTTTTCGGACGGCCTTTTCAAAGAGCTTTCGAAGGACAGAGTCATCTTTTTTACGATTTGATAATTGAATTCAGGATTAAGCACAAACGTTTTTTAGCGAAATAGAGAAACTTTCTGTATCTACATTATTTCACCTTTTGTCACAGAGTTTTAAAATTCGTCATGGTCTCATTTATTGCAGAAATAAGGAATCAGATTTTTTTTTTCCTCATCGAGATAAATTTATTATTAGAATCAAAGTTGTGGCAGTTCGGAACACTAGCAGGAAAATATCGTGTAAAGTTATTTATGTGCTTTCATTGTAAAATAAACTTATCATAGCAGTTTTCAAATAAAAATAGAACATAATTTTTGCAAAAAATCTCCCAGTTTGATTTAATAACCCATCACCACACAATAACGACCCGGTAAGAGAATGCCTCTGAAAAGATTGTTTGGAAAAAGAGAAAATGCTGGTAAGAGTCTAGAATTCGTCGTGTCGTAAAAGGATAAGCGTTGGCATTTCCGCACCACCATAGACAATGTATGAGTGACGTTCGAATGAGTAAGTCCATCGACATCTAGTGAACCTTTCCTTCCGAGCTGGGCGTATGCCCGCTTGTTTCCAGAAATTTAACATTACCCTTTCACCATGCAGTCCCGTTTTTTTTTTCCCAGAGCCTTGCGAGCCTTTGAAAACAATGTGTGGAAAGGAGAAAATGCTGGCTACCAGCATTTTCTACTTTCCCCACATTGTTTTCTACCCATTAACAGATACTAAGTAACATCGCTCGAGTAAGTTTTACGTTGTCGCACGAAACCTATATATATGGACGAGCCATTTTTTTTTTTTCGTATGACGACGACTTACAAGGAATATTTCTGATTGTACGAGCAGTATACATACCATTAGTTATTAGTTATATAAAGATACATCAATACTCGTTTTCACCCAGTTTTTTTTTCAACCCACTCTATCTTAGTTTTATCATAGTACATCTTTACTCGTTTTAACCAGTTTTTAACCCACGTCATCATTATTTTATCAAAGTATAATCATTCTTGTATCTTCATGCCAAATGCAAGGTTGCATAGTTTACGACCGATAGAAAATGCGTTTCATTTTCTGGAGGCCATCAAAGAAATCACTGTAATGACGTTTCCGGTTTTAAATCGAAGAACTGTGATATAATATTATGCATTGATCCCTTACACTATAAATAACGGTAATTTATCTGTATTTACACAGCTTACTAACAAGAACCATTCTACAGTGTATCGTTTTTTTACAGCTCTCTTGTTGCACTGATGTATCTTTAAAACCTGTATCGTGGGTATTCATAAGAAATTAGAATTGTCTTATATACAACCTATGTTTAGGGTACATGTCCTATTTTCTCATCTAGACAACTTTAATGCGTATCCATAACATTTCAACATTTTTT
Source organism: Tridacna gigas (assembly GCA_945859785.2). Lineage (NCBI taxonomy): Eukaryota > Metazoa > Mollusca > Bivalvia > Cardiida > Cardiidae > Tridacna > Tridacna gigas. Next base: position 51,775,881 of record OX244040.2, on the reverse strand, counting down.
TTTTATTTTGGCGAAGCTCTAATGTATAAAGAATAGGATAAACCCCATTCTTACCTGCATGAGGTAAATTTTCCGAATTTAAAAACAAAAAAAAAAAGGAGCGGACCTGTAACTGCCAAACTGAGCTACTTGCACATTGGGATAAAAAAGTGAAAACCAAATTATCTCCCTTGTTAGATAACACCAAAGCAACCAAACTGCAACTGGGTCTTTTCATTTGATTTCCTTTGTTTTTTTTCCTTGCTTTACTAAGAGATGTTGCGATTATTATGATTTTACTTGCTATGTAAGGTCTTCATAATATTTGCAAATCGAATTTCACAAACTATTATCATGGAAATGCACCAAGTAGATAGTATCTGTGGTTTGGTGAATTTTAAAGGCGATTTTTAATCCTGAACATTCCTAAGTAATGCAAAGAATATCAAGGATAAAAACCAAGTATACATTCTTTAGTACCTGTCAAGTAGTGGTGAGCTATTAAGGGAAGTAAGTGTTTTTTGCCTTTCATTGCCTTGGTGTGTTTAAAATGTATCTACCCCATTGTAAAGCAGCAACGGCTATAAACGGGGAAAGAAATTTTGAAGAAAAATGAAAGAAAAAAAAAAAGAAATTTCAATTTAACCCTCTACCACACAATGTGATGTTTTAACGTCCCCGAGGAAAAATATCTTGAAAAAAAAAAAAAGATTGCGGGGAAAAAGGAGAAAATGCTGGTTACTGGCATTCTCTTATTTTTTCCACATTGTTTTCTACCCAATCAAACACAAATTTCAATTTTTTAGTTCCATTTATTTTGTCGTATGCAAATGCTTTCAATTTTGACAAGTATAAAATTTTGTCGCCTGGGTGAAGATTTAAATTTAGAAAATGTGTCATTTGTCATTGATACTATTGTGAGGCAACGAGCAAAATAACAAACTCGATAATTTATGATTTACTTCAGTGTTTGACAGACAATCTAAATCAATGACTGATTCATCTGCCGAACTTCCGAAAAACTTTTTAAACCCCTAACTCTTCACCACACGAGGAAAAAAAGTAGACTTGTCTAAATTGAAAGCGTCTGCAGACGAAAAATTAAATGTGGCTCAATTGATGGAATTTGCCTTTGATAGGGTAGAAAATATTGGAAAAGGAGAAAATGCTGGTTACCAGCATTTTCTCCTTTTCCCACAATGTTTTCAAAAGGCTTCCTCCTCAAGGTCATAAAAAGTCGGGATTGTGTGGTAAAGAATTAACAGACGACACAATATTAGACTTGTCCAAATTCAAAGCTTTTGCAGACGAAAAAAAAAAAAAAAAAACCAGTAATTGCAGATTAAATGATAGAATTTGTCTCTGAAATCATAGAATAGATTGTAGAGAAGGAAAAATGTGGGTTATCAGCATTTTCTCCTTTTCCCATATTGTTATCAAAAGACATCTTTCGGGGTCGTTAAAACTTGCGGTTTAGAGGTAAAGGGTTAACTCTTGACCAGACGCCAAATTTTAGACTGGTCAAAATTGAAACCTTTTGCAGACGAAAAAACTACTTACTGGTAACTGCGGCTTAACCCTTTACCAGACGACAAAATTTTAGCCTTGTCCAAATTGAAAGCATTTGCAGATGATAGTTTCAATGTGGCTCAAATGGTGCAACTTTTCTTTGATAGGGTTGAAAAGATTGTGGGAAAAAGAGAAAATGCTGGTTACCAGCATTTTCTCCTTTTCCCACAATGTTTTCAAAAGGCTTCTTTCCCAGGAGCGTCAAAAGGCGACATTGTACAGTAAAGGATTAAATGATAGGACTTGTCCCTGAAAGAATAGAAAAGATTGTGGAGAAGGGACAAATTCTGATTAGCAGCATTTTTTTTCTTTTCCCACGATGTCTTCAAAATTCTATCTCTTCAAGTTCGTAAAAACTCGGGGTATAGTTTAGAAAGTATTGATTGTATTGTTTGATTGCATAGTGTTTAACGCCGTCTTCAACATTATTTATATCAGTTATATCACGGCGGCCAGTGCACCTATCCATGCTTTCCTGGAGTTACATTTACCAGTACTCCGCACAATATTTTTTCCAAGCCACTGGCTGCTTTCCCACATGACCATCGTCGAAACAATGGTCAGCGGTGAGAGAGGAATGAATCCTGTCGCGATGACTATCATCAATCCTCGGAAAGAAATTGGCCATGCCGGGGATCGAACCAGCGACCTCCTGTTCTCAAGGCCTGTACGCTACCGACTGAGCTACGGGGGCTTGGCAGTTTAGAAAGTCCAATCTGAACCAGACGACAAAATTTTACAGACTTACAGACTTGTCTGAATCCACAAAGCTTGCAGACGATTATGTAAAAGTGGCTAAAAAGAAGAGATTTTTCTTTCGTGGGGATAAAAAAAAAAAATGGAAAAAAAAGACAAAGCACTTAACACCAGTATTTTCCCCCTTTAGCTTCATACATTCAGATGCATTTAGGGTCGTAGAAGAGTGGGGCCGCTTTGTAATGGGTAAATAGACCCCGAGTTAGGTCATCGGAAGTTGCTTATCCGAGCGACAGATATCGAGTGTCATTCATTACCTTTACCGCACAAATCCACAGTTTAAACCTTTACAAGACGAAAAAATTTTAGCCGTGTCCAAATTGAAAGCGTTTGCAGACGACAATGTCAGTGTGGCTCAAATGGTGCAATTTTTCTTGGATAGGCTAGAAAACATTGTGGTTACCAGCATTTTCTCCTTTTCCCACGATGTTTTTTTAAGGCTTCTTTTCCAAGGTCGTTAAGAGACGGCATTGTGTGGTAAAGGGTTTTAAACGATCATCTGAAATAAAATGAAAATATTGTAGGAAAAGGAGAAAATGCTGGTAATCAGCATTTTATCCTTTTCCCACAATGTTTTTTATCCTTCCAAAGGCAAATCGCATTATTTGAATGGAATTAAATTTGTCGTCTGTACATGATTCAATTTGGACGTGTCCGAAATACTATTATCAATACAATGGCTCGTAACCTTGCCCTTTTTACGTATCTAAGACAGAAAACTTCTTCAAAAATTGTGATAAAAATAGTTATGACGTTCACTACACTTGTCACTCTGTTTTATAAGCAATAGCAAAGAGCGGACTGCGCAGGCTGACGTGAGTCGATACTTTTTGCAGATGCATTAAACCCCCTTTTCACAGACGATATCTTCGGTTAGACTTTGGTTCGAATCACGTCGCGACAGATATGACGGAACAATAGCCTAGATATGGTGCGTCATTTCCATTCGTCATTTAGTTGCAGTATACCGATAGCTTGGTGCGTAAAAAAAACACGTAAGTTACGCGCCCAACTACCCAACTAGGCCAAAGTCTTTCAGAGTACACAACCAGCCCGGTCAAAAACTCTTTAAGAGGATGCCAAGTTCAAATTTCTGACTGTTTAAGCCAACTGTTGCAGAGGTTGCAGGTTGAAATTAATGTACGGCCTGACCAAATCATTTCCTGAGAATGCAAATTCAAGGTCATGATTGATGCGGCCAAAAAGTTTTACAGAGCTTCCAAGTTCGAATCCAGGCACGGCTCGGAAAAAACTTCTTTCACAGGATGTAACCGGCGTAACAAAAAAAAAAACCCTCTTTCAGAGGTTCCGCGTTCAAACCCATGTCCGTGCTGGGCAAAAGTTCTCTTAACTATTTCCCACACAATCTCTTAACGTCCCTGTGAAAGAAGCCCTTTGAAATAATTGTGGAAAAAGCAGAAAATGCTGGTAAACAATCTTTTCTAGCCTTTAAGAGAGAAATCTCATCATTCAAGCCACTTTTAATTTGTCGCCTGCACTTGCTTTCAATTTGGACCAGTCTAAAATTGTGTCGTCTGCTATAGAATTAACTCTTTCAGCGTCATTGGCACAAACAGGGGCTTTTCCGGACGGTATAGGTCAAGATCAGAGTGCACATAACAGTCACAACAAATCTAGGACGGAAATGAAAAACAATAATTGACAACAAATCAAATATTGATCAAATTGATCATACTTTTGGCATTGAAAAGACAGAAAACATCATAAGAAAAAGAGATAAAATGCTTGTTACCGGCAATTGATCTTTTTCTACACTCTTCTTTTAGACCTTTTTTTCGATGAGTGTTGTTAAATCATATGGTTCTTTGAAAAAAGGTTCACGTGTACAAAATGTTTATTTTATTTAGATCTGAAATTTCGTCATCGGTTATCAGACTGGTGAAATTTATCTTACTGCGGGCACGCCATTACGTCATCTATAGTGAGAGGTAACCGTTTATCTTGTCAGTTGATCTGTTAATTCTTTACCAAACGACAAAACTAAAGACTAGTTCAAGTTGTAAGTGTTTGCAGACGACAACTTAAAAATACATCTATGCTTGTTTTCAGCTAGTTTTTAAGCCATTTCATCTTTTTTTTTTTTATGAAACTGTAATCCCTCTTGCAGACCTCCACATAAAAGGGAGTGATAGTATTCTAAACCCATAATTTCTTTTGCAAACCCTATGTTGTGGGTACTCATTAGAATCGTCTTGATGAGACGATTTTAACGAGTACCCATAACATAGGGTTTAGTGGAGAGCGATTAATATTTTCAATTTTGAAATCAAAATCACTCCCTCTATCTGGAGCTCTACTCTTGTATCTTTATGCCAAATTTTGCCCCTGACGGTTGCAAGGTTGCACAGATTACGACGGATAGAAAATGCATTTCATTTTCTGGAGGCCTTCAAAGAAATCACTGTTGTCGTTTCCGGTTGTAAATGAGGACAAATCCCTCGAGTTTCTCTATCCTTTACACCATATATATTGGTAATTTATCTATGTTCACACAGCTGACTAAATTCTGAGCCATTCTACATACTATCTATATATAACAGTGTTTATTTCTCTCTAGCTGTAAGGATGTATCTTTATAACAGTGGCTGAAAAGATCGAAATTGTCCTCGATGGAGTAGAAAACTTTGTGGGAAAAGAGAAAATGCTGGTTATCAGCATTTTCTCCTTTTCTGACAATGTTTTCAAAGGTCTTCTTGCCCTGGGTCGTTAACCCTCGAGACCGATTGGTAAAGGGTTTAAGCTTTTTCTCGCTAAATAAAAAACGAAATGAAAAAAAAAAACTTCCTTTTTTCTAGTGCCGTGTTTTTATTTTTTGAAAACGATAATTTCTTTGTCTTTGTTCCAGATCAGGCTGTATCTGCGGTCTGATCTTCATCTACACTATTCGTAAAAGGTAACATTTTCTTTGGCTTCAGAAAATGAAAAGTTTACCCCAACACTTAATTGTTAAAGCATTTTACACCTCCTCGAGTTGACAGCCTTCGAAAACATTGTGAGAAAAGAAGCACTTGTTTGTAACAAGCAAATGTTTCTTTTTCCACAGTGTTTTCAATACAGTAAGATATGTGTAATTTTCTTTTTTATTTTCAACCAAGTTATGTCCTTTTTCTTCTTCTATAGTTTTTTTCTAGGTATAAAATTAACCCGAAGGCTTAACTTTCAAACAAACGGCAAAATTTTAGTATGGTCCAAATTGAAAGCAATAATTTTGCAGACAGGAAATTAAATGTGGCTTAAATTATGGAATTTGTCGATGAAATTTAAGAAAACATTGTGGGAAAGGGAGAAAATGCTGGTTACCAGAATTTTCTCCTTTTCCCACAATGTTTTAAAAAAGTCTTTTTCTGTCAGGATCGTTAAAACTTGGGACTGTGTGGTAAAGAATCAATCGTTTACCATACAATCCCGAGTTTTAACAACCCTAAGAAAGAAGCCTATTGAAAACATTATGGGAAAACGAGAAAATGCTGGTAACCAGCATTTTCTCCTTTTCTCACAACGTTTTCTACCCAATTAAAGACAAGTTCAATCATTCGAGTCACATCTAAATTGTCGTCTGCGAATGATTTGAATTTAGACAAGTTTACATTTTTGTCGTTTGGTATAGAGCTAAGAATGATCAAGCGGCAGGTAAGTTTATAAACACAGAAGCAGACGGATTGAAATCACACGAAATATCTACGTCACTGGTTCCATCTGAGTCAAAATTTATTTGCTTAGCATAATCAAAATGGTTTCTAGAAAACACTTTATCAAGAATATGAAGCAGACAGCGCTTTTGATTGACGAAAAAAACCGCGGCATGTTTAATTCAGCAAAAGATTAGCAAAACCGCTTGAGTCATGCTCTGGCAAAAGGGTATTTAACCCTTTACCAGACGACGAATTTCTAGCCTTGTCAAAAGTGAAAGCATTTGCAGACGTTAATTTCAATGTGGCTCAAATGGTGCAACTTTTCTTTGATAGGGTAGAAAACCTTGTTGGAAAAGGAGAAAATGCTGGTTACCAGCATTTTCTCCTTTTCCCACAGTGTTTTCAAAAGGCTTCTTTCCCAGGCGGCACTGTGCGGTAAAGGGTTAACGCATCTCCGTGATACATTAAACTCAGCAAGTCAACGCATAATTATGGATCCACATAAATCCATTTTTGTCTAACAACCTACTAATTCATATGGTGGAACGGTCTTTGGACATGCAGAAACCTGAAAAAAAAAAAACAGCAAAAAGTTTCGATTCATGTCAGCCTGCGCAGTCCGCGCAGGCTGACATGAATCGAAACTTTTTGCAGAGGCATTAAAGCCCCTTTTTTTCACAGAACATGGTTCATTTACAAACTACAAAGTGAAATTTGATGGTGGATTTTTTTTTTCTGGTATTTCCTTAATGAGATTCCTAGCCTCTTACGGTTTTTAATGAAAAAAATTTACAAAGGATTGTGTGGAATGTCTCGTGATACCCAAAACGCTTTGCATACGTACGTCAACACTTCTGCTAACTTTCAAGCCGATAGTAAAAACCGGAATAATGTTATTTTCAAACTTAGTCCTTGGAGAAAAAATATCTCCTTATCGGACAGTGTAGATTCAAGATCAGACTGCACGTTCCGCAGTCTGATCTTGATCTACACTGTCCACAAAAGGTCAGTGAGTCGCGCTTAGCTGCTTAAGGGTTAAACTAGCGACTTGAATCAAACTTCTTCTATTGGACTGTTACTGGAGATACAGCAGTTTCCGGTTTTCGACTCTGTGGTATCGTATTCAAAGTAGAAAGATGACGTCATAATCGTATTCAAAGTTGAAAGATGACGTCATTTCTGATCTTATAAAAATAGACGGAAGTTCCAGTATATAGCAAAACGACCATCTTGTTACCGTATCGCCAGACTTGTACCTTTTTACTGAATGTAGCCGTCAAGTTTCTTTACGCTTGCAAACCAAACTGCATCTAAATGATCGGCGGTATGGGAAAAGGGGGTTTAATGCATCTCCGTAATGAATTATCTCAAGCAATTTATCACATTATTATGGGTTTGTATAATCCATTTTGGGCAATAGCCGACGGAATTACAAGGTAGAATGGTCCTTGGACATGCAGAAAATTTACACAATAGCAAACGGGGTCGATGCATGTAAGCTTGCAACGACTGTGTGCGTTCTGGGAAAAGGGGGTTTAATGCAAATATTTGTACAGCATCATACCAAGCAAGACGTTGCATAGTTATGGATAAGTTTTGGTGTAAAAACCGACTGAATCAACAGATAGAATGGCCCTTTGTCATTCAGAATATTTACTAATAGCTTAAAGTTTCAACATTATTACAGTTATATCGTGACAGCCGGTGCACCTATCCATGCTTTTCCCAAGTTTCTACAGGATACCTACTTCGCACAATATTTAGGCCTATGCCTTCCAAGCAACTGGCTGTTTTTCTATACAAACACCGCTGATACAGTGCTAAGCAGTAACAAAGAAATTAATCCTGTCGCAACCTCGTGGTTTCAAGAACTTAACAACTGATCTGTCCAGCCCGACTTCAGTCTGACTGATTGATTGATTGATGTGTAAGGCATTTTTTCAGCATAATTTCATTTAGATCGCGGCGGCCAGTGTACCTTTCCATGCTTTTTTGAGTTTCTGTTACCAGTTCTTCGCTCAATATTCTTCCAAAGCCACTGGCTGCTTTCCCACATAACCATCGTCGAGACAATGCTCAGTGGTGAAAGAGGAATGAGTCCTGTAGCAATAACTATCATCAATCCTCTGAAAGAAATTGGCTAAGCCGGAGATCGAACCAGCGACCTCCTGTTCTCAAGTCCTGTATGCTAACGACTGAGCAGAATGTATAAGGAAGTGAAAGTGACGATAAAAGATCAGACCATCTGCTATTTGATGTCTGGTCTTCAACCTACACTTTCCACAAAAGCAAACCATTGCGGTGGAAGGCGCTCTAAGGGTTTGGGGCGGATATGTAGTGTACGTGTTTGTGTGGGTGTTTGAATGGTGACGATAATTTTATTGCTATCGGTCGGTCACCGATACGGTTGCGGTTTATACTTAACCAAACATAATCGTGTTTTATATGACCTTGAAGAAGCAACATTTGAAAACATTGTGGGAAAAGGAGAAAATGCTGATAGCCAGCATTTTCTCCTTTTCCCACCATGTTTCTACCCGTTGGAAGAAAAATCCATCATTTGAGCCACATGTGATTTTTCGTCTGCTAGTTCTCTTAAAATGGATAAATCTAAACTGTTGCAGTGTTCTAAAGAGTTAACCCTATACTACACAATCCCGAGTTTTAACCCGACCCTGTTGGAAAATTGCCTTTGAAAACATTGTGGAAAAAGGAGAAAATGCTGGTAACCAGCATTTTCTCCTTTTTCCACAATGTTTTCCACCCCATCAAAGTCAAATCCTTTCATTTGAGCCAGATTTAATTTGTCGCCTGCAAATGCATTCGATGGGCTCCAGCGTGGCTCAGTGGTAAAGCGCAGGGCTCATTACCTGGAGGTCCTGGGTTCGAGCCTCACTGGAAGCACTGGGCTTTTTGTGGGAGTGTCCTTGAGCAAGACACTTCAGAGCCCTAGCGTAGGACTGGTGAAACCCTTGACATACATGATATTTGTGAGTTGTCGCCGTTATATGACTGAAATAATGTTGAAAGCGGCGTAAAACGCCAATCAATCAATCAATGCATTGAATTTGGAGAAGTATGGCATTTGATCATTAAGAGTTAACCTTTTACCATACAGTCCCGAGTTTTAACGACCTTACAGATCAAGGCTTTCAAAAAACATCGTTTTGAAGAGGAGAAAATGCTGATAACCAGCATTTTCTCCTTTTTGCAGTGTTTTCACATTGTTTTCAATTTATATTTAACCCCATTGTCTGTCGTCAGCAGTTGCTTTCAAAGTGGACCAACTAAAATCGTCGTGTTTGGTAAAGAGTTAAAGGGGATTTGCAAATTCACTACATTTGCTTTTAAATCCTTTACACCTTTACTACTCACATGTGATGTTCGGCGTACCTGAATGTGCAGGCTTTTGACCTACTTCTTGGTACTGATAAAGAATGAATAGATGGTAATTTGCGATTGGTAAAAAATGTGCACATGTTTATTCGGCGGGCCCCTGCTGGCATATTTGCTCGAACATCTATGAAGCCACCATTAAGAGGCGTTGCTACCGCTGATCTATACCTCGGGGCCTTGATTCATATCATAGCAAACTAATTTAGTACAGAACGGTTCTTGCCTTGTGCTATATCGAAATTTAGTATTTTCATAAGCGTTACCCAATAACCCAATACTACTTAAAAAAAAAAAACGAGGGAAAAGAGGCAGTTGCTCGCGAGGTTACTTTTCATTTTTTAACCCTTTACCACACAATCCCAAGTTTTTACGACCCTGAGGTAGAGGCTTTTTGAAAACGTTGTAGGAAAAGTAGAAAATGCTGGTGAACAGCATTTTCTACTTTTCCCACAATGTTTTCTACCCTGTCAAAGACAGTCAGTTCATTTGTACCACTTTCAGATTTGTCGTCTGCAGATGCTTTCAATTTGAAAGAGTCTAAAATTTGTCGTTTGGGAAAGGGTTAACTTAATATTGAGCCACAAAATAGTTTCAGTTTTCATATTTCAGTATCTCATGCGCCATCTATCTTGTTTAAAGATATTTCTTGTTTATGTTTCACATCGACTTTCAAGATCAGACACCACACAGTGGGCATCCTGATCATAACCTACGCCATCCGACTCTTCAACTCAATAAGCCCTTTTGCAAACAATTCCGTGTTTTGAATAACCAACATTTTCTCCATTTCTCACAATGTTGTCTATCCATTCACGGAAAAAGTCCATGGTTTGATTTTCTCTCATCGGCGGTCAGAGACAATTTTTAGATTTCGAAAAGAAAATCGTATCTATTATTATTACTATTGTGAGCGTAAAAATATTTAAAATATTTTAATTTCGATTTGGTACGAAAATAAACGACTTCATTCTTTACTAGATCTAGACACAAAATTCCAGACTTGTCCTAAATTGCAAATATTTGCAGACAGCAAAATAGATATGGCTCAAAAAAGGTGTTTTTGACTCTAAAGAGGAGAAAAATCATTGTTTAAAAAGAAGAAAATACTGGTTACCAGAAGTTTCTCCTTTTCCCGCAATGCTTACTAAAGAAACAAGTGCATTAAAACTTAGAATTTGTGTGGTACAGGATTAACCCTTTACGAACAAATCGTGTCAATTAACGACCCTGATAAAATAGGCGTTTGGAAACATTTCAGGAAAACGAGAAAACCCTGGTAACCAGCATTTTCTTCTTTTTCCACGATGTTTTCTTCTCTATCCCTATATCCCTGGTAACCAGCATTTTCTTCTTTTTCCACAAAGTTTTCTTCTCTATCAAATACAGTCTCCTCCATTTAAGCCAACCTGAATTTGTCGTCTGCAAACGCTTTCAGTTTGGAGAAGTCTTAAAATTTTGTCGCTTTTTGTCGAAAAAGTTTAAGAATGTCTTCATGACGTTCTGCTCCATTCATCACTGTTCAGCATCAGTAATGGTTTTGTGATTGGGATATCTAGTGAGTTAAATCTGTCAGTTTTATTACGAGATTAAATCTAAACGAGTCTATAAATACATTTTGAAGTTTACTTGGTATATGTTAACTCTTTTATTTTAACTCTGTACGCATTTGCGGACAGTGTAGATCCAAGATCAGACTGCACAGAACGTGCAGTCTGATCTTGAATCCACACTGTCCGCTACGGTTAGGATTTACCTCCGAATAGAATTTCGGAATTCGAAAAATTCGGATTTCAGTGTTAGCAAGGAATGCTTATTAGATGTTATCTAGCAGTTTAAGGGTTACCCAACTCTACCCGATTTAACGTTAGCGCGATGGTATTCCGGGTTCTTTCTTTTGCCTAATTCGAAAACTTGCTGTATTATTTGTTGTTTATCGTCGCTTTTGTCACAGTATTTCAATTATGTCACGGCAGTCTACGCACTATTTTTTCCTGACTATTACTTTGCACAATCCTATTTTCAGGCAATACGAAATGTAGCTACGTCGAGTTCAATGGCTCAGTCTGTAACGTGCAGAGCTTGAAACTAAGGAGTCGCTGGTTTGAATCCTCAGCTTGGCCCTAGGATTGACGGCAGCCATTGCGACCGGGTTCATTCCTCTCTCACCGCTGAAGGTTGCTTAGATGACGTTTACGTGGGAAAAGCAGCCAATGGCTTGGGGAGAATATTGTGCCAAGTACTGGTCAATGAATCTTCACGTTACAGAATTTAGTAAAAACAATATCTCCAGTTAGTAGTAACAAAATCAGTTTCTTATATCTACACACTACATTTACTTAAAGAGTTTTCAATTGAGACATGAGTTTTGATGGTTTACATAGTCACCTTTCGCGGTATAGCATTTTTCTCGTTCCCACGAACAGTTATGAAACGCTTGACTGGTTCCGTAACAAAACTTTGCGAAACTCTTGACCAATGAATTGACACGTTACATATTACTTGTTTTCAAAATACTTTTTTCTTGGCTAATTTTAGTAACAAAATCTCCAAGTTTAGTGACAAAATTTGCAGACATTGCTACGAGACTCCAGGGTTGAAGAGATTCAATTGAAATATGAGTTCTGATTGTAAAATTAGTCACTTTTCTTTCCCAGGAATATTAACCCTGAAGCTAATAAGCGCGACTCACTGACCTCTTGCGGACAGTGTATATCAAGATCAGACTGCTCAGAACGCACAGCCTGATCTTGGATCTACACTGTCCGATAAGGAGATATTGTTGTGCACAAAAAAATAAAGTTTGAAATAACATTATGTTTTTACTATCGTCTTGAAAGGTTAACTTATTTAGCAGAATAAGGGCTAATAACAACGAGATTTCTCCGGTCAAATTTCGCGCGGATTGAAATGACGTGTAAACTGAGAAACAACCCTGGGGGTCGGTAATGCTATGGGCACCAGCTCACCATTTGAGATGTGTTATGAATCAGATTCAGAATATTTCATTTACTTAAACTACAGAGTTTTTCGTCATCAACCACAAAAATTGACAGAAATCTATTTCGGTATAGGTCAGTGTCACATAAAGAGACTTTTAGCGTAAACAACAATGCTGGCTATAGACATTTTTACCATATTAGAAGAGAAGGAAAAAAGAAAAAAATGAATACATGGCAAAAAGTAAGGTAAAGGCATGGGAAAAATAGGGTAAAGACATCAGAAAATAGGGCAGCAGGAGGAAGAACTGAATGTCATTTGAAAAAAAAATAATGAAAATATTAAGTGAGAGATTTCCTTAACCCTTTACCAAACAATCCCGAGTTTAAACGACCCTGAAAGGAAACGCGTTTTGAAAACATTATAGGAAAAGGAGAAAATGCTGGTAACCAGCATTTTCTCCTTTTCCCACAATGTTTTCTACCCTTTCCAGGACAAATTTCAAATTTTCAGTCACATTTATTATGTTGTCTGCACCTGCTTTCAATTTGGACCAGTCTAGAATTTTGTCGTTTGGTAAGGAGTTAACTTAAAGGATCTTTATGGAAGGATCTTTTAAAGCTGTACCAAACGACAAAATATAATACTTGCTCAAATTGAAAGGATTTGCAGACGACAAATTATTTGTGGCTCAAATGATTGGAATTGTTTCTGAAAAGTTGGAAAACATCGTGGGAAAAGGAGAAAATGCTGGTTACCAGCATTTTCTCCTTTTCTCACGATGTTTTCAAAAGTCTAATTTCCCAGAGACGTTTAAACTCGTCATTGTGTAATAAAGATTTAACTCTATACCAAACGACAAAATGAAAAGATTAGCAGACTAAAAATGAAAAGTGGCTAAAATAATTAGAACTGTCTTTTGAAGAGTAGAAAACATTGTAGGAAAAGGAGAAAATGCTGGTAACAGGCATTTTCTCCTTTTTCCCCCCCACAATGTTTTAGTTTAAATATATTTATTTTACATGGATTGAGATACAAGTTCTTGCATCGTATACTCATCTCTCCCGATTCTACTTCCTGGAAACTACACCGGCACTCGCGCCGAATGTGTGGGCCAATGAACAATCCCAGCTGACACCCGCTCTTGGGTATCGAACTCGGGATCTTATGGTTACGAGGCAAACGCTCTACCTCACAAATACGGACACCACAATGTTTTCAATGGAGGATCTTACATGAGTGTTTATGTATTATCATTTTTATCAAACGATTTGACTAAAATGTATGACGCGAGCCTTGGCGAGCGTCACATACATTTTAGTCAACGAGTTTGATAAAAATGATAATACATAAACACGAATGCGAGATTCTATTTATTACATAAAATGAATGACAAGCAAAATATATCCTACATCATCACCTTTAGCCTATACACCATTCACGAGTCCATGTTTCCAGTTGTAGTTCGGTTTCAAGTGTGTACATACACAAGTAGATAGATCTTTGACATTTACTCCGAAAGAAGAATGAAACAGTTTCTAGAGAGGATGAGTCCACCTAATTCCGCAATTTTGTTGATTTGAAAGACTTTCGCTGCGTTTCTTGGTTTTTATTAAACATGAAAATCAAAAACTTTCCACGCGTATACGTCTTAGCAACAATGACGTCATTTTTCCGCGAAACGGCGTAGTCGCACAAATTCCGGCACGTGCTGTGGTTGGTTTCTCCGGCTTCACGCGCTCATGACTAAAACCTGAATAGAACCGGGACCAAAAAAAAAAACGATAATACACTAGTGTATTATCAAAAATAAGTCATGGGTTCAATACACTGCCGGAGGGGGTTTTATGTGATAAAAAGTTTTCTCTCAGAGTCACAAAAACCCGAGATTGTTTAGTAAAGGACTAATTGAAATTTGATAATGTGCAATAGTATTCTCCGTGACTGGCGTTTCATGTTTACTAGACGAAAATAAAAACAGTCTTGTCCATGACTGAATCGTGTCCTACGCCACCATAGTTATTGTTTCAGTCAAATTACGGCAACAGGTCACATTTGTATATTTCAGGTTTCACCAGTTCTAAGCTAGGGCTCTCACGTGTCTTGCCCAAGAACAGTTCCGTGAAAAAAAAAAGTGCTTCGAGTGAGAAACGAACCTGGTTGCAAGTCCTGCCTTTTGCCATTAAGCCACGCAGGATCCCCAAGAATTGTTCAAATTGAAAGCTTTTGAACACGTAAAATCAAATGTGACTAAAATAAAGGCAGTTTCTTTTGGAAGGGTAAAAAACATTGTGAGAAAAGGAGAAAATGCTGGTTACCAGCATTTTTCCCCCACAATGTTTTCAAAGGGCTCCTTCGTCGGGGTCGTTAAAACTCGGGATTACCTGTAAATCTTTACAGGAGGGCTCTGCGTTATCTACAGCCCTGGGGAAAAAAGACCTTTAAAACACTGTTTTACATTTTCACAGACAAAGCCCATCGTTTGAGTTTTGTTTGATTTGTCGTCAATTTAAATGGGAGAGGGGTCATATTAGTTGAAATTTTCAGTGTTTATTGAACAAGAAATTAAAAACAAAGTAACGAATTAAAAAAAAAAATCCTCCAAAACTCAAGAATGATTAATAAATTGTCTTGTAATTCTGTAATTTAAAAATAATAATGCAACTTTTTTTCTCTTCCCCCCCCCCCCCCAAAAAAAAAAGAGAAAGAAAAAAAGTTGAGCAAAAGAATAAAAAGTAAAGATATAAGTTATTATACAATAAAGAATGAGAGGAGCTGGCAAAAGGGTGTTTAATGCATCTCTGTGATACATTATACCAAGCAAGTTATCACATAATTACGAATCCATAAAATCCTAACAACCGGCTGAGGTACTCGTAGAATGGCCCTTGGGCATGCAGAAAGTATACCAAAAGCAAAACGTTTCGTCACAGGTCAGCCTGCGCGGACTGCGCAGGCTGACCTGTGTCGATACCTTTTGCAGATGCTTGAAACTCCTTTTCCACAGAGCATAACTCATCTTCTTTGTATTTTATCTTTGAACTTACCGTTCCCCAGAAAGATAACAGATTCCCGAATAAAAAGTTAGGTGATGGTCCTGGGATACCTATCTTCTCGAATACTTTCATCTGTTGGCTTCTCTGACTGAAATATACATGGGAAAAGTTGAATAATGATCGGAATCTTTATATTAATTTGTTAACTCTTGCAAGAAGAAGAAGAAAAAGAAGAAGAAGAAGGAGAAGAAAATTGATTGATTGATTGATTGAACGGTGTTATACGCCGCTTTCAACATTATTTCAGTCATATCATGGTGTAGTTCACAAATTCATGTATTTCCTGGGTTTCACCAGTACTAGACTAGGCCTCTGAAGTGTCATGCCCAAGGACACTCCCACGAAAAACCCAGCGGATCAGATGGTGCTCGAACCCGGGACCTCCAGGTTACGAATCTCACACTTTACCACTGAGCCTCACAGATCCCCGAAGAAGAAGAAGAAGAAGAGGAGGAGAAGGTGGAGGAAGAGGAGGAGGTGATGGAGGAGGAGGAGGAGGAGGAAGGAGAAGAAGAAGAAGAGGAGGAGGAGGTGGAGGAAGAGGAGGAGGTGATGGAGGAGGAGGAGGAGGAAGGAGAAGAAGAAGAAGAAGAAGAGGAGGTGGAGGAAGAGGAGGAGGTGATGGAGGAGGAGGAGGAGGAAGAAGAAGAAGAAGAGGAGGAAGAGGAGGTGGAGGAGGAGGAAGAAGAAGAAGAAGAAGAAGAAGAAGAAGAAGAAGAGGAGGAGGAGGAAGAGGAGGTAGAGGAGGAGGAAGAAGAAGAGGAGGTGGAGGAGGAAGAGGAGGTGGAGGAGGAGGAAGAAGAAGAGGAGGTGGAGGAGGAAGAGGAGGAGGAGCAGGAGGAAGAAGAAGAAGAGGAGGAGGAAGAGGAGGTGGAGGAGGAGGAAGAAGAAGAAGAGGAGGAGGAGGAGAAGGAGGAAGAAGAAGAAGAAGAAGAAGAAGGAGGAGGACGACGACGAGATTCAATCCTTAACACTTTCCCAAACGACGAATTTTGGACTGGTCCAAATTGAAAGAGTTTGCAGACGACAATTTTAAATTTGATGAAAATGGCAGAAAGGTCTCAAAAAAGGTAGAAAACACTGTGGGAAAAGGAGAAATTGCTCGTTACGAGCAATTTCTCCTTTTCCCACAGTGTTTTCAAAAGACTTGTACTGCAGACACGTGAAAACCAGGGCTTGTTTGGGAAAGGGTTAAGCTGCTAAATAAGTGATATAAAACTTTCAAGTTGATAGTAAAAACCCAAATTTGACCATTTATAAGGTATTTTTCTGGGTGAAAATATCTTTTCTAATTGGACAGTGTAGCGTACGTCCTGAAAGGTTCTGTGCAGTCTGATCTTGATCTATACTCTACGCAAAGGTCGTTGAGTCAGGCTTAGCAGCCTATGGGTGAATACTGGTTCTCAACCATTTAACCATTTCCCAAACGATGAATTTTAGACTGGTCCAAATTGAAAGAGTTTGCAGACGACAATTTTAAATTTGATGAAAATGACAGAAAGTTCTCCAAAAGGGTGGAAAACACTGTGGGAAATGGAGAAATTGCTCATTACGAGCAATTTCTCCTTTTCCCACAGTGTTTTCAAAAGACTTGTACTGCAGACAAGTGAAAACCAGGGCTTGTTTGGGAAAGGGTTAAAGGTGAGATCCTGCACTGTATGAGATAACCATTCTAAATTACGGTCTAATCTAAATTGAGAAAATAAAACAATCGTTTAATCATCAAAAAATTACGTCCCTTCGAAATTCAGAACATTATTAAGAACGAGAACAAAAGTACAGTTTGAAATGGTTAGTGGAGGTTAGATGTATATAGTCCACAGTTCAGAGATACACACCTATCATGGTTTTCTCCTTTTCCCTCCAAGTTTTCTATCTTTTCAAGGGCAAATCCCATCATTTGATTCTAATTTAATTTGTCGTCTGCAGACGCTTTCAATACAAGTTGGCTTCTTTTGAAAAAGAAGCCAGGAGAGGTCGGCATCAATGTTTTCAAACAGTTTATTGGCTTTTAATTTCAATACATGATATTGGTACATGTAAACAAACAAGTACGGCATTATATAATTGCCGCTGCGTAGAAACCTAAGCATTACATGACAGACCTTCCCGCCATTTCAAGTCGCGTGATCTTTTCCCGCGGTGTTCTCTTTTTTAACGATTTTTTTCCCGCTTAGCTTTATTTGTTTCCGAAAAATTACAACAATTGGAGAGATCATGTGCAATTAAATCAATATAACAAATCTTTTTTTGAAATCGTCATATAAAAACAAACGACGTCTATTTCCAATTTCAGCCTTTTGATCTCGGTTTATTTATAAAACCATGACGAAACAGACTGTGTCAGAACAATTTCGCAAAAAGACTGGATTTAGACCGCAATTTGTGAGGCAGTCTGCCTTTTAAACTCACTACTGTTGGGGAGGTCTGATGACCTCTCCAATGGATAAGTCTAATTTTTCAAGTCGTCTGGTAAACGTTAACTCTTAACTAAAGGCAAAATTTTAGACTAGTCCGAATTTGAATTCATTTGCGGACGACAAACCAAATATGTCTCAAATAACAGCATTTGTATTTGAAAGGGAGAAAAAGAAACATCGCAGAGAAAAGAGAAAATGCTGGATACCAGCAGTTTCTTCTTTTTCCTACGGTGCTTTCAAAATTCTTTCTCCTCTGGGAGGTTAAAGGCATGTGATTATTTGATGAAATGTTAACTCTTAACCTGCTAAATAAGAAAATTGAAGCCGATAGTAAAAATCCAAATACTGCCATTTCAAAGTTATTTTTAGAGGAAAAATATCTGCTTATCGGACAGTGTAGATCCAAGATCAGACTGCACGTTCTGTGCAGTCTGATCTTGATCTAAACTATCCGCGAAAAGGTCCTCGAGTTTCGCTTTAGCAGCCTTGGGGTTAGAGATACCGGAAGTCAATGATACATCACATGGTTATGTGGGCGTGAATGATTATGTATACAGGAATCCTTCCGCGTGAATTATTGCATTATCAATTAAACAACATCACGTTGGGCGGAAGTGATTTCGCATTTACTGAATAAAGTTCCCGCCCTATTTTTCATCGCGTGCATCTTTTCGTGTAATTATTTCATCATCAAACTATTTAGACTGATTCCCACGCCAACTCAACTATAATAGATAGCGCAATGATCTTACGCAGCGATCTATATTTATCTTTCACCGTACGGGATGGCCATTACCTTGGGAAATTAATATTGTAGCAGCCGATTTAAACCGTTTATCAAATTCATCGCGTATTTTAACGATCCTGTGGAAAAGTCTTTTGAAAAATTGCGGGAAAAGGAGAAAATGCCAGGAACCAGCATTTTCTCCTTTTCCCACAACGTTTTCCACTCTTTTATCGGCAAAATTCTAATTAATGATTAAGCCACATTTTCTCTGTCTTCTGCGAATGCATTCAATTTGGACAAATCTGAAATTAGTCGTTGGGCAAAGAATTAAATGCATTTTTATAAAACATGGATAAGCGCTGAGACCTACTTAGTTTGTCTGATTGTTGTTTAACACCGTTTTCAACATTATTTTCGTAAAAATCACGTTGCGAGTCGTTGACATTCGTTCATTCACATATTCATTTTGTAATTGCTCTTGTTCGTTACGTGAATGTTAGTGCTTTGAATTTGTTTTAAATTCGGAGAATTTTGTCGTTTGGTAAAGAGTTACACGAAATCAGAACAACCCGCTAAACAACTCCAGAATACACTAGCAACTGCCAAAGTAGGAGTATCTCCGTAAACTGTTATATGCTGGGTCAATCCGTTCTAGTGTAAACGCGCCGTTACCTTTTAAAAAGGCGGCAAGTTTTAATCCTCAGGCTGCTAAGCACGACTCACCGACCTTTTGCGGACAGCGTAGATCAAGATCAGACTGCACAGAACGTGCAGTCTGATCTTGGATCTACACTGTCCGATAAGGAGAAATCTTTCTTCCAAAAATACCTTTGAAACGGGAAAAAATTGGTTTTATACTATCGGTTTGAAAGTTTCATTTCTTTCATCTAGCAGGATAAGATTTAACTATACGTTTGGTCACTAAAAATTCCATTTGATTCTCAAGCAAAAGTGTCAGTTTGCGAATAATTATTCAATATAATTTAGATTAAATTACAATCATTTATCTTTTGTATTACCCTTTATCACATGTATATATGCCCTGAGACAACACGTAAAAAAATGTGTACATGTATTTTTTCTTTTTGCCGTTCCGAGAGTACAATATGTCACGAGTACTATTGTACTGTGAGAAAGTAGGAATGTTGTTTTTCCCCCATACTCAATGCAAATTATACGAAATTATCGTTAATTGTTGTAAACACGTATATGGCCTTGACGAGCTACATACTTTTTCATCTTTGAACTCTTCCAGACATATGAACCAAGCTCTGATAAAAATGGGCTTAACTTATTCCCGTGAAGAATTGTACCAATGAAGCCATCACATACTAATGAATACATAATAGCCATTTTTTTTTTTCAAAAACCGACTTAATCATGAGGTAAACTGATCCCTGGACATACAGAAAATAAACTGACCAATAGTGAAAAGTTTCGGCCCAGATCAGCCTGCGCGGACTGCGCAGGCTGACCTGAGTCAATACTTTTCGCAAATGCATTAAGTCTCCTTTTCATAGGGCATGGGTCAAATGTGTTCTACCCTATGACAAACAAACCCTGATTGATCCACATTAAGTATTCAAGGTCGACACTTTTTCTCAGATTCATTAAGCACCCTTGTCACAGAGCATGACACAATATTATATAAAAAGTATGATTAAAAAAGTCACGCTGGTTTATTTTTTCCTTGAAAGATTGGGCATGCGTAAGCGTGGGAAGACTGGGAAAAGTAATGCGGTCCGTATTCAAGGATCATGCTATATCAGCCATGCTCTGGTAAAAGGGGGCTTTATGTATCTTCGTGATGCAATATACCAAGCAAGTCATCGTATGATCATAGAACCATAAAAAATCAATTCTGTCTAACAATCGACTGAACTGTGAGATGGACTTGTCCTCTGATATACAGAAAATTGACTGACAAAAAAAAGTTTCGATTCATGTCAGCCTGGAATGCGCAGGCTGACATGGGTCGATACTTTTTGCAAATGTATTACATCCCCTTTTCACAGAGCATGCCGCAGGTATAACTTGTGTTCTGAGTCTATTTCTCAACAATTTTCAAACTTTCGCTGTTCCTGATTGGTCCAAACAACTTTTTGGTTAAGCCAATCAGAAATTGTGTTACTTTTTTTTTTCATTTAGAATTAGATGTGGAATGCCATCTGGAATGGTTGGTCAATATCTAATTCTGGCATGCCTTTTGACAAATAATCCTGTCTTCTAACGTGTCTGGATACAAATACTATTGAAAACATTGTTAGAAAAGGAACAAAAAAAAAAAAAAAAAAAAACTTGAAGCGAGGAATTTCTCTCTTTTCAACATTGTTTTCCCTCTTTATAAAAATAGCACATTAGTGCCTAATTCAAATTTTCTCCGTTTCCAAAATTTTTTTTTGAAAAATCGTCATTCCT
Source organism: Tridacna gigas (assembly GCA_945859785.2). Lineage (NCBI taxonomy): Eukaryota > Metazoa > Mollusca > Bivalvia > Cardiida > Cardiidae > Tridacna > Tridacna gigas. The sequence goes on along the minus strand of OX244040.2, from coordinate 51,754,970 downwards.
CAGGGTCGATGAACCATTTGGTTGTGCCGTTCAAAGGTTATCTCCTAACCAAACGACAAAATTTTGAACTTGTCCAAATCGAAAGCATTTGCATACGACAAACAAAATGTTTTTAAGTACGATTTCTCTCTTTGATAGGGTAGAAAACATTATGGGAAAAAGAGAAAATGCTGGGTACCAGCATTTTCTCTTTTTCCCACGATGTTTTTAAAGCCCGACCTTCTTATGGTCTTTTAAAGTCGTGATTGTGAGGTAAAGGGTGATACTGTGAGAGACTTTGTGATGTCATACATAATTATTTGTCCGCTATTTTAAGTAGTTTACAAAGAAAGTTCGAGCTTTCACGACCATTACGTGGACGGTGTTTTGAAAATATTGTGGGAAAAGGAGAAAATGCTGGTGAACCGAAAATTTCTCCTTTTGTCACAATGCTTCCTAGCCTTTTACAGTTGAAAAATGTCATATGCCGGAAGTAAATTTGTCGTCTGCAAATGCTTTTAATGTGGACAGGCCTAAAGTTTTGTCGTCTGGTTAAGCGTTTCTCTCTTTACGAAACAGTCCCTGGTTTGAACGACCCCGAGAAAGATAGCTTTTGAAAACATTGTAGGAAAAGAAGAAAATGATTGTGACCAGCCTTTTCTCCTTTTCCCACAATGTTTTCTACGATCTCAAATACTGAAATCACGTTTTAAGCTATATCGAATTCGTCGTCTGCAAATGCTTTCAATTTCGTCACGTCTAATTTTGTCGTCTGGTAAAGAGTTTACTCGTAAGTAATTCACCAACCCGCGTTTCCGCTGACGAAACAGGGCCGACCAGTAACCTTCAATTTACTTTAAATATGAGCCATGCTCTGTGGAAAGGGGGCTTAATGCATCTGCAAAAAGTTTGGACTCAGGTCAGCCTGCGCAGTCCGCGCAGGCTGACCTGAGTCCAAACTTTTTGCTTTTGGTTAATTTTCTGCCTGTCTAGGGACCATTCTACCCCAGGAATCAGTCGATAGTTAGGACAAGTCTTTGCTTGGTATCATACATCACGGAAATGCATTAAGCCCCCTTTTGTCAGAGCACTGCTCTTATATTAAAGGCACACTTAGAACTAGAATTAAAGTTGGCAGCCTAAATCTAGCTTTTACAATTCATTTTTCTGCCAGCGACTGAAGCTTTGACAGGCTTTATTGTAAAACGTTGTCAAAACTCTAATACTATCCATATTTTCAAATGGTGTTCATTTTAGATTAGCTTGAATTTCTGGCCCAGGGTGGCGCAGTCGGTATCGTGCAGGACCTGAGACCAAGGGGTCGCTGGTTCGAATACCCATCTCGGCCAATTTCTTTCCAAGGACTGATGATAGTCATTGCGTCGGGTTTCGTTCCTCTCTCACCGCTGAGCCTTGTTTTGACGATGGTTATGTGCGGAAGCAGCCAGTGGCTTGGGAAGAATATTGTACAAAGTAACGGGTGGGAAAAAAAAAAACCCCTCCAGGAAAGCATGGATAGGTGTAATGGCCTTCTTGATATGACTGAAATGATGTTGAAAACAGCGTTAAAACAAAACAGTCAAACCCGAATGCTTTACTTTTGGCCGCTACGTTGACCTTTAAATACATTCTCAGACTACAGTACACACTCGTAAAAAATACAATTGCAAAGTTCTATTCACGGGTCAAATTCAACGGTATTGAACAGTGTAGATACAAGATCAGACAAAACGTTCTGCACAGTCTGATATTGATCTACACTGTCTGCAAACGCGAAATGAAACTAGTTTGTAACAGCCTAATGGTTAAATAACCCCTTCACATGCCAACAAAATTTTGGACTTGATCAAATCCAAGGCATTTACAGTCGAAACTAGAACTGTTTCATATTGTGGAAACTATCCTTCAAACGGTAAAAAACACTGTGGGAAAATGAGAAAATGCTGGTCACAAGGATTTTCTCCTTTTCCCACGATATTTTCCAAAAGCCTTCTTCTTCAGGGTCGTTAAAGCTGGGGACTGTGTTGTAAAGGGTTTTTCATCATGTATAACTATAACTGTAGTATGCCCTTTTATGTCCAGAGATTACTCACAACCCCGCCTCGATTACATCTTGATGAATAATTTCACAGTTGTTTCAATTGTTTCATCCTCCGAATAGTCAGATTTGGTCATTATAGTTCCACTTCAAATACTCTTTTACTTGATGGCAATAATCATGTGTTGACATTTTCTAGAAATATCTCTTTTCTTTGTCAAACAGCAATGACTGGTCTCGGCACGTCCTTATTTTCAGATTCAGTTTTGTTTTGTTGAAATGGTGTCTTACGCAGTGGTCAACATATTTGTATGAACCATGCTCTGCGAAATGGGGGCTTAATGCATCTGTGAAAAGTATCGACCCAGGTCAGCCTGCGCTGTCCGCGCAGGCTGACCTGGGCCGAAACTTTTCGCTATTGGTAAATTTTCTGTATGTCAAAGGACCAGTCTACCTCATGATTCAGACGGTGTTTAAAAAAAAAACAAGCGGCACTTATGGATCGGTAATTATGTAATGGCTTAATTGGTATGACGCATCAAGGAGATGCATTAAACCCTCTTTTGCCAGAGCATGGCTCATATTTATATATGTATATATATTTAATATAAGTTCCTATTCTGCTGTCTTCAACAGCATTTCAGCATATCATGGCGACTTTTCAATAATTCATGTGCTCACAAAGTTTCACCAGTGCGAGGCTGGGACTCTGAAGTGCCTCGCGCAAAGACACTTCAACGGAACTGCTAGTGTCTCTAGCAGTTCTAGACACTAGCAGTTCTGTTGAAGTGTCTTTGCGCAAGGCCATATCGAGCCAAAGACTTCTTGACTGTGAATTCTTTACCCAAACACTTTGACGAACAACCCCGTGCTGACACGACCTTGAAGAAGAAGGGCTTTTAATAACATTGTAGGAAAGGAAGAAAATGCAGGTAAACAGCATTTGTCCTTTTCCCATTAGGTTTACCACCCTTTCAAAGACAATTTCCGCTATTTGCGCCACATCAATTTTTTTTGCAAGCAAATTCGTTGGATTTGGACAAGTTAAACATTCTCCTTTTTCCGGCACTGTTTTTTTGTTTGGTTTTTTTTTGTTTGTTTTTTAAACCATTAAAAAAAAAAAAAAAAAAACTCTTATCAATCTAGCAACATCGTATTTGTCATCTTCAGATGCATTCAATATGAACATGAGGGTAAAATTTTTGTGGTTTGGCAAAAAGATGTTGAGGCGACGCACTGACCTTGACTCGAGTCTATCGAAATAAGTAATCGAAATAGATTCTCATGCAGTCAGTTCACTTCGTGACTAGACTATAGTGATGACAGGTGGAGAGCAGTCGAACTTAACCCTTACGCTAACAATGCGAGACTCTGAGCGCTTTTACGGACTGTGTACATCAAGATCAGACTGCATAAAACGTGCACAAATTTCAAAGGGCAGAACCGCAGAAGTCTATACAGTGTATGTTATTACGGCTCATTATTTCTGATTCACTTGAGTAATGTCCCAGTATTCCTACTTCGTCAGACCTCACAGACAGATCTAGAATCTTTGTGTAGGCTTACTGTGTCCGATACTTTCTGTAAAGATGAGCGAAAGGAAGGATGGGCGCACGTGCGGACGAACAGACAGACAGACAGACAGACAGACAGATGGGGGATTCATATTTGAGCTTATACAACATGCTTTTTTCGTAACAGATAATTCTTTAATCATGCAATCACGCTGTTTTCATACATCACTTAAGCAAGTACTTACGGGAAATGACTTTCTAATTATAGTACATGATGTAATGTAGAGAGTTGTTACTCACTTTAAAACTCTTTAAAAACATTTACTCTGTCACCCCACTAAGAATTTTACCCTTTACCACAGAGATCCAAGTTTTAACGACCTTGAAAATGATTTTTTTAAAACATTGTGGGGAAAAGGAGAAAATGCTGGTAACCAGCATTTTCTCCTTTTCCCAAAATGTTTTCTACCTTTCCATAGACATGTCCCACCATTTGAACCTCTTTTAATATGTTGTCTGCAAATTTTTCGGATTGGGACAAATCCAATGTTTCGTCGTTTGGCAAAGGATTAACGCGATGTGATATCCGTAAACAAAATTAGCTGAATAAATTCACGAAGCATCTATGATCATGCTTGTTTGTTTATTTCGAGACACCATAAGTGCATTAGTACAGGATTTACGTCAGTTTAAGCCATTATAGCTATATTCTAGAACGTTTAACACGCCTTGGTCTCTTGGTGGGTATTCGGAAGTGCGCATGCGTGCTTCCTGGTGCACATGTTAGTGTAACTATGGCGGATATTGGAAATATTCGGAATCTTGTAAACAACATTCATTAATAAGACTTAGTTTATCTTTATTATGACCTGTACACATTTATATCATTGTTCGATTACTTATTATTTAAAGTGTGTGACGCAATATTTGTACATTCACCCACGCGACCTTCAAATTCCCCTACTTTCATCACCACTTTATAAGTTGTACCCATAAAACCTCGTTCTTTGTATGTACTTATTTCGTCAGTTAATGTCATTGATAGAAGAAATTGATTTCAAAGAGTTTTCTCAGATCTTTATACTCAAAGAAAACTTTAAACATGCAGTAGTACTGTAATTAGTTTGGCACCAGTTGGCAAATTTACCAAAATAAATGAGCCATAATCTTTGAAAGGGGGGCTTAATGCATCTGCCAAAAGTTTCGGCCTAGCTATTGGACAGTTTTTTTGTATGCCAAAATACCAGTCTACCTCATGATTCAGTCGGTTGTTAGACAAAATGGACTTCAGGGATCCATGATCGTGTGATGACTTGCTTCGTGTATCATGCATCGTGGAGATGCATTAAGCCCCCTTCTGCAAGAGCATGGCTTAAATATTAAAGAAACGTGAAATGAAAAATAATGCAAATCCTTAGTGATACGTAACCTGTTAAGGCATAATTGGCCTTCGAACCAGACTTTCGCAGATGCCCTTGGAAATGTTACATGTTTCGTCACACGCGTCGATAACTAGTAACTGAACCATGCTCTGTGAGAAGGGGGCTTAATGCATCTGCAAAAAAGTATCGACCCAGGTCAGCCTTCGCAGTCCGCGCAGGCTGACCTGGGCCGAAACTTTTTGCTATTGGTCAATTCTATGCAGGTCAAAGGACCACTGTACATCATGATTTAGTCAATTGTTGGACAAAGCGGATGTTATAGATCTCGAACTACGTGCTGTCTTGCTTGGTGTAATGCATCACAGAGATGCACTAAGCCCTCTTTTGCCAGAGCACGGCTCAATTGTATAGGTGTTATGACGTCATATCCGGTTTTACGAAAATAGACGGAGGTCCCCGATCTCAATACGACTTATCCTTTGAAAAATAAGAAGTGTCTTCAAAAAAAAAAAACGATAGACGGCGTAAGATTTCATGGAATATGATTATGAATATTAAAACTCTTTTGTGGCTTAACGTAAAGAGAGATAATAATAAGTTACGTCGCGAACCTTTGTTTCCACATTATTTTCCAATTGGGCCAGCAAGGGCCCGCCGAATACATAAGTGCGGAATTTTGACCAATCGCAAATCATTAACTATTCATCCCATTTTATCAATACCAAGATGTAGGAATAGTTCAAAAGCCAAGTCAAGGTCGTTAAAACCCGGAATTGTGAAAGGGTTAAGACATAAATGCATGCCAAAGGAAGAAATATTCATCATGAACAAAATCTCTTTTTGCCACATTTTTCTTTTTAAAAGCAGTCTACATCAGGGAAAAAGAAAAAAAATCTGACTGGAGATAGATTTTCCATACTGTTGCAGAGGATAAATATTTATCACCCTTAACTCTTTACCAGACGACAAAATTTTAGCGTTGTCCAAACTGAAAGCATTTGCAGACGACAATTTCAATGTGGCTCCAATGGCGCAATTTTTCTTTGATAGGGTAGAAAACATTGTGGGAAAAGGAGAAAATGCTGGTTACCAGCATTTTCTCCTTTTCCCACAATGTTTTCAAAAGGCTTCTTTCCCAGGGGCGTCAAAAGGCGGGAATTGTGCGGTAAAAGGTTAAAAGAAAGGGCCTCCAAAGCCATCGCGGGAAAAAGGAGAAAGGTGCTGGTAACCATCATGTTCTCCTTTTTCCATGATGTTTTCCGCTCTTTCGCACACACGTGCAAGTTCTTCAACTACATGTTGCATGACTTTCACAAATGAGCCATGCTCTGGCAAAAAGGGGCTTCATGCATCTCAATGATACACAATACCAAGCGAGTCGTCACAAAATTATGACGGTCCATAAAATCCATTTTGTCTAATAATCGTCTGAATCATGAGGTACACTGGTCCCTTGACGCGCAGAAAATTGAGCAATAGCAAAAAGTTTCGATCAAGGTCAGCCTGCGCGAACTGCGATACGTTTTTGCAGGTGCATTAATCTCCCCCGCTTTTCACAGAGCATAGCACAAATGCTTTCAGTAGACAAGCAATAATTTCGTCTGGTCTGGCGTTAATTGTTATTATGAACGAAATACTTCACTGACAAAAAATTACAACTGTTACAGTTAATCGTCGTATTACAAAACTCAGGTTTTCATTACTTCACATTATGAATCGAAATTGACAGATACAGCAACCCCCTCCCTTCTCTATCCTGTTTTCTTTACTTAACTCTTTACCAAACGACAAAATTTTAGACTGGTCCAAATTGAAAGCTTTAGCAGACGACAACAATAAATTTGCCTCAAAAACTGAAATTTCGTTTTGGTTGGGTTGAAAACATTGTGGGAAAAGGAGAAAATGCTGGTTACCAGCATTTTCTCCTTTTCCCACAATGTTTTCGAAAGGCCTCTTCCCCATGGTCCTCGTGAAAAGCCGGGATTGTGTGGTAAAGGGTTAAACAGACCTAATAAAGCGATGACCTAATAAAATATTCTTTATCCGGCATTTTTGTATTTTTACGCGCTATTAAGGTGTCAGAATCTAATATAATATAATAAACCACGTTTGTGGTTCTTTTAAATGACATACTTAGAAATAAAAACATTGATATTCTGCTAGAAACTGTGAAAAATGACTCATTTTTTTATGATATATGGGTATTGCTGTCGGGTATAGGAACTATTGCTTCCCTCTTGTAGCTGGGTACAGGTATTTGGTTATATATCGTGCGGCCGTATCGACATGTGGTTCTGTAGCTCAGTTGGACAGAGTGCAGGAACGGTATTTCTGAAGCCCTAGGTTCGAATCCCGGTCGAGCCACGATACTTTTCATCACCTGTTACATTTGGCGCCCACCGTAAATAACCCATGATGTGGATGGCTACTGCTTAGGCACCTCGAGAACGTTTCACAATGTTTCTCTGTCTCCAGAATTCGGGACGAATTCTAAATTTGGAGGGGGTATATGTAGCCGGGTACACGTATTTGATGATATATCGTGCGGCCGTAGTGATATGTGGTTCGGTAGCTCAGTTTGTTAGAGTGCAGGAACAGTATTCCTGAGGCCCTGGGTTCGAATCCCGGTCGGGTCATAATATTTTTCACCACCAGTTACTCTCTGATCACTAGAATAAGTGCGTACTTAGGCTGTGAAAGCCTCTCGAATACCGGGGACGTACGGGGAACCCATTGTTAACAGATCAAAGAATTGAAGAAGAGAAAAAGACGAGTTAAAATGTGAAATTTTCCTTTAGAAAACGAGATAAATCGAATACTAGTGTATGGTTGTTTCCGACATGGATAAAGTTTATCCGGCTCGACCCGAAAACCGTGAAAAGAGCTCGCGAAAGCTCATCCTCTCATTTTCCTAAGTCTAACCGGATAAACTTATTCCATCTCGGCACTAGCCATATATTCTTTACATACCCCGTTCGAAAAGATTTTGTCCTTACTGTAATGTAACAGACACTGAAGTCACTTATCATTAATGATTTTTATGCCCATCCTATAGTAAACTTAGAGACAGATTTTTTTTCTTTTTTTTTTTTCGGAATCGCCTATCTATTTACGAATGTAGTGCACTATTAAAATCCGCAGACAAAAAAACATATTTAAGAAAACTGCAGTCAATTTCAACTTTGCTATCGCTAAAAGATTGGAATTATTATAGACTTATAGCTTTTTAATTGTTCACTCTCTACAGCTTGAGAATTTCTACCTTTCACCCTGAATCTATTTCTTTCCTATTCGAGAAATATTTTTCGTATTTCTATTTCTGTACCATCTTATATAATCTTCATGTTCCACGTTGTTCAGTATGGGAGCGATACTCTGACAAAATGGGGTTTAATGTGATGCATCACACCAATCAAGCCATCACATACCGGTAATTAGCCACTTTTTTTTTGTAAACAACCGACTCAATCATAAAGTAGGCTGGTCCTTGGGCATACAGGAAATAGACCAGTAGCAAAACGTTTCGGCCCAGGTCAGCCTGCGCGGACTGCGCATTAAGTCCCCTTTTCACATAGCATGACTCACATCGTATGCGCAAATAACGCCGTTACTTGCACATTCACGATAAACTATGTTCTGTTCTGTTCTGTACATATCTGAATTCGAAAACTACACATTATGATGTCATCGTGCACGTGCGGAAATTGGCAAAAAAGAAAATAAGTTAATACGTTGCTGGTTATAAAAGTTAATATGCATGGCTTGCAAAATGGGGCACATATAAAACGCGAGCAATGAGAACGGGGAGCGGTCTAATATTATCAGGGTATTTATTTTGTTGTTAAATATTTTACGGTCTGTTGGCAATTTCATTTCGGTGAATATTTCCAACCCTTTTCTCTCAACACTTTATCACACAATCCCGAGAATTTTTTTTAGCGACTCTGAGAAATAAAGCTTCTGAAAAAAAAAAAATGTGAGAAAAGGAGAAAATGATGGTAATCAGTTTTGCGGTAAAGCAGCCAGTGGCTTGGGAGGAATATGGTGCAAAGCACCGATAAAAGAAACTCTGGAAAAATGGATAGGTGCACTGGCCGCCGCGATATGAGCGAAATAATATTGAAAGCAGCGCGTATGGGCGGTGCTCTGTGAAAAGGGGACTTGATGTATCTGCGAAAAGTTTCGGCCCAGGTCAGCCTGCGCAATCCGCGCAGGCTGACCTGGGCCGAAACTTTTCGCTGTTGGTCAATTTTCTGTATGTCCAATAACCATTCTCCCTCATGTCTACGTCGGTTATTAAAACTGCTGGCTATAATCGATCCATAATTATGCGATGGCTTGATAGGTACCATACATAAAGGAAATGCATTAAGCCCCCTTTTGACAGAGCATGGCTCATATATAGTCGGACAAGTCAACCAATGGTCCGTCTGATAAAGGGTAAACGTTACTATAGCACGTTAGACCTTGAGCATAATCGGTATTTCGAGACAAACGAAATAAAAAATTGTATGCAATTAGTCGGAGTAATTTTTGTGTGACATTTTGCAGTGGCGTATCCAGTTGTGATTTTTATATCCGTTCTAACGATTGGATTTTTGGCGTTTATTTGGTGTTTAATGCCGTTTTTAACATCATTATTTAAGCTTAACGACTTTAATACTATGACCTCATTTTATATAACTGTAATGTAATGCTCATCATTGCGTTATCATCATCACCATCATCATCATCATCGTCGTTGTTTTCCAGTTATTCCTAATTATTTTCCAAAAGACTGGATATTTAAGATTTTACCTGATGGCGCAGAGAGAGAGAGAGAGAGAGAGAGAGAGAGACAGACAGACAGACAGACAGACAGACAGACAGACAGACAGAGAAATGTGGTAAACAGAGCTGTCTCCTTTTCCCAAAATGTTTTTTACGCTTCAAAATACAGATTCTTTCATATGAGCCGTATTAAATTTGTCGTCTGCAAATGTTTTCAACAGAATTTTACTGTCTGAAACTTTAAAAAAAAAGTAAAGACCTGAATAATGTTATTTCAAACTAAATTTTAGAGCGATACCTCCTTAACGGACAGTGTAGATTCAAGATCAGACTGCACGTTCTGTGCAGTCTGATCTTCATCTACACTGTCCGCAAAAAGTCAGTGAATAGCGCTTAGCAGCGTGGGTGTTAACTCTCTTATCAGATGACCAAAGTTTAAGACACCTCCCGATTGAAAACAATTTGCAGACCTAAAAAGAAATGTGGCTCAAATGATTCGATTCGTCTTTGAAAGAGTATAAAACATTGTGGGAAAAGGAGAAAATGCCGGTTACCGGCATTTTCTCCTTTTTCTACAATATTTTCAAAAGTCCTTTCTCCTCTTCCCCTGTCTGTCTGTCTGTCTGTGTCGGTCTCTCTCTCTCTCTGCCTGTCTCTCTGTCTCTCCCTCTGTCTGTCTCTCTGTTTCTATCTCTCTCTGCCGCTCTTTCTGTCTGTCGCTCTCTCTCTCTCTCTGTCGCTCTCTCTCTCTCGTTCTATCGTACGTTAAAACTCGGGATTGTGAGTGCTTTAAGGTTAAAAGGCATTGTGGTATTTCACGTAATTTATTCAGAAATTCCATGCATGTAGAGCGGATGTTATTTTTTGTTGACACGGTAACAGATTACGATAATCAGTAATGAGACATTTCTTAGTCACAACGTAGATCTTAATCTGTCTGTATGCTTATGTAAAAATATCCCTTTCAGCTCCCCCCCCCCCCCCCCAAAAAAAAAGACGAGCAATGCTCTGTGAAAAGGGGGGGGGGGGCGCTTAATGCATCTGCAAAAAAGTATCGACCCAGGTCAGCCTACGCACTCCGCGCAGGCTGACCTGGGTCGAAACTTTTTGCTTTTGGTTTATTTTCTGTATGTCAAATGATCAGTTTAACTCATGATGCAGCCCGTCGTTAGAGAAAATGCATTAGGCCCTCATTTGCCAAGCGTGTCTCATTTATGGAATGAAAGTTTGTATGCTTGAATCGAGTTTCATCGCGCTTTCAACTGTAATTCTGTCATACCACGGCGAAGCCATGTCCTAATAGAAACCTTGCAAGCCATTTCAAGGTTACTCACGTAAAGTGAACGGCAACATTGGGAAAGTGAAACTAGTGCATAAACGGCACCATTAATGACACTTTGAAAAAGCTGACGGTATAGATCCAAGATCAGACAGCTGGAACAGTCTGATCTCAATCTAAGCTGTCGATAAAAGCTTTTCTTTCGACTTTGGCTCTTTTTTCGACTTAAGGTCACCCACTGAGATATGTAGCACCCCTGACAGACGGATGGACGGACATGGGGGCGGGCAGACTGACGGAAAGACAGACAGACATACGGACACACACAGATACACATACAGACAGACACACAGAACAGACAGACAGACAGACTCGTTCGCCGTTTAATGACGCTTTCAACAGGTGATTCTGATAAAACTGACGCTGAATAATATTTCAGACATTACTCAGTAATTTACCAAAAATGTTGACTTTTCAACCTGTGGAATGCCCAATGAACGAGACCCACTTTCTTAATAATAATAATAATAATAATAATAACAATAATAATAATGATGATGATGATGATGATGATGATGATATTCTAAATTTTGTACTTCTCAGCCGTAAACTATTAGAATGTTTCTCAACATATCCAATACTACTAAAAATCAAAGATCAGACTCCACTATCTCTCGTCTGCAATCTCATCCTGCTCTGCACTCTCAGCATAATCAACGCAAATCATTTATGGGATTGTACGGAATGAGAAAGCTCGACGGATCGGAGTAAAAACAAAGTGGTTATCATAGTTTCAAGTGGACGGCGGCACACTGTCATTGATAGTTAATACTTATCCTACTAGAGAAAAGAAATGAAACGTTCAAACAGATAGTATAAACCCATTTTTCCTATTTCAAAGATATTTTTGGGGGGAGAGATATCTCGTTATCGGACAGTGTAGATCAAAGATCAGACTGCACGTTCTGTGCAGTCTGATCTTGATCTACACTGTCCGCAAAAGGTCGGTGATTCGCGTTCAGCAGCTTTAGGGTTAAGTTTAGAACAATCGACTGTTGTGTACTCTTTAACCTTACAGCGCCTTTCACGACTTGAGTTGCCTTTGTGGACAATTTAGATCGAGATCAGACTGCATAAACGTGCGGTCTGATCTTTGATCTACACTGTCTGGTGAGACATTCTGAACATGAGTAACCTTAGAATTGCAATTATTTGGGTCTTATTTTGAGACCCAAAATGTTGCATTGGTTTGTCTGGCTTTAACTCTCTTTACCAAAAGAGAAAACTTTCGACTTGTCCATGTTAAAAGCATTTGCAGACGACAAATTAACTCTTTACCACACACACAAAAATTGGACTCGACCAAATTCAAAGCATTTGCAGACGACAAATCAAATGTAGCTTAATGGATGGTTTTTGTCTTTGATAGGATTGAAAACATTGTGGGAAAAGGAGAAAATGCTGGTTACCAGCATTTTCTTCTTTTCCCACAATGTTTTCAAAAGCCCTCTGTTTCAGGGTCGTTTAAACTCGGAATTGTGTGGTAAAGGATCAAAGGTGGCATAAATGACTGGATATGTCTTTTTTAGGGTAGAAAACATCATGAGAAAAGAAGAAAATGCTGGTTACCAACATTTCCACATTTTCTTACATTGTTTCAAAGACCTTATTCTTCAAATAAGAAGTGGATTGATTGGAGAGATTTGTATTAAAATAGTTGAAAATAGCGTGGAAAAGAGGAGAAAGTGCTGGTTACCATCATTTTCCTCCTTTTCATCTGATGTTTTCGAAACAATCTGTGACAGGGTCATAAAAAATTGGATCACTTGTTTGAAGTACAGACATATTCTGACTTCCGTAATTTGGACAATTTTTATGCAAATCAAGAAAAAAGCAAAGAGCCAGCATTTTTTCCATTTATCGTGATGTTTTTTCCTATCCTCAATGTACACAAATGCCAATGTATATAAACAGCAATACTTTCATTTAGGCCATGCTCTGGCAAAAAGGGGGCTTATTGCATCTCCGTAAAGCATATTACCGAGCAAGTCATCACAGTATTATAAATTCCCTAAAATCCTTCTTGTATAACAATCTACCAAATCATGAGGTATGCTGGTCCTTTCGCGTGCAGAAAATCGACCAATAGCAAAGAAGTTTCGTCCAAGATCAGCCTGAGCGGACTGCGCAGGCTGACCTGGGTCGATACTTTTTGCAGATGCATTAAGCCCTCTTTTGCCAGGGCATGGCTCATTCCTTTGTTACCTCGTTACCAAAAGACAAAATTCTAGATTTGTCCAAAATTGAAAGCATTTACGGACGACAAATTAATTGGCGCTCAAATGATAATTTCTGTCTTTGTTGGGGTAGAAAACATTGTGGGTAAAGGAGAAAATTCTGGTAACCAGCATGTTCGCCTTTTCCCATAATGTTTTCAAAAGCCTCCATCAGAATCGTTAAAACGCGGGATTGTGTGGTAAAGGGTTGAATTCATATTTTGAAGCATGTACCATGAATAATCTTTTGAAAACATTGTGACGCAAGCAATACCTTCAGTCGCTCGGGTGTTTTCTTTCCAAACTCCACGATGTTTTCTTTTCTTTATTCTCGTGACAAAAATGAAACCCTTATCAACACCCCGTTCTCTTTTTCGTAATTAACCGAATGCGGAAACGTCAAAGTAGACCATATGGAGGAAGAGGCAAAAAGATGTATGCAATGTACCGCACCTTATAAATTTAACGGGATTTAGCCCTGTTCTAATTTTAATCCACAAAATCAAAAGAGATAAGACGAACGTAAAAAAAACCACAAGGATTCTCGTCTTGTATCATGACATCCAGATAAAAACGATTACACATGTTTTTTCTTAAATAAATATTGTCATTGTCCTTGAACCTTTGTTGTGGGTACTTGTTGGAACTGTCGATGCAAATCTAATGACTATTTACGACCTAGGTTTGAGAGATTAATTCTGTACCTGCCGATTAAAATTTAGGATTTGTGTATATCGAAAGCGTATGAACCATGCTTTGGCAAAAGGGTGTTTGATTAATGTATCTCGGTGATGCATAATACCAAGCAAGTCATCACAGAATTATGGATCCATAAAGTCCATTTTGTCTAGCAACCGACTGAATCATGAGGTAAAGAATAGCCCTTTGACACGCAGAAAATATACCAAAATTTACCATTGGCAAAAAGTTTCGGCTCAGGTCAGCCTGCGCGGACTGCGCAGGCTGACCTGAGTCGATACTTTTTGCAGGTACATTATACCCCCATTTCAAAGAACATGGTTCATTTAACGGCGACATTTTCAATGTGGCTCAAAAAGTGGGCTTTGTGGCTGACCAGGAAGTAGGAAAAGAAGAAACTGATAGTAACCAGCATTTTCTCCTTGTCGAACGATGTAATTTTATCGTTTTAAAGACAAACCACGTCATTTTGAGCCAAATTTAATTTTTTGTCTCCAAATACTTCAAAGCTGGTCGAGTCCAAAATTTTGTCGGTTGGTTAAGAGTTCACGCTGTTTCCAACGATATCTCTGTTATATCTCGGCAGCCAGTGAATCTATCTATGTTATCCAGGAGTTTCTTTTTAACCAGTGCTTCAAGCAACATTCTTTTCAAACCATTGGTTGCTTTCCCGTATTGTGTAACTCGTTGTAAGTCAATTGTTTGTTTGATGCTAAACGCCGTATTCAACTTCATTATCACAGTTATATCGCGGGGGCTAGTGCACCTTTCCACGCTTTCCTTGAGTTTCTTTTCATTTGTGCAATATTCTTTCAAAGCCACTGGCTGCTTTTCATCATAAACATCGTCGAAACAGTGTACAGCGGCGAAAGAGAAGTGAATCAAGTCGCAATAACGTCTTACGTATTTTATTAAAACAGACATCTCTCGTATTTTATTAAACAGACGTCTCTCGTATTTTATGAAAACAGACAGCAAAATTTTTTACCCTTCCACATTGAAAATATTTGATTCATGCGCTGTGAAATGGGGGCCTAATGCATCTGCAAAAAGTGTGCGCAGGCTGATCTGAGCCGACACTTTTTACTTTTGGTGATTTTTCTGCAATTCAAAGAACCAGCGTACTTCATAATTCAGTCGGTTGTTATACAAACGGGATTTAATGGATTCGAGACTTTCTAGGTATCTTGGATCACAGAGATGCATTTAGCCCGATTTTGTCAGAGCATGGTTCATTTGCAGACGACAAATCAAATGTGGTTCAAGGGATGAAATTTGACTTCGACAGGGTAGAAAACATCGTGGAACGGAAAATGGAATCGTTACTGTTTTCTGCATTACATGCAGTTCCTGTTCTCAAACTATTTTAGGGGGAAAAAGAAAAACCTTCCGAGTGCCGCAGGCTTGTTACCTTTTTATCACATGACGAAATTTCAGACTTGTTCAAATTGAAATCATTTGCAGACGACAAATTCAATGTGGCTCAAATGACGAGACTTTCAGTGAACGGGTGGAAAACATTGTGGGAAAAGGAGAAAATGCTGGTTACCAGCATTTTCTCCTTTTCCCACAATGTTTTCAAAAGCCTTCGACTGCAAGGTCGTTAAAACTCGGGTTTGTGTGGTAAAGCGTCACAGTGCGGAAATAACTGGTTAGTGGTAAATTCATTTATACAAGTGAAAACACTGTAGCAACAGACCGATTGACTGAATGGCTTTTCACGCCGCTTTCAACATTATTTCAGTCATATCACAGCGACAGTTCACATATTCATGTATGTCCTGGGTTCCACTAGTACTAGGCTAGGGCTGTGAAGTGTCTGGCGCAAGGACACTCCCACGAAAAACCTTAGTGCGTCCAGTGAAGCTCGAACCCGGGGTCTCAAGACCATGAGTCATACACTTTACCACTGAGCCATGCATTTTCTCCTGCTGCCACAATGGTTTCAAGACTGGTTGGTTGCAAAGGCGATAAAATCGCCTGTAAAAGATAACGTCCCAAGATAAACCGCAAATTATCTTTTTTGTGTATTTTTTTGTAAAGACGCGAAATCTAAACTTCACTACAATTAAAAAATAAATAAGCGTCAGTCGTTAACCAATCTATCCCGGATTTTAACGACCCCCGAGATTGAAAGGCTTTTGAAAACATGGCGGGAAAAGGGGAGAATGCTGGTACCCAGCATTTTCTCCTTTTTCCACAATGTTATCCACTTTTTCACAAGCCCTATCACTTGAGACAAGTTTAATTTGTCGTCTGCAAATGCTTTCAAGTTGGACATGTCTGAATTGTTTGTCATCTGGTAAAGAGATACAAAAAAAAAAAAGTTTCGACAGATAAATACAATATTCGCGTTTAAATCTTTACAAAACGACAAAATTTTAGACTGGTCCAAATTGAAAGCATTTGCAGACGACAATGTAACTGAAATGATGGCACTTTTCTGTGAAAGTGTAGAAAACCTTGTGGGAAAGGGAGAAAATGCTGGTGACCAGCATTTTCTCCTTTTTCCACAAGGTTTTCAAAAGGCTTTTACCTCAGGGTGGTTAAAACTCGGGATTACGTGGTAAAGAGTTAAACGTTAACGGGATTGTTGTATACTTATGTTTGAATGGATAATTGCTTTGTGCGTAAAGATGTATACACATTGAGTGATTTAAAAAAAAAAAACTATAAGTGGATTTATCCTTTTATCTTTTTTCTTTCTGTTTGCTCGTTTACAGTCACTGATTTTTTATATTTTTTCCCATATTATGGATAATATAATTTTGAGGTTATACTTTGTATTATTGAAAACAAAATATGTTCTGTTCTATTCTGTTCTGAGAAGGAAGTACATGAAATAAGTGAATTATCGCCGTGATATGACTGAAATAATGTTGAAAGCGGCGTGAAACACCGTTCAGTCAAATTTTACAATGGGAAATATTTCATGAATAACGCCTAATACTAAACAGTATATGATAAATAATTCAAACGGAAACAGTGTGATAGAGGAATATTTAATAGATGACACTTACCAATAAAATATAATAAATAAAATAATCGCCGCTGTCGATAGTAAAATTCCGAGCATCGCTAAAAGTTTTCAACCTTGTAAGATCAGCCTCCTAACACACTAAGATCAGATTGTCGGTTCACTATGAATGAAATTCTGCTCATTAAACTCAAAATTCACGGCTGTTATTCTTTTATATTCTATCAACGTAAAACTGGTTGACCAATCAAATTGCAGAAAAATGCTTCAGCGATCGTGAATGAGTGAGTTAACTGATCTACTTGAATGACTCTTCGAGGCCACTTGTATCGATAATTAACCCTTTTTCCCTTTACCACACTAATCCCGAGCTTTTGGAAGAAGGCTTTTGAAAACATTGTGGGAAAAGGAGAAAATGCTGGTAACCAGCATTTTCTCCTTTTCCCATCATGTTTTCTACCTTTTCAAAAACAACTTAAACCATTAGAGCCGCATTTAATTTGTCGTCTGCACATGCTTTGAATTTAGACGGGTCCAACATTTTGTCGTTTGGTGAATGATTATTCTGTACATTTCCATGCAGACGATATTTTTTGCCTCTCGTAACAGACTTAAATATAATGGCAAATGGAGAAATGGCTTTCAGTGAAATCGTAGTGAGATTTGTTTCTTTTGTCACAATGTCTTGATATGCTTTAACTTTTTATCAGCTGACAAAATTTCGGACACGTCCAAATGGGAAATATTTGCAAATGACAATTGAACGCGGTTCAAATGAAGGTTTTTGACTCTGAAAGTGTAGAAATCTTTATCGAAGACGGAGAAAATGCTAGTTTCCAGCATGTCTACTTTTCCCACAATAATTAAAAAAAGCCTTCCTCAGTTAAAAGACGGGATTGTTTAGAAAATGATAAAAATTTAATTAATGGTGACCAGCCATTCTGCAAAGTGGAATGTTAATACTATAATTTGTCAAAATACAAATCTCCTGATTTTCTTTCAGGGTCATTTTTTGTCAGCTTCTGATCTAAATCTTAGTAAAAAAAATGCTTAACAATGTTAAATCAGTACAAATGGTAAAAACAGGGCTTTTGCGGACAGAATAGATCAAGATCAGACTGCACAAAACGTGCAGTCTGATCTTAGATCTATACCGTCCGCTTGTTTAGTCAAGCCTATAAGATCGCCATCTTCTTGAGATTATGTGGATTGTATTTTGAGCATTCCATAGAGGTTGTGTTTATATTACTAACACTGAAAGAGATAACTCTTTAGCAAACGACAAAAATTTAGACTCGTCCACATTCAAAGCACTTGCAGACGACAATTTAAGTGTTGCTAAAATTATATGTTATGTGTTTAAAAGGATAGAAAACATTGTGAGGAAAATGGAGAAAATGCTGGTCAGCTTTTTCCTCGATATCAGTTTCAAAAGCCTTCACGTTTAGGGTCGTTAAAACTTAGGATTGTGTGGTAAAAGATTGAGGAAAGCAGCCAGTGGCTTGGAGAGAAATTGTATACAAAGTATAAATAATAAAACAAAATCCAGGAAAGCACAGATAGGCGCACTGGCCGCTGCAACGTAACTGAAATCAATACTGTTGAAACTGGTCTTAAATAACCTACAAACAAACAAACAGACCGACTGACAAACCGATCGACCTACCGACCGACTGACCGACCGACCGACCGACCGACTGACTGACTGACTGTCTGACAGATTTAAATCAGCATGTATTTACAATCATATCAATCTATGATTTTTAAAGGAAAATGTTAAAAAAATTACCTGTAACTTTGAGGTTCCATATATATGTACACTCCGAACAACTTTGAAAGCATACAACTTTTATCCAAGAATTTCGTGGACTGTGTCTATTTGTCATATGCATTTAACCTTTTCTTAAACAATCCAGAGATTTAACGACAATGGGAAAGAAGGGCTATTGAAAACATTGTGGGAAAAGGAGAAAATGCTGGTAACCAGCATTTTCTCCTTTTCCAACAATGTTTTCTGACCTTTCAGAAACAAATCCAATTTTTTGAGCCACATAAGAATTGTCCTCTGCAAAAGCTTTCAATTTGTACAAGTCGTAAATTTCGTCTTCTGGTGAACATTTAGTGCCACGAAAGATAATAAAAGTATATCGGAATATTGGAATTCAAAATTTTGACAAAACCTAATTATCTCCCTTTGAAAGGGTGTTATAGAAGAGGTCCATTACAAATAAGCTTCATGGGGGATTATTGCGTTAAAACGCTCGATAAATTAATGTACATTTTTAGTCAGGAAAGAAGAAGCAACTTAATACTGAATGTTCAAGACTTTTTTGGCATGCAGTTGCCATTCAGATCACCCAAAGTAGCAAGGAAAGTTATGCTTCTCTCTTTCATAACCGTTGTCCAAAGTGAGGGCTGTAGCGAACAACTAAACAGAACTGCCTCAAAGATTTTTTAAGATTTATTTTTCAAAGGTTAGAAAACATTGTGGGATAAGGAGAAAATGCTGGTTACCAGCATTTTCTCCTTTTCCCACAATGTTTTCAAAAGCTTTTTTCCCAGGGTTGTCAAAAAAGCAAAATTGTGTGGTAAAAGTTAAACAATGGCACCTCAGCGGATTACGTTTCATGTCATCCCAACCCAAACAAAACTACCCTTAGAAAATCAAAGTGAAAAAGAATGCCATTCTTGGTTAAAGACCATGTTCTTTTATGAGGTCACAGAAACCAAAATTGTTCCACAATAAGTCAAAAACGGCATTTACGTTCCAGAAAATTGATTGTAATGATTGTATGTTGTTTAAAACCGTTTTCAACATTATTTCAGTTACATCACGGCGGCCATTGCACCTATCAATGCTTTCCCGGAATTTCTTTTACCAGTACTTAGCATAATATTCTTTCCAAGCCACTTGCTGCTTTCCCACATACACTGTAACCATCGTCGAAACAATGACCAGCAGTGAGAGAGAAATGAATCCTGTCGCAGTGACTATTATTAATCCTCGGAAAGAAATTGGCCGAGCGGGTACAGCCGACGGCCTCCTTTCAAGTCCATTGCGCTACCAATTGCTTTACAGGGGCTCGGCGCTTTCCACAAAAACCATCGACTTGAAATCAGAAATTCATGTTAGAACTGCTCGTCGGAAGTTTTTTTGATACAACAGTGATGCAGAAGCCCTGAATCAATTAAATATCCGAAATTTTCAAAAAGGATTGCTTTTGTTACTACGACCCAGAAATATTTCGCTGTGGTGCGACTCAAGGCTTTCGATTTCTAATCACAGCTTGGACAAGCCTTTTGAAAACATTGTTGGAAAAGGAAAAAATGTGGCCTTTTGAAAACATTGTTGGAAAAGGAGAAAATGCTGGTAACCAGCATTTTCTTCTTTTCCAACAATATTTTCTGTCCTGTCAAAGACCTTCATTCATTTGTAACACATTTGAATTTGTCATCTGCGGACGCTTTCAACGTTGAAGAGTCTAAAATTTGTCGTTTTGGAAAGGTCTTAACTATTTACGTCGACATACTACCCTGAATTAAGCTGAAATGATGGTAACTGTCTGTGAAAGTGTGGAAAACCTTGTGGGAAAAGGAGAAAATGCTGGTAACCAACATTTTCTCCTTCTCCCACTAGGTTTTCAAAAGGCTATTTCCTCAGGGTCGTTAAAACTCGGGATTGTGTGGTTAAGAGTTGACCACCGACAGATCTGAGCGAACAAAGGAGTGCCGTTCCAGTGTTTTTGTCCTGTTTTGTGCGACATTTCACGTTCGTCAGCCGGAACAGCTCAAGTGGTATAACTTGAGACGTGTAAACGTCAAATCTCGGTACAATTGACGGTGTGGGTTCGATCCTGATGGCTGATCAACTAAAATTTACTAGTAGTATTTCGGCTGAGACGTTGAACACAGGTCTCGTGTGATCGCACGTTACAGAACCTGTGTCCATGCTTGTAAAACTTGTTTGTATGTTCACCAGAGTTTGTGCTCAAACTTTCAATTTCGTCGGTGTTTCTGCCAAGCCCCCGTAGCTCAGTCGGTAGCGTACAGGACTTGAGAACAGGAGGTTGCTGGTTCGATCCCCGGCTTGGCCAATTTCTTTCCGAGGATTGATGATAGTCATCGCGACAGGATTCATTCTTCTCTCACCGCTGACCATTGTTTCGGCGATGGTTATGTAGGAAAGCAGCCAGTGGTTTGGAAAGAATATTGTGTAAAGTACTGGTAAATGAAAGTCCACGAAAGAATGGGTAGGTGCACTGGCCGCCGTGATATAACTGAAATAATGTTGAAAACGGCGTTAAACACGATACAGACAGGAAGACAGACAGGCAGGCAGGCTGGCTGGCAGGCAGACAGACTAGCAAACAGGCAGGCAGGCAGGATTGCAGGCTGGCTGGCAGACAGACAGACAGACAAGCAGACAGGCGGGCAGGCCGGCAGGCAGGCTGGCAAGCAGACAGGCAGTCAGATAGAGAGACAGACTGTTCACTTTGCTCTGTGAAAAAATAAAAAGTAGGCGACCCATGCACAGAAAGAAGAAAACAGAGCGATATACGGAAAAACAAACGGACGGGTGTGTTCAGTGTCCCTCGTAAAAATGAGTACATTTCAACGCGGTGTTTATGTGAACGTGATGTCAGTTAAAAAAAAGGTCTTTATAACAAACATTCTTTCACAATAGCTCAGTGCATAAGAGAAAACACTAACAAACAGGATTCTAGCGTACTCAGGCCCTTGAATTCCGGTGAAGGATTGGTTTAAAAAAAAAAAAAGATTTTTCCTTTATCTAACCCTTTACAAAACAAACCAGAATTTTGGTGATCCCCAGGGAGAAGGCTTTTGAAAACACTGCGGGAAAAGGAGAAAATGCTGGTCACCAGCATTTTCTCCTTTTCCCACAATGTTTTTTCTATTCTATGAAAGACAAATTCCATCCCGTTTGAGCAAAATCTAAGGAAGGAGGCTTTTGAAAACACTGTGGGAAAAGGAGAAAATGCTGGTCACCAGCATTTTCTCCTTTTTCCCACAATGGTTTTCTATTCCATGAAAGACAAATTCCATCCCGTTCAAGCAAAATCTAATTTGTCGTCTGCAAATGCTTTCGATATGGATCAAATTAAAATAATTTTGTCGTTTGGTAAAGAGCTAACTCTTTACTCCGAAAGTAGATGACCTTTTTATAAACATCTCTGTTTAAAAGGTGAATTATCGTGTTTTGATAATTTACGAATCACTTCATGTGAAAATATCTTGACAACAGGTGAAATTGCTCGAAATGAGCAATTTCACCTTTTGTCAAGATATTTTCAAAAGTTGATCTGCTGGGAACATGGAAAAAAAAAAAAAGTCGTCTGCGGCTAGAAATTTGTTCAATATGTAGAAATCGCGCGCTTGTGCGTTTTTATCGAATTGTCTATAAAAGGATATCCTTACGATTATGTTGATTACGTGCTGCGTGTAAAAATAGAACAATAGTTTATAAGGGGTTTCCCCGGTCCCCAAGTATATGGGACGGGTTTAAGTGTCCGATTCATTCAGGACTGAAGTGGCGGTGGGAAAGGCATTTTTCCTCACGTCCTAGTTCTGGAAAATGACCCAGGTCGGATGACAAGGTCACCCTGCGCAGTCAGCGCAGGCTGACCTGGGCCGAAACTTTTCTTCACTATTTGTCAATTTTCTGTATGTCAAAGGACCAGTCTACCTTATGATTTAGACAGTTATTCGACAAACTGGATTTTCATGGGTCCATAATAACATGACGACTTGCTTAGTATCATCCATCACGGAGATGTATTAAGCCCCTTTTGCCAGAACATGGCTCAATTTTATGAGAGGTATTTTGTACTTTTGCTGGGAGTACTAAATGAGCCATGTACTGCGAAAAGTGGGAGTCAGTGCATCTCCGTGATCCATAACACCAAGCAAGTTATTACATGATTGTGAATCCATACAATGCATTTTGTCCAATAACCAGCTTAATTCTGAAGTACAATCATTCTTAGACATGCAGAATATTTACCAAGAGCAAAATGTTTCGACTCAGGTCAGCATGCTTAGACTGACCTGAGTCGATACATTTTGCAGATGCATGGCTTACTTTTTTTTCTAAATCGGAAAAGCAACGAGTTACTTGGAAAAATTTGCGAAGTAATGGCCCAAGAAACTCCATGAAAGCTGGGATAGGTCCACTGACTGCCGCGCTTTCACTAAAATGGTACTGAAAACAAAGCTTATTTTGACACAATCAATCAATCAATAAGGAAAATCAATCAGTCAGTCAGTCAGTCAGCCAGTCACATTCAGCCAGTCAAGCAGTCAGTCAGTCAGTCAGTTAATCAATTGACAAATCAATCAATTAGGCTCGTAAATACTGCCATCTTATAGTAGTAATTTAGTCAAATATTCATGACAAGATACCAATTCGTCCGACCTGGGTCATTTTCCAGAACTAAGACGTGAGGAAAAATGCCTTTCCCACGGCCACTTCCGTCTTGATCAGTGTTTTCAAAAGCTTTGTTCGTAAGGGCTATTTGTGAGCTAAATGGTTAAATCAGCGTTTAATGACCTTTACTGAACTATCTCGAGTTGCAACGACCCTAAGGCTTTTGAAAACACTGTAAGAAAAGGAGAAAATGCAGGTGACCAGCATTTTCTCCTTTTCACACAACGTTTTCTACTCCGCCAAAGTCAGTGTTCCATCATTCAAACCAAATTGTAATTTGTCGTCTGCAAATGCTTTCAATTTGGACAAGTCTAAAATTTTGTCGTCTAGCACAGGGCTAGAGTTAACCCTATACCACACAATCCCAAGTTTTAACGACACTGAAAGAAATGGAATTTGAAGACATTGTGGGAAAAGGAGAAAATGCTGGGAGCCAGCATTTTCTCCTTTTCCCACAAATGTCTGCAAATGCTTTCAATTTGGTCCAGTCCAAAATTTTTCGCTTGGTAAAGGGTTTAAGAGTGGGTTGGTTCAGTCTGGCGTTTGCACTTAGACTGCCAGCTGGACGATGTTTGTTGAACATGGCCGGATGCTAACTTCCGCCCTGCATGTCTGCATCACGTATTAGCGTGTATACATTACGCACAGTTTGCCGTAAGATGGTGGATCATGTGCTAAGGACCAAATTTAAACATATATACCCCAAAATGGACATTACAACACTGAAAGGACTTGTACATCATCATTGACCCAAACTCCGTACCCAGGACCACAGCCATTAAAATACAGGGCATGAGGGTCGCTGGTTTGAGCCCCAATCTCGGCTAATTGCCTTCCGAGGATTTATGACAGCTGTTGCGACAGGGTTCGTTTCTTTCTCACCTATGATCATTGTTATGACGATGATTATGTGGAAAAACAGCCAGTGACTTTGGGAGAATATTGTAAGAAGTGTGGATAAAGAGAACCTCAAGGATAGGTGCACTGGCAGTCGCAATATAAATTACGTAAGGTTGAAAACGGCGTTAAACACTATACAAACGAACAGACAAATCTTTACAAACAGTTCCAAAATTTAACGACCCTAAGGAAGAAATCTTTTGAAAACAATGTGAGAAAATGAGAAACCAGCATTTCTCCTCTCCCACAAAAAGTTTTCTACACTGTCAAAGACATATCCCAACGTTTGAGGCACACTGAATTTGTCGTCTGCAATGCTTTCGATTTGGATAAATATTTTGTCGTCTGGTACTGCGTTAAGACCGAATATAGAACGGTGCAAGTCAAAGATCAGACTGCACAGTCTGTGTTGTCTGATTTAGACATAAACTGCCAACTATCCTCTTAACCCTTTACCAGACGACAAAATATTAGCCTTGTCCAAACTGAAAGCATTTACAGACGACAATTCATTGTGGCTCAAATGTTGCAATTTTTCTGTGATAGGATAGAAAACATTTTGGTAAAAGGAGAAAATGCTGGTTACCAGCATTTTCTCCTTTTTCCACACTGTTTTCAAAAGGCTTATTTCCCTGGGTCGTTAAAAGTCGGCACTGTACGGTAAAGAGTTAACCCTTAGGCTACTAAGCGCGACTCGCCGACCTTTTGCGGACAGTGTAGATCAAAATAAGACTGCACAAAACGTGCAGTCTGATCTGTGATCAACACTGTCCAATAAGGAGATATTTTTCTCCAAAATATGAGCTTTTAAATAGCATTATTCGGGTTTTTACTATCGGCTTGAAAATTTTATGTTAGTCATTTAGCAGGATAAAGGTTAACTTTACTTGAACATGTAATTGCTGACTAGATCGGGAAATGATAGAAGAAGAGTTAATATACCTCGTGACTGCCAGACCAGATCGAGCAATAACCTCTGCCTTTTATACGAGCGATTAATCCTTATCCTGCGAGATTCCTTAAATGAAACTTTCAAGCCGATAGTTAAAAAAAAAAAAAAAAAAACCAGAACAATGCTAGTTCAAACTTATTTCTTGTAGAAATATATATCTCCATATCGAACAGTGTAGATCCAAGATCAGATTGCACGTTCTGATCTTGATCTACATTGTCCGCAAAAGGTCGCCAAGCCCCGTAGCTGAGTCGGTAGCGTACAGGACTTGAGAACAGGAGGTCGCTGATTCGATCCCCAGCTTGGCCAATTTCTTTCCGAGGATTGATGATAGTCATTGCGATAGGATTCATTCCTCTCTCGCCGCTGACCATTGTTTCATTGATGGTTATGTGGGGAAGCAGCCAGTGGCTTAAAATGAATATTGTGCGGAGTACTGTTAAAAAGAAACTCCAGGAAAGCATGGATAGGTGCACTGGCCGCCGCGATATAACTGAAATAATGTTGAAAACGGCGTTAAACACCATAAAATCAATCAATCAATCAACCACTAAAGGTCAGTGGGTCGTGCCTAGCAGCCTAAGGGTTAATTCTATACCAGGCCATAAAATGTGAGACACGTTCAAATTCAAAGCAGTTGCAGACGACAAATTAAATGTGATTAAAATGACGAGATCTTTGAGGTGATAGAAGCATTGGGGAAAGGACAAAATGCTGGCGTTTTCCCCCAACATTTACATGTTTGCAATTCATTTGAAAGGGCTCAAATTACCCCCATATGAGAAAGTCCAGGGAAAACTGATGATTTCATTGTGGAATCGCCTCTAAAGAGCAAAACGTGTAAAATTGACCATAGAAGTCTATAAATACATGGTTTCCCAAGCCCAAAATAGTTTCAAGCGGCCAAAGAAATTCTGTTCTTAGGCCAGAATAATACAATCAAAGTGTTGAAAACACTGGTGCGGCATTTGTTAAGGGGCGCATTGTGTGAAATTAATAATTTGAAAATTAAACAACAGAAGAAATAGTTTCAAAATATTCGCTTGAAAGTCAACCTAATATAGTCATGCAAAATCCGATAGAGAAAGGTGCAATCTTGTTGGACGAACAAGTCCGGGCGAACAAGCCCTGGGACGAATAAGACCAGGAACGAACTAGTTTCGGGACGAACAAGCACGGTATGTGTATGTCATTGCGCCACTATAGAAGGCCACAGCGGATCAGGCTATTTCCGATAAAAAGGAAGTATTTCTACGATCGATGGCCTAATCCAATTTATTTTAATACGCCATTTTCAATTTCATATCTGAGTGTAATCGAAACACTTATTTGTCAGAGAAAAATTGATTTTAATTGGGTTTACTTCCTTCGGTTTTGCACAAACTACGATGCATGATTTTCAAAACTCATAGTGGCATTGTCTTCGATAAATGCCACAAAAACCAGTTTCAAATACAACAAACAAATGTGCACAAACGGTAAAACAAATTCTTACAGATCAATGTAAGCAAGAATGGCATGAACAATTGCAGCTGTCCAATCAAGGCAAAATTTATGACAGCTTCAAAACAATCCACGAATTCGACAGCTATCTAAAAATATTGCCAAAACAAGAATATTTGCCCCTCTTTTAAAATTTAGAACCACCAATCACCGTCTCCCCGATCGAAACTAACCTATATGACGGGACCCCACTCGAACACAGGAAATGCTTTGTGACTCTGACCAAGTAGTGCCTGAAAAACATTACCCGTCTAAGATTATTCTTGAAAGCATTTGAAGAAAGCAAATGAAATGTAATGTGGCTCATACGATGAAATGGTGGCTTAGAAAAAGTTGAAAACAGCATTTTCCCTTTTTCCCACAATGTTTTCAAAAGCCCTTTCCTCAGGGTCGTTAGGAGATGGAGTGTTCACTGAAAATCAAAAGCTGTCTTTACGGCCCTGTGAATACTCGTACTATTTTAGTCATATCGCGGCAATTGCTCGGTTTTGGCACTCATGCAGTTAAAATCTTTTAAATGAGCCATGCTCTGTGAATATCTTTTAGTATATGAGCCATGTTCTAACAAAAGGGGGCTTAATTCATCTCCGTAATGCATGGTACCAAGCAAGGCATTCGACAATGGGAGATCCATAAAATCCATTTAGTGTGACAAGTGACTCGATATTGAGGTGAATGGTCCTTGGAAAACCTACGAATAGCAAAAAGTTTCGATCCATGTCAGCCTGCGCGGACTGCGCAGGCTGACATGGGTCGATGCTTTTTGCAAAAGCCCCCTTTTTGCAGAGCATGGCTCATATGTAAATGATTAAAGGCCCTATATCTGCCAAAAATAAACAACTGGGTGGTAAAATGCATTTGAATTTAAATCATACCATTTAAAAGTATTGAAATAATTGTGAAGATGGCAATCTTTTATGTGTTCGCTCGGTCCAAGTGTTAGTCCCTAGCAGAAAAAGTGGATTTTCAAAACATGTAAAGCGTAAACAAAAAATAGGGCAAACTGGCAACTTTTAACCTAGATTTAAATTTCGTTTCTTATTTTTTGGCAGCGTCAAACATATTGACTGGGCGTACAACAACAGATCTTCACAATAATTTCCATACTTTTAAATGGTATGTTTCAAATATAAAAGTATTTTAACACCGGCATTGTTTACTTTTGGCAGCTGTAGGGCCTTTAAGCATATCGACTTTCACAGCCTTTTGCCACGCTGCTGTTGTTAAACCTTTGCAAAACAATTCTGAGTTTTAATAACCCTAAGAAATAATGCTTGGTAAACGCTTTGGGAAGAGGAGAATATGCTGGTAACCAGCATTTCTTCCTTTTCCAGCATTGTTCTCTG
Organism: Tridacna gigas; assembly: GCA_945859785.2. NCBI lineage: Eukaryota > Metazoa > Mollusca > Bivalvia > Cardiida > Cardiidae > Tridacna > Tridacna gigas. Next base: position 51,726,910 of record OX244040.2, on the reverse strand, counting down.
TCCTTGCAAAGACAAAGTCAATCATATGAGTCACATTGTTGTATTTGTTGTCTGTACATGCTTTGAACATGGCCAAATATAATATTTTTGTTGTTGTTGTTGTTGTTATCAGTTAAAGACTAAATCATACATGAGCCATACTCTGTGGAAAGGGGCCTAAATGCATCTGCAAAAAGTATCGACTCAGGTCAGCCTGCGCAGTCCGCGCAGGCTGACCTGAGTCGAAACTTTTTGCTACTGGTCAATTTTCTGTATGTCAAAGCCAGTGTACCACAGAACCTAGTAGGTAGTTAGTCAAAATGAATTTCAAGGATCTCTGATTATGTGATGACTTTCTTGGTATCCTGCATCACGGAAATGCATTAAACCCCCTTTTGTTAGAGGATAGTTCATATACTATAGGATATGAAATTGCTATTTCAGTAATATTTTAACATGGTGGTTTACCCTTTACAAAACAGTCCGGTGTCTTAACTATCGTGAGCTAGAAAGCCTCTGAAAGCATTGTTGGCAAAGGAAAAATGATTCTATGCGGCATTTTCTCTTCTTCCCATAGTGTTTTCAATCATGTCAAAGGCATTTTCCATCACTTGAAGCAAAAGTAGAATGTCGTCTGCGAGTGTTTTCAGTTTGGACGGATCTATCATTTCTCGTTTGGTAACGTTTTTAATAAGTTTAACCCTTTCGCACAATGCCGCATTTTAACGACCCTGGAAAAGACGCCTTTGGAAAACGTTGTGGGAATAGGAGAAAATGCTGGTAACCAGCATTTTCTCCCTTTCCCATAATGTGTTCTGCCCTTTCAAAGAAAAATTGTACCGTTTGAGCCACATTGGAATTGTCGCTTGCAAATGCTTTCAATTTGGACAAGGCTAAAATTTTGTCGTCTGGTAAAGGGTTAAACGAAACTATCAACCGTATAACGACTCTGCAGTGTTAGACATTTAAGATCAATGTGACAGATAAAGAAATTATTCAACACGAGATTTGTTTTCTCATTAAATCTTGTCACAGTATTTTTAAATACTTGACCATACATCCGATTTCAACCCGTGTAGATGTTACAGTCACGTGACCTTTTGGCATGACAGGCCAGGGGTCATGATATATAGGTCGTTGAACTCTTTTATGGACAGGCCCAATCGGTGCGGTTCGCCATCTTAACCTTTTCATTTTTGCCAAACGACAAAATTTTTAGACTCATCTAAATTGAAAGTATTTGCAGACGACAATTCCAATGTAGCTGAATTGATGAGATTTGTCTTTGAAAAGGGGAAAAAACATTGTGGGAAAAGGAGAAAATGCTGGTTAACAACAGTTTCTCCTTTACCAACGATGTTTTCAAAAATCCTTCTTTCTGAAGGTCGTTAACATTCGGAATTGTAAAGTTTTAACTCAGTGCGAGACGACAAAATATTAGAATTGTCCAAATTAAAAGTATTTGCAGACGACAATTTATATGTGACTCAAATTATACGATCTGTCTTGGAATAGAAAAGGAAACACCTTTGGAAAAAGAGAAAATGCTGGTGACCAGCATTTTTTTCCTTCTCCCACGATATTTTTAATAGGTGCATATGCAACTTTAAAACGTCACGCATCTTGGCATTTTTTATGATAAATACTCATCATCATCTGCTGTTGTTAAACATATTGATCGCAAACTCCGGGGTTCTTTCTTTGGGATGGTAAAAGAAGGCTTGCATAGAAACGGACTTAACCCACTTACAAGCTTCAAGATATACAAATCGGTTGTATTGCCAAGGGCTCTTTTTGGATGTGAAATGCTGCAGTCCCTCTCGGACCGAGATATTTTAACCCTTGAATGGTCACATATACTGTGTTTAAAGCAAATACAGGGTCTTCGCAATAGATCACGTACAGACGTAGTTCTCGGGTTAGTTAGTTCCTTACCCATTCAAGCGTATATTGAACAAAGAAAACTTAATTTTGTTGGTCAGATGTGTCGGTTGGAGAGGCGCTGTACAGCTAAACAATTATTTCTTTATCGCTACTGCTCCTTTTTTATTAACTCCTCATCTCAAGGCATTATCTCTGACATAGTCAATATTTGTACGAAATATGATTTACAGTATTTGTTAGATGATTATAGGAGTTTTGGTATATTTCCAGACAAACAGGTCTGGAAACGTTGCTTTTGGCCAAAGATAAAACCTTATTTCATCAATGAATGGAATCTAAGGACCTCTGCACCGGAGTTTGCAGTGTACAGACAAATTCATGTGTATTTTTCCTTAAGTCCATTATGGCTTTTTGCTCGTCGCTACCCACACCTGCTTAACCCTTTACCGCACAATGCCGCCTTTTGACGCCCCTGGGAAAGAAGCCTTTTGAAAACATTGTGGGAAAAGGAGAAAATGCTGGTTACCAGCATTTTCTCCTTTTCCCACAATGTTTTCTACCCTATCAAAGAAAAGTTGCACCATTTGAGCCACACTGAAATTGTCATCTGCAAATGCTTTCAATTTGGACAGGGCTAAAATTTTGTCGTCTGGTAAAGGGTTAATGCATGTTTTTCAGTTGCGCAACTTTTAGCGTATCTACAGCTTTTCAACTTTGTCTGCTCTCGGTGTGAGAAAGACAATATTACTCTCAATACCACTGAACATATATTAACAGAATGTGTAAGTGTAAATGGTTGCAGAATATTTACCGTTGTTTTGGTGCAGCTGTACTTGACTACTTGAAGGCATTACACAGTAACGGCTATGTTAAGGTATTACCATCCTAACGTTTCTAGTGCAACATGGAATAAAATTTCTTATTAGTTGACGAATAAGGATTTATACTGATATAATATTTTTGAACATTTCTAACCGACCAGAAATTCATTTCTTGTCTATCTTGAAATTATGTGATGATATTTTTGCTAGTTTTCTGAAAAGGGAGGTAATTATTATCTCTCTTTGTATTGAGAATAGAGTGGCTTTAGATTTATAAATGATAATTCTAAGAAGGAAAAAATGGAAAAAGTGGCTCGGTCAAAGTATTACAATAATACTCACTTTTAATCATAGCACATTTTTTAGGATAATATTATTATGGAAATAGCTGTTTTTCATTAGAATGGTACTACCTTAAGGCTCTCTTTGGGCTGGATGAAAATTTAGGGCACATCTTAGGTGCAAACCTTGATTATTTTTACAACAAAGTTGTCACTTTTTTACATGCAATTTGGACTTGTTATAGCTTTAAGTATAGCTATATGAACTAGTCTGTTCATTATAATTGTGTTCTACGCACTTACAACCTGTTTTTTTTTTTTCTTTCAGGAATTAATTATTCAGAATTAAGCCTTCTTCAGGCGAGTTATAAAAAAAACCGCTGTTTTTTTTTTTATAGTGTTAGAGTCCTCAATGTAATTTGATAAGGTATGTTAAAAAGTGTTCCCTTTTGAGTTAACTTTTCTTCTCGTTTCGGTTAAGTTCTCTACATAGAAGGGAATAAGTCATAGGTCCTCTCTCCTACTCTCTGTCTGTCTGTCTGTGCCTCTCTCTCTCTCTGTTATTTGTCTTCTTAATTCTTTTTGTAAAAAATTAGATGTTCGTAGTCATATGTTTGCTGCACAATTGTATTATTTGTATCTTCAAATATGGAGGAATTAAAGATTAATAATAATAATAATCAAGGAGTAACTTATTACGTCCAGAAATAAATTTACTGCGGATGACCCAAAAAATCGTCATCGTAAAATGATGACAATCAACATAAATCTAGGTCTGAAACTTTAATATGGGCCATGCTCTGTGAAAAGGGGGCTTAATGCATTTGCGAAAAGTATCGACCCAGGTCAGCCTGCGCAGTCCACGCAGGATGACCTGGGCCGAAACATTTCGCTGTTGGTCAATTTTCTGTATGTGTAGGGACCAGTCTACCTCAGTTATGATCAAATCGGTTAATAAAAAAAAATGACTATTAGGGATCCATAATCACGTGACGACTTGCTTGGTATAATGTATCACGGGGATGCATTAAGCCCCCTTTTTCCAGAGCACGGCTCATATATTTATAACACCATCATGGCATAAGGAAGAAATGGCTCCTTACGAGAAATTTCTTCTTTTATCACAATATTTCAAAAAAGTTCTTTCACGTGACGACAAAAAGCAGTAGATCTACTGCTATGAATATTATATCCCGCTGAATAATACGGATCAGCGTGAACTAACGCTTTTTTTTTCAAATTTTGATTTAAACCTGGCTTTACCAAAGTTTATCCCGTGTTTTAAAAATCCTTTGGAGGCTTAGAGAGAAACGTTGTTGGACACGGAGAAAAATGTGCTAGATCTAATTAGCATATTCTTCTTTTTCTCACAATGTTTTGTACTTCTGCAAAGATAAATTTCTTTAATTGAGCTATGCACGTATTTGATTTAGGCTACGTAGGTTTTCCGTAATTGTCTTATTGAAAAGTAAAGCGTTAACGAAGAAAACAACAGCATGGTATTTTATTTGACACCATTATTTATCTTTGCATCGTTTTACCCTATTTTCAATGTCAGTTTAAAACAATAAAAAGGTTATATGGTGTTTTAACAGGCACGGGAAGCAATTTCAACCGTTTCTCTAAGTATTTGATTTTGCACATCCTTCTAACAAACTCTGTAAAGCCATTTTTTTTTTTCATTTAACTGTATCAAACAGCAAAATTTAAGACTAGTCCATATTGAAAGCCAAAAGTTGCACTCTAAACTATCAACCGTATAACGACTCGGCCCGGAAATGAAGAGGGGTCGCTAAAGCTCGCCCTCTCAGTTTTCTAAGCCTCATCGGATACACCATATCTATCTCGGCACCGACCATTTATTCTCTATACACCAGGGTAAAGTCACGTTTATAATCATAAAGCATGTGGCGTCAACGATATTCTAACCCAGCGTCAAAGACCCGAGATTCAACGTTTGTAAAGATAAAGGATTTACAATATGGTGGGCTGTTAATTTGTAATGATGAAATAGACTATAGTCCTCTGATCTGTTTCTTTAACCAATCGAAAAACAATTTTTTAACGAAAGAAATTTTACAGCGTGTATAAAAACGTGATGGAACCAATTTCAGTATATTATTTAGAATTACTCTTGCACAGGATATAGAATAATTACTCGTCCAGTCTTTGCACCGAGAATCACGTATTTTGATGTTTTTAGCTATTGGCCAGTGCTTCTAAAACTTTTGTTATGGTCCACTGAGCTTGTACCAAAACTTTAAGTTATGTTAACCCTTAAGGGCGACTCACTGACCTTATGCGGACAGCGTAGATCAAGATCAGACTGCACAGAACGTGCAGTCTGATCTTGGATCTACACTGTCCGATAAGGAGATATCTTTCCCCCCAAAAATACTTTTGAAATAGGAAAATTTGGGTTTTTACTATTGGCTTGAAAGTTTTATTTCTTTTATCTAACAGGATAAGGGTTAGCTCTTCCGATATATAGAAAATTCTAAATTCCAATCCATTATAACCATTCAATTAACTCTTTACCAAACGGCAAAATTTAAGACTTGTCCATATTGAAAGGTTTAGCAGACGACAAATTAAGTGTGGTTCAGTTGATGAGGTTTGTCTTTGATTATGTAGCAAAGGTAAGAAATATTGTGGGAAAAGGAAAAATTGCTGGTTACCACTCTGAGTTGCATGGTAACTTAACAATGTCCGAAAAGAAACAATAGAGCTCCGATATTTTATCAAAATTTTAAAATGTTATAAATGGCTTAACCCTTTACCACACAATCCCGACTTCCAACAACCCTTTAAAAGAAGCCTTTTGAAAACATTGAGGGAAAAGGAGAAAATGCTGGAACCAACATTTTCTCCTTTTCCCACAATCTTTGCTACCCATTCCCAGTAAACTTTCTATTTTTGAGTCACATTTATTTTGTCGTCTGCAAATGCTTTCAAGTTGGACAGGTCTAAAATTTTGTCGTTTGGTAAAGAGTTAAACTCAAATTCGGTACGAGTTCTGACACAACCCACTATCCTGCTAAATAAATAAAATAAAACTTTCAAGCCGATAGTAGAAACCCAAATATTGTTATTTCAACTTTATTTTTCGGAGAAAAATATCTCTTTATCGGACAGTGTAGATCCAAGATCAGACTGCACGTTCTGTGCAGTCTGATCTTGATCTACACTGTCCGCAAAAGGTCAGTGAGTCGCGCTTAGCAGCCTAAGCTTTAAATTTCAAAACTCTAGAGCGGTATGGCCACAAATAAATGAGCTTCGCTCGTTATTAAATAAATAACCGTCGCTCCTTGAAAGAAAAAAAAAACCCAAACAACTGTAACAATAAATGAAATATTTCGCGTGCAGTCTGATCTCGAAATCAATCCGCGAAAGTAACTATAATGTTGGTTGAGGGTAGAATTCAATATTTTGAAAAAAAAAAATAAAAAAATGAATCAATGTAAGAATGTAAGAAATGCTTTGGAAGAAGGTTGTACAAAAGATCTTAAGCATAATAACAAAAAGCAATTTAGTTATGCTCTGGCAAAAGGGGGTTTAATCTCCATGATGCATCATACGAAGCAAGTCATCACATATCTATGGATCCATAAAATCTATTCGTCTAACAACCAACTGAATCATGAGGTAAACTGGTCCTCGGAGCTGCAGAAAAATTGACCAATAGCAAAACATTTCGACCCAGGTCAGTCTGTGTGGACTGCGCAGGCTGTGTTGAAACGATATTTTTTGCAGGTGAATTAACCCTTTACCGCACAGTGCCGCCTTTTGACGCCCCTTGGAAAGAAGGCTTTTGAAAACATTGTGAGAAAAGGAGAAAATGCTGGTTACCAGCATTTTCTCCTTTTTCCACAATGTTTTCTACCCTATCAAACAGGAATTGTACCATTTCAGCCACAGTGAAATTGTCGTCTGCAAATGCTTTCAATTTGGACAGGTCTAAAATTTTGTCGTCTGGTAAAGGGTTAATCCCCTTCTTCACAGAGCATGGCTCGTAGAATTTTTCTGCTTCGCGATAATATAGATAACATGGAAGAAAATAATTGTTTAATGTTATATTTTTCCACCGCTGACAAAAGTTTGTGTGGTGACAACAGCGAGTTCAAATGTTCTTAACGTTCGCCCGGGGCTCGCATTCACCCACAAGCTTGATAACGCTCCTAGTCTAATTCTCTAGAATTTTGAGAAGTTCAAGGTAACGCAATTTCTGATTGGCTTCACCAAATGTTTAAGCCAATCAAAATTTTCTGTACTTTCTACGTCCAGAGACTAAGAATGTATTTTAAAACGGTGATTGGTGAATATTGGCCAAGGATAATTATTAACACGATGAAACAGAATATGGTCATTGACATGGTATGGTCAATTACACGGGATTACTAATAACATGGTATAGTCAATAACATGGAATGTCCAGTGACATGGTATGGTCACTGACATTGTATGATCGATAACATAGTGTTGTCAATAAGATGATATAGTCAATTAATGAAAAAGTCAATAAGATGGTGAGGTCAATAACATGGTACGGTCAATAACATTAAAGGGTCAATAATATGGTATGGTCAATTACATAGTAAAGTCAGTAACATGGCACGGTCAATAACTTGCTACGGTCAATAACATTTTATGGTCAGTAACATGATACAGTGATTAATATGATGCAATTAATTACGATGTGTGGTCAGTAACATGGTATGGTCATTAACATAGTTAATTGACACGGAATAGTCAATAACATTGTATGGTCAGTAATTTAGTATGGTCAATATCATGATATGGTCAATAACATGATATGGCCAATAAAATGGTTTATTTAACAACAAGGTTTGTCAATAACACCTCACAGTGAATAACATGGTATACTGTAGTCAATAACATTCCGTGGTCAATAACATAGTATGGTCAATAACCTTATATAGTCCATAAAATGGTACATTCGATCACATGGTATAGTCAAATACATGGTGTCAATAACCTGGCATGGTCAATAACACGATTCTTAGACCATGGTCGCTCACCTCTGGTACTTTGATCACACCGTTCTTCATCTTTTCAGGTCATTAAACTTCAAAATCTCGTTCTTGACATTTTTTTCCCAAACAATTTGTGTTTTAACGAAAATGAGGATGGAGGTCATTTAACCCTTTACCACACAATCCCGAGTTTTAACGACCCTGGGAAGGAAGCCTTTTTGAAAACATCGTGGGAAAAGGAGAAAATGCTGGTAACCAGCATTTTCTCCTTTTCCCACAATGCTTTCTACCCTATCAAAGACAAATCACATCATTTGAGTCACACTGTAATTGTCGTCTGCAAATGCTTTGAATTTGGATGGGTCTAAAGTTTCGTCGTGTGGTAACGAGTTAAAGCATTTTTCAATGTTTTAAACGCTTTCAAAAGATAAATCATTTACGTAGCATTTAATTCTTTGTATGAAAATGCTTTTAACCTTTAGCCTGTTAAATTACTTAAATGAAACTTTCAAGCCGATGGTAAAAACCCAAATGTTGCTATTTTGAAAGTTATAGGGGATGGGGAAATATCTCCTTATTGGACAGTGTAGATCCAAAGATCAGACTGCATCTAGATCTGCACTGTCCGCAAAAGGTCCCTGAGTCGCGCCTGGCAACCTTAGGGTTAATACGGATAAGGCTATAATTTTGTGGTGCTGTGAAGACTATGGAATAAATAATGAAGTATGTCATTGGTTCCGCTTTGACGCTCTGTCGGACCTTTCGGCCAATGAATCGACGCGTTACAAGTCTATCTTACGAAAGCATGTTCTTGGCTCCCTTGTTTTTGTTACAAAACCCTGTATATTTATGTTGATTAAAGGCAAATTTTGACATCCAAAACTAAAAAAGGAATGATGAGACTATTTTGGGTCTAGTGATTGCAGATGAAAGACACAATGCTAAACTTCTACTGCAATATGTTAAAAAAAAAATGAAGCACACATTTAATTTCATTGCAAAAATGTATTGACGCAAAAACGCCAAGTGTGGTTGGAAAAGATCACGCTTCAAGCACAGAGATCACGTGACAAGTACAGAGATCACGTGACAAGTATAAAGATCACATGACAAGTGTCTATTACCCCTGAGCTCATTATGTTTCCCGGCTGGGTCCTGTCAGTGCTTAAGATAAAACTGACATGATTTATTTGCTCTTTTGACATTTGATGCCGTTATCAATAGTTTTTCAGTCATAACGGTGCTATTGCTTCCTTGGCTTTCGACTGGTACTGGGTACAAATGATACGTTGCCCTAGGACACCTCCTTGTCATTAACGGCATCATAGCTTGTTACACGTGGTAACGTTACACTTTATCCTCGAACCAACAGGGACGCATCACGAAAAGATTTGGCACTTGCGGCTAATAAGCGACTTCTGGTAAGATGACATCTCGGAATTCGAACCCTTGTCTATATGATACAAATAATTATCATCCTCACCAGCAGATATATTTTTTCACTTGTCGAAACTTCGTTTCTACTGTAAGACGTTCAACTTACAACAGAATCTCGTTCACGTAAAAACTAACCCCTTTCCCAAGCAACAAATTTTAGACTGTTCAAAACTGAAAACTTCTGCAGACGATAAATTCAAAATTAACAAAATTAGCTGTAGTCTTCTGACAGAGTAGAAAACATTGTGAGAAAAGAAGAAAATGCTGGTTACCAGCATTTTCTCCTTTTCCCACAACGTTTTCAAAAGCCTTTTTCCTCATGAACATTAAAACTAGGAAATGTGAGGTAAAGGGTTAATTAATGTACCTTTATTATTGATTCCGCGAAAAGGCTATACCGGGAATTTTGACGAATGAATGGACAGGTTACAAAAGCACTTGCTCGAAAACATTTTCCTTGGTCCTTATTTACTAACCATTCTCAGTTTCATTCTAAGTCATATTCTATACTTTGAAAGTAACGCAACTTCTGTTTGGTTAAACCATTTCGTTTAGCCTATCAGAAATTGTGTCATGCAGAATTTATAGAATTCTTGAGAATAAGACTAAGAATACGATGAATGTTCTTAAGAATAGTTTATGAACCCTGATTTACACGTACTTTGCTTTACGCATTCTTAATTTTAAGTCATGGTTATATTTTACGTTTGACAGTTTAAATTTAAAGACCAATTTTGATTGGTTGAGCAGTCGTCCTTGACACCTCATGAATACTGATGAAAACAAGATTTTGGTAATCTTTTTTCCAACTGTTTGGAACGGATAAGTTAAGGTTGGGGGCCAAAGATATACGGGCTTCAACGCAGCCTCGGGGCACCCGGGTAAAAACTCAGACGCCATCCTTACTGGGTCACAGAAAACCCTAATTAAGCCTTAAGCTGCTAAGCCAAATTCACTGACATTTTGCGGTCAGTGTAGATCAAGATCAGACTGCACAGAACGTGCAGTCTGATCTTGGTCTACACTGTCCGATAAGAAGATACTTTCCTCTAAAAGAAAACTAAATTTGAAATAGCTTATTCTGATTTTTACTATCGACTAGAAAGTTTCGTTTAATTTATTTAGCAGGATAAGCGTGAAACCTTTACCACACAAGCCCGAGATTTAAGGACCTTAAGGACTCGGCTTTTGAAAAGATTGTCGGAGAAAGGAGAAAGTGTTGGTAACTAGCATTTTCTCTTTTTACCCCCACAATGTCTTTTTTCTTTTAGACCTACTCGTTCAAAGGCAGATTACACAATTTGAACCACCTCTACTTTGTGTCTGCATATGCTTTGAATTCGAACGAGTCTAAATTTTTATCGTTTGGTGAAAGAGTTAATTCCTTACTGGAACGAATTTTTGACTGTTCAATTGGAAAAAAAAAAAAACATTTATACTAAACAAATTAAATGTGGCTAAATTGTTGAGATTTCTCTTTAAAAGGTAAGAAAACATTGTGGAAAAAGGAGAAAATGCTGGGTACCAGCATTTTCTCCTTTTTTCACAATGTTTTCAAATACATTATTCATGGGATCGTTTAAATTCGGGATAGTGTGGCAAAGGATTCTAACGCTCTTGATGCATCTAAATACAAACGACTCTTTTTCAAGGTGTAAACTTAGAGTTCGATTGCCCGTTAAAGACGACTGTGGCAGAAAAAAATTAGCAACTGGTAGCTGCAGGTGTAGCTCTATGATCAGTTCTGTGCCATCTGATCTTGACCAAAGTCATCAGCAGAAGCCTTATTAATTCCCACTGACATTAAAAGAGTTAAAGAAAAGACTAAACGTACTTTTGCAATCTTTTTTTTCAGCTCCCTACAAAGATTGGACCCGTAGGAGGGAGCTAAACAACGTTGTTTCAGGGACAGATTGTAAATGTTATCGAACTAGGACGAGTTTACACAAAACTTTTTTTTGTGAAATGATAGTCTAATTAACCCATAAGCTGCTGAGCGCGACTCACTGACCTTCTGCGGACAGTGTAGATCAAGATCAGACCGCACAGAACGTGCAGTCTGATCTTGGATCTACACTGTCCGATAACAGAGATATTATTCGAAAAAGTACGGTTTACAGAACATAATTCGGATTTTTATTAATGTCTTCAAAGTTTTACTTAACTTTTTTAGCAGGATAGGGGTTAACTCTTTACCAGACGAAATAAATTCTAGACTTGTCCAAATTGAAAGCATATACACTGGGCAAACTTAATGTGGCTGTTATGATAGAATTTGTCTTCGAAAGAATAGAAAACATCATGGGAAAAAGAGAAAATGCTGCTAACCAGCATTTTCTCTTTTTTTTCCCGTGCTGTTTCAAAGGCCTTCCTTTTTTTAGGATCTTTAAAATAAGGATCTTTTTGAAAAAAAAAGGCTTTAAACCCTGTACCACCATGAGAAACTTTAACTTGCTTTTGCAGAAAACAAGATCAAGATCAAACTTCACAGAACATGCAGTGTGATCTTAGCTCTACATCTTCTGTTATTTGATTCATAGCCTGGGTTCCCGCCCGATCATTTTTTTCCTTTTATATATTCGGACGTTATTTTGTCAAAAATGGAGTCATCTTTTGACAAAGTTATGTCCGAATATAAAAACGGGGAAAAATCAAAGCGTTGAAAACACTGTTGTGGCATTTGTCAAGGAAGCCATTGTGTGGAATTTATCACTTGAAAAATAAACAACAGCAACAGTTTCAAAATATTCACTTGAAAGTCAACCTTCTATATATTCATTCACAATCCAATAGAGAATGGGGCAATCTTGGGACGAACAAGCCAGGGCGAACAAGCGCTGGGACGAACAGGCCCAGGAACGAACTGGTTTTGGAACGAACAAGCACGGTATGTGTGTATCATTACGCCTCCATGGAAGGTCATAGCGGATCAAGCTATTTTCGATAAAAAGGAAGTATTTCTACGATTGATGGCCTCATCCAATTCACTGTAATACGCCATTTTCAATTTCATATCTGAGTGCAATCGAAACACTTATTTGCCTCAGAAAAATTGATTTTAATTGGGTTTACTTCCTTCGGTTTTGCACAAACTACGATACATGATTTTCAAAATATGGTATTAAACTCATAGTGGCATTGTCTTCGACAAATGCCACAAAAATGATAGGACTGGAACCAGGGTACTTGATTCCAAACATAACACGAAAGTTTCTATTTTTACAAAAAAAAAAACCGTTTAAATGGTTTTACTCATCTAAAACCCGAATTTTATTTTCGCAGCAAAAAAGTAACTCTATACCAAACGACAAAATTTTAGACTACTCCAAACTGAAAACAATGGCAGGCGACAAAAAAAAAAAAATGTGACTGAAAAATTAAAATTTGTGTTGGGAAAGGTAGAAAACATTGTGGGAAAAGGAGAAAATGCTGCTTACACAGCATTTTCTCCCTTTCTCTCAATGTTTCAAAAGGTTTCTTCCTCAGGGTCGTTAAAAGTCGGGATTGTGTGGTAAAGGGTCAAGGTAGATATAACTAAACGTTGACAAATCTGAACAAGCACATGAACTACAGTGGGTCAGATTTACCCTTTACCAAACAATCACATATTGTTTTCTGACCCTGTTAAAGAAGGAATAGCGTTTGAAAAGATTTTAGGAAAAGTAGAAAATGTTATCTATGCATCAAAAGCCAAAAATCCGATCATTTAATTTTTCATCTACATATGCTTTCAAAACGGGGTTTAACCCTTTACCGCACAATGACGCCTTTTGACACCAATGGGAAAGAAGCCTTTTGAAAACATTGTGGGAAAAGGAGAAAATGCTGGTAACCAGCATTTTCTCCTTTTCCAACAATGTTTTCTACCCAATCAAAGAAAAATCGCACCATTTTAGCCAAATTGAAATTGTCGTCTGCAAATGCTTTCAATTTGGAGAAGGCTAAAATTTTGTCGTCTGGTAAAGGGTTAATGTGTCTCCATGATGATTTATACCAAGGCAAGTCATTACATTATTTTGAATACATAAAATACCATTTTGTCCAACAACCGACTAAATCTGGAGGTACCATGGTCCTTGGTCATGCAGAAAATTTAACAAAAGCAAAAAAGGTATTAACCCAGGTCAGCCTGCGCGGACATCGCAGGCTGACCGAGGTCGATACTTTTTTTTGCAAATTCATTAAACCCTCTTTTCACAGAGCATGGCTCATACATGAACTGGTATACAATTTTGTCGTTTGGTAAAGAGCAGAAGAGCCCAGTTTCTCACTAACCCTCGATAACAAAAAAACAAAACAAAAGAAAAATGGTAGATAATAGGAAATGTTACCATTTTTTGACACTAACCTATTTTTCTTCCATTCGTTTTATTTATGTAAAAAAAGACTGACGTAACATATCTAAATATAGTAATTAGGTTCTATAAATAACAGCCAGCGTAGAGCACATCGATATGGAGGAAATGAAGACGAATCCATGGCCCGTATTCTTAACCTCTCTGAAATAGCATTCATTTTCTGATTCTTGGGCAGTGTAACACGGTCTTCCACTATACTGCTCTCGGTCGACAACACGTGAGACAGGAATTCTGTTTTCAAAGGCATACATATCAGTCTGAATTGACAAGCAACATTTAAATGCAGTAACGTAGTCGGAAATTTTCAATATTTATCAGTAAACCATCTTCCACTAAAGTAATAAAATCAGTGACTTTATCCAATAAATGGTTTAGTCCGAAAAACGTGACAAAATAGCCTTTTCTTTTTCGTCAATAATACAAAATTCGCACAATGCAAACCAACGGTGCGAGCCCGAAATTACTAAGCCAACTGAGACTCAAAGCGTAATACAGTCTGTGGATGTACAACTAAAACTAGCACGTTAGGTACATGTCGATTTTTCGCAATCTTTTCTCTCATTACTCGACTCAAATTTTGGCCGCAAAAACACGGTCTAGTTTTCCCCAAGTCCCTGTTTCGCATTTTTGGAATCCAAAATATGAAAGAAAGAGGGAAAGGTCATGACCTCAAAACTCAAAGACAAACTGCTGTACATGCTTCTTTTTTCAACAGTCTTACACCTTTAATGTGGATGTAATAACCACTCTTTACATTAATCCTCAGCCCGCTAAATAACTTAAATGAAACTTTCGAGACGTTAGTAAAACGCCAATACTGTTATTTCAAACTCTTTTCTTAGAGAACAATATCTCCTTTTCGGACAGTGCAGATCTAAGATCAGACTGCACGTTCTGTGCAGTCTGATCTTGATCTACACTGTCCGCAATAGGTTAGTGATTCGCGCTTAAGGGTTGCATTTAAAACCTACCTTTCCCCATTATTTCCGATTTCCACCATGGCCAATTCGAAACAAAGGCTAGACCAACTGTTTATACGTGCCTTGATGTTCTGATTGACTAAACCATTCGATTATGCTGGTCAGAAATTGCTTTACTTTGAATGTTTCTAAGTTTTGAGTGGTAGAGTAAACACTTGGAAACTAGAATGGTTGTTCGAATCTTGCGTCCGTTTGGTCAGAGGTACTGTGAATTGCTTTTAATCCAGGAGAAGCCAGTTGTAGAATAAGTTGGTTCTTGTTTTGCC